>JACEEZ010022966.1:188358-267785 GCA_016584305.1 Chionoecetes opilio | reverse complement strand
TATATATACGTGACCTGACGCACGCTAAAACAGCCTCACCTCGCTACTCATACTACAGCTATGGTAGTTAGTGTGACTTGTATGAGCCAACACTCACTCGCTCTCATACCATTGTGAGCTCATAACGCCTTGCCTCGCGGTGGAAGCATCTCTGTTGTGTTGTGCTCACACAGGCGAATGCAAATGGCGGAGGGTGAGTGCTGTACGTTTAGCGGCAGTTCCACCCACAGCTGTTTCCAACAGCTGATACACAGAGTATAAACACTGGTGAATGCAAATGGCGGAGGGTGAGTGCAGTACGTTTAGCAGCAGTTCCACCCACAGCTGTTTCCAACAGCTGATACACAGAGTATAAACACTGGCGAATGCAAATGGTGGAGGGTGAGTGCAGTACGTTTAGCGGCAGTTCCACCCACAGCTGTTTCCAACAGCTGATACACAGAGTGTAAACACTTGCGAATGCAAATGGCGGAGGGTGAGTGCAGTCCAGTCATATAGGTACAGTAAAAAAAATTCGGGTGGTTTTTTTGGGGCTGGAACGGATTAATGGTATTTCAATTAATTTCAATGGGGAAAACTGACTTGATATACGAGCAAATTGAGTTATGAGCTCGATCAATGAACGAATTAAACTCGTAAGTCAAAGTACCACTGTACTAAATTTCCAAGCCAACGGCGGCGTCCGGCCACACAAATCCCACCGACACGTGTCAATCGTCGGTGGCGAGAATCTAATGGGCAGCAGCCAATGACCGCGCTTCTAACCAAGGTGCTAATTATAAGGTGCAAATGTTTAATATTACTGGGAATGTTCAATTATTCTATCCCAGCACTTATCACCAATCTCACCTAGTTCCAATCTCCCTTTATGCCACCACCATCCGTATCCTTCACTTGACTCATTCTCTCCATCTCATCCTTGTCTCCTATTCTCCTCCTTCACTTCCCGCATCATCCTCTCCCATATCGTCTTCTCTATACACTTCTAGCACAAGACACATTTCTTTTTTATTTGCACTTCACTCATTCCAGTCACCTAAAGACATTCGGCAGCATACCATCTACAGCAAGACCATCTACAATATGGAGCAGCTGTATGGTCGACTGCTTGTTATCTCACAGAAGAGGGATATCGCTCTGGAAGAAGTCTTCAACTATGAATTGGCACCCTTACCTTCTTCATTGTTTGATGAATATAGATTGTTGAGGAAATCAGTCAAATCAATCCTGACATCAAAGTTGTGTGTGCAGTTGGAAGAACCAGACCCTGTAGATATCCAGCTGGTAGATGGAAATGAATTGCTAACCACAGGGTACTCCGTAGTGTAGTGGTTAGCACGCTTGGCTCACAACCGAGAAGTCTAGGGTTCGATCCCCGGGCGGAGCGAAGACAGATGGGTGGTCTTTCTTAAAAAACCCGAGCCCCTGTCCACCCAGCAGTGAATGGGTACCGGGTGTTAGCCGTGGGTTTGTGACCCCCTTCCTGGGGTGGTGGCTTCCCCCAACACCAAGCTGCAGCGGTAGATCACTATGGCTCTGAGAAATTATCCGCTAAACAAACAAACAAACAAATAAATACCATTCATTGCACTCTTCACATTACCCCTACAGCGTCCTGAACAACCATAAACAACTTGACATGAAATAAACAACTAATAACATAACTTTATATGGCTTCCCAGCAAACACAAAGACGGAGGGCCTCCGGAGGCCCTCCGTATGTCTTATCGGCGGCCCGACGGATGTGTACGACGTAGGGCCGCTGGGAACTTGCTCAGAGGCACACCGGCGGGCCGCTCCCAGCGGCCCGCCGTAGGGCATATGACCATTTGCCGCTGTTATATTAACTGATTGAGGAATATTTATGGTTATACTTTGTAAGTATTTTGCAGATATAGTAATATTTTAAGGGGTGTTGCACAACCCATTAGCCGATTAATAGACTAATGGGCTGTTCAACACTTATAAAAACATTACTATATAATGCAATATGCTTAGAAAATTTAACCAGAAATATTCCTGTGTCGTTATCCAGTAATACGATGAAAAGGAGATTGCTAGGATCATAATTGCTACGGACATTGTTTATTTCATAAGTACAAAAACATTTTCGTTATTGAGTTTACATGCTGGTGTACGTGGAACACTGAACGGCGTGAACAGCCATGTAGAAGGATATAGGTTGCGGCGAACAACATAGCAACATCCACCCACTCGTGCGTTTTCCAACTAACTGATTATTTTCACTCAGACACAGCGCCAGGCGCCGTCAAGGAATTCCTAAAAAAACGTGTCGTACTGCAGTTATTTATATTATTCAGTCTATTTCGATATAATGAAGGAGCGAAAACATGTTATAACTAAGTTCTCATTATGCTATCGACTGGTTAAGGGTGACAATTTAGGCCTTTTGTGGGTTTTAAACCCTTTGTAATGGCTATCGTACGTCTGGCAGTTTAGCACATTGATAGCTGGGAAAAGATTTCAAATAATATTCTATTCTAAATCATGGTATTATTCATATGTTAACTCCATCATCTACATATTCCTTATTAGGTGTACCGTTGAGTATTAATATGTGTTGATAATATGTTGGAAGTTATTGAAATAAGGGAAAATATGACCTTGTGTTATTCCGTAATAATCTTCGCCGCGGTTAATCAAGTGTTATTTTTATATGATACTAGCTACACACACAGACTAACTGATAACCTTTTTCCATGTAAACTCCTTCCTATGTACGTATCTCATCTTTATTTCTATGTATCTCTGGGTGTTCCTGATAAAGCTGGAAATATTTGAAATAAACTGATATATGATAATTTCTATAAACTATTATAAAAACTTTTATAACAATTTTTAATAGCTTGAACAGGCCTAATAATAGTGATGGTACCGATATTGAGATACTATGTATATTACTGAGTTAATATATATAATATGAAATGAATATTTCCCACTTACAAATACGTACCAGCGCCCAGCGGGCCTCCGGAGGATTGACGTCAAGTTGCCACTGCTTGTC
The DNA here is from genome assembly GCA_016584305.1 of Chionoecetes opilio. Classification (NCBI taxonomy): domain Eukaryota; kingdom Metazoa; phylum Arthropoda; class Malacostraca; order Decapoda; family Majidae; genus Chionoecetes; species Chionoecetes opilio. Next base: position 264,760 of record JACEEZ010022966.1, on the reverse strand, counting down.
ACTACTGATGTAATACTACATCAAGATAATCATATAACTGTTGTTTCAAAATGTTTACACATAGAAATATTCAATTCTTGAAATTCTGTACATTAATTTTCAACATAGTAAATTATCCCGTCTGAAAATACACCAGCGGGCCTCCGGAGGGCTGACGGAGGTAAATTTGCCGCCGGCGGCCGCCGTTCGCCGCTCTACGGCCTACGTCGGCCCGCCGGTGATGGTTAGCTGGGTTGTATATTAGAAAAACCTTCATCATGCGACCCTACGAACAGTGTGCGAGTGTTCTTCAGCAACCTTAGCACTATGCTTGGTATAGACTCTAGACCAGTGATTCCCAACCGGGGTTCCGCGGAACCCTGGGGTTCCGCCGACCATCACCAGGGGTTCCGCGAGAAACCGTAAAATAATTATGTGCTATTACAAAATGACAGTGATCTTAATTCATAATTCATAATTCCTACTCAACAACACGTCACAAACACTTTCCAGACACCAACATACTCGTAAGTGTCAGTCAGTACAATGTATAGGCCTCTTCCATTTGCGACATTTCAAGAACCAGTTCACGGAACCCAAGAGTTCAGGCGTTCCATTTGCGCACGAAAACCTGGGTCCGAGGCAAAGCGCGTAGTGACTCAGCAAAACCCGTGAACTTTCTCTACTCACATTGAGAGGTGGGTAGCTTGGGTAGAGTTTTCAGTTCATAACAAACAATGGTCGCCTTGGGCCCTATTTCTCTTATCGTGAAGGGTTTTCCGTATGCACGAGTCGGAGAGGATGTCAGACGGCATAAAAGAGGCATACATGGCTGATGGAGGCCATGCGCTCCCGCGATCTTAAACTTGATATGATCCCTTCACATAGCAGCTAGCTGAGTTATATCTCTCTCTCGTTATCTCTCGTTATCTCTCTCTCGTTATCTCTCGTTATCTCTCGTACTCTCTCGCTATCTCTCTCTCTTGTTATCTCTCTCGTTATCTCTCTCGTTATCTCTCTCTCTCGTTATCTCTCTCTGTTATCTCTTGTTATCTCTCGTTATCTCTCTCTCGTTATCTCTATCTCGTTATCTCTCTCGTTATCTCTCTCGTTATCTCTCTCTCGTTATCTCTCCTCGTTCTCTCTCTCACTCTCTCTCTCGTTATATCTCTCTCTCTCTCATTCTCTTTCTCGTTATCTCTCTCTTGACTCTCTCTCTCTCGTTTCTCTCTCGTCTTCCTCTCTCTCTCTCTCTCTCTCTCTCTCCTCTCTCCTCTCTCCTCTCTCTCTCTTCTCGCTCTCATCTCTCCCCTCTCTCGTCTCTCTCTCTCTCTTCGTTATCTCTCTCTCTCTCTCTTAAATTGCCTCGCCAGCTGAGTATGTTTGTAAACAAAAAACGGGGTTTTTGCGTTCCATTTGTGACACGCGAACCCAACCCTGAACCCAGAACCCAACCCTGAACTGAAAGAACTGGTTCATGCAACTTGGGCACAAATGGAAGAGGCCTTATATAGTAATGAGAGCAAATAATATGCATAGAATTAAGAAAAAAATAGTGTTATTGCCGGTGCGGGATACGCCCTTCATTCCTACTTCGCAAGGTTGGCGACACAGGGGTTGGGTAGGAGGGTGACGCAACCCCGTACGAGTATCATACGTGTCACGAGCCCCAGCCCAGCCGTTCACACATCTTCCTTCAGTCAGTTTTGAGCAGGGCAACCGAGTGAAACGTTGTGTTAATTAATCTCACCAGTTAATATTAGTTTGATACGGATTTTAAAGACTGAAGCATGTTCAAATATTTGAAGAGAAAGCATGCCAGTGGAGAGGAGGACAGTGACGAAGAATCACAAATACCACAGCCAAGTACGAGTAAAGGAAAAGTGAGTGATGTTAAAAAAATCGCCTTTACAGTGATAGTTATCTGGCCATTGGCTTTACATGGACTGGAGAAGAAAACTGTCCACTTCCTTTGTGCATTGTTTGTGGGAAAAAGCTCGCTAACACAGCTATGGCCCCAGCCAAGTTAAAGCGACACTTAGCTACTAATCACAGCCACTTGTCAAATAAAACTGTGGATTATTTTCGAAGACTCTTGGATTCACAGCAGAAACAGAAAAGTTTTTGAAAAGAAGGTAACCATCAGTGATAAGGCCCAAGAAGCAAGCTATTTAGTGGCTGAGCTAGTTGCCAAGAAAATGAAGCCACGCTATTGCAGAAAGCCTAATAATGCCTGCTTGCAAAATAATTGTGAGAACAATGCTAGGTGAAGAAGCTGAAAGTGCATTAAGCAAGGTTCCTGTTTCTGATAATACAATTAGTAGGCGTGTGGATGACCTGTCCAACAATATTTCTGGTATTTTGTCTGAAATACTGCAAAATAACAACTTTGCTCTCCAAGTAGATGAGACAACTAAACTGATATAACTGGTAAAGCTCAGCTGCTGGCATTTGTACGATTTGAAAATGAAGGTGAAATAATGGAAAATTATTTTTGCTGTAAAGAACTGCGAGAAACTACCAAAGGCCACGACATTTTCAATATCTTGTCTTCTTACCTGGAATCTTGTGGTTTGTCATGGAACCGATGCGTTGGAATCTGCACTGATGGTGCTCCCTCAATGATTGGCTCAGTACAAGGCTTTGTATCACGCGTGAAAGAAAAAAGCCCTGAAGTCATAACAACTCACTGCTTTCTCCACCGAGAAGTTCTGGTTGCAAAAACTATTGGGGATTATTTAAAACAAGTCCTTGATATAACTGTGAACATGGTTAACTTTATAAAGCAGCGCCCTCTGAAGTCTCGCATATTTGCAAGGTTGTGTGAAAACATGCAAAAAGATCACGTGACGCTTCTCCAGCACACAGAGGCTCGATGGCTTTCGAGAGGTAAAGTTTTGACAAGGGTATTCCAGCTGCGACAGGAACTGCTGCTTTTCTTCAAAGAGAATAATAAATCCAGTTTCTGTGATTGTCTTGAATCTACAAACTGGTAAATGAAACTAGTATATTTAGCAGATATTTATCAGCATTTAAATAACTTGAACACCAGCATGCAGGGTGCGAAGGAAAACATTCTGACTTCCACAGACAAACTTCTTGCATTTAAGAATAAACTCGCTGTTTGGAAAAAGCACCTTTCAAGAGGAAACGTCGAAATGTGTCCACTCCTACTTCAAGTTCAAACTCAGACTGAATATGAAAATGTCATCCCATTAATTACAAGTCATTTGGGATCATTGTCAGAAAAACTTCATAAGTACTTCCCCTCCTTGTCATCAGATACGTATGACTGGGTGAGAAACCCCTTCACTGAGTTCTCACCAAGTACAGAAAACCTACTTAGTCTGCAAGAAGAGGAAGAACTGAGTGAACTACAGTGCGATCGAACCTTGAAAATGAAATGTAATGAAGTATCACTTGACAAGTTTTGGATTTCAGCAAAGCAAGAGTACCCTGTCATCTCAGTAAAAGCATTGGATGTTTTACTTCAGTTTTCAACTTCTTTCCTCTGTGAACAAGCTTTCTCCTGCCTGACCGTCATTAAAAGCAAATCAAGGAATCGTCTTCTGTCTGTCGAGGAAGAACTGCGTGTGTGTCTGTCAAAAATTAGGCCAAAAATTTCACAGATACGCAAAGAGAAACAAGCCCAAGTGTCACACTGAAGGTAAGTCATAACATTATTGACTTATTAGTGTGAACTCTCATGACATGTGATGTAATTGTAGATTTCATATGAATTATATTGCTCAAGAACTTTTCTTAAAAAATTATATATATATATATATATATATATATATATATATATATATATATATATATATATATATATATATTATATATATATATATATATATATATATATATATATATATATATATATATATATATATATATTTATATATATATATATATAATATATATATATAATATATATATATATATATATATATATATATATATATATATATATATTAATATTTTATATATATATTATATATATATATAATATAATATATATATATTAGTTTACTATATAATAGAGGTTCCCTGGAATATGAAAAATTATTACAGGGGTTCCTCCAAGGTGTAAAGCCGGCCACACACACACCGGCGCGGCCTGTCCGGCCGACAAAAAGTGGCGAGGCATCGTTCGCCGGACGAGACCCACACACACACCGGCCGCCTCATGAAAATATACAGTACACGTCGGACCACCGTGGTGACAACATGAATCCGCTGTCCGAAAATGACTTGTTGGTGATGGCTGCATGTGCAGCCATATATAATACTTATATATAATACGTTATATATAATACCTATATTATCATAAATACAATTATAACTGGTACAATTAGTCATTATCTGGCCGAGCGAGGGGCGGGCCGCGCCGGAAGGCACCCCCACACACGTAGGCGGCAGGCCGCCCCGGACGGAATTTTCAAGCGCCGACTGATTTTCATCTGGCCGCTGCGACAGGCCCCGCCGGATGAAAAACACCCCCACATACACACCGGCCGCCTCTAGCCACGCCCCTTTTCGTCGGCCGGACAGGCCGCGCCGGTGTGTGTGTGGCCGGCTTAAAGGTTGGGAATCACTACTCTAGACTCTGGATAGAACCATGGCACTATGAACAAATATGGTAGAAAAACGAACAAATATGGCGGATGGATGTTCGCAAAGATCGTTTGAAAATACCTCTAAACGCGTTACAAACGTTCCAAGATCAATCTTAAGTGCAAAGATGATCTTAGAGACGCGTTACGAACGTTCGAACATCCGGCCCCAGGGGCGGAGCTTAAAAGATTATAATAATCCACAAAATTGGCCGCCACAAAATACGCCTATAGTGTTATGTACGGTAACTAATTTGGTATATTCAGTTACTTCTTGTAATTTTATGGCTGGACAACAGACAATTTTATATAGCAAAGGAAAGATCTGGGCGTGAAGGGGTTGAATACGAATTTTTAACTGACCCGTCTTCATGTACGTTTAATTACAATGGGGAACAATTTGAAGAAAAAAAAAATTGTTGAGTTAAATTTTTGAGCTTATTTAGACTAAAATTGGCATGCTGATTCCAAATCTGTAGTCAGTTTTTTTCTAGCACGTCAAGTTTTTTCTCCACAGCTTACCCTCCAGATAAGCAAAATTCCACTTGTGAGCTGTAGTAAAACTTGCCAGCTGATTACGATTTGACTCATCGAGAGCTATGTGGCAACTTGTTTGTGCAGTTACAATTGAGACAGTGCGGTGAGAGGTGTGTGCAGCTCCCAATAGGTCAGTACTATCAATATCTGCAAACAGAAAGCTAGGATAGTAGGAATTAGGAGGATTTGTTATGGCTTTTCTCTTAACCTTGTAACAACATACCATTGTAATTTCTATTTCGTTTTATGACGTTTTTTTTTGTTTTCGAAGCTTGTAACTATTCCAGCTTAGTGTTTTATTTACATAGGTATATATTTCTTTTGTTTCAGATCATGTCTGCTCCTGCTACGTCTCGTCGTAAATGCCTAAACAACCCTGACTCCTTCTGCTATATATGTGGTAGTTTCACCATTCAGAGGGCAAGCATCAGCGTATTTGTCAAACAAGCATATTTCGCATATTTTAAAGTGAAACTCGGTGATCAAGACAAGCTATGGGCCCCTCACAAAGTGTGCAAGCAGTGTGTCGAGAGATTACGGATGTGGACCAAAGGAACACGTGAAAAGTTGGCATCTGGTAATGGTTTGCTCTCGCATGGTTTGGCGAGAGCAAAAAGATCATTCCACAGACTGTTACTTTTGTTTAGTGAAAACATCAGGATTTAACAAGAAAAATAAAAGTAAAATAGAATATCCTAATCTACCGTCAGCTATAAGACCAATGCCTCATTCAGCTGAAATTCCAGTGCCAGTTTTCGAACAACTACCTCCTCTAGAAGATCTGAGTGATGTTGAAGAACGCAGTGACAGCAATGATGCAGATTTTGACATTCACGAGGATTCAGTTCGTAGGGGATTTGATCAGCACGAGTTGAATGATTTAGCACGTGATTTGGGCCTATCCAAAAAAGCTTCAGAAATACTAGCATCAAGACTGAACGAGAAAAACATACTTGAACAAGGAGTGAAGGTATCATACTTTCGAACCAGAGAAAGTACATTTCTGCAGTACTTTCGAAGTGCCAGCGGTTTTGTGTTTTGCCATAACATTCCTGGTTTACTGAAGGTGTGTTGCCATATACTCCTATGGTAGAGTTTATACCTGGTCAATGTTACTTGAATGATATAAATTGATTATGATTTCTCATTTGATTACAACTTGAATTGAGAATTGAAAACTAGTCTTATGACTTCACTATGTGATTATAGTATGAACACTTCTCGCTGCGGAGAGTACTGAAATGGGGGATGAATTTAAGGGGAAGGGGTAGGAGTTTAGGTTAAGGGGAAAGGGTATGAGTTAAGGGGAAGTGCTGCCACCAGCTCAAGCGAGTAGTTCTCTGGGTTACTCCCTGGGCGCGTTTGAATAATATTAATATTAGATTTATCTTGGTAGTCGTGATTGATACGTGGAATTATACCGAGTAAGGCTGACTCTTTTGGAAGTGTGGGGAATTACTGTCCTAACGCAGAATAATCACCTGGGGTTTTTTATAATAAACACAAGAACTATATTTGAAAACATCATCCTATTTATTCATGCTGAAGTAGTATGTCTCTTGTTTGAGATCACAGACAAACAGATAAGTTCTAATCCAACATCAAAAAACTCTCCATCTCAACACAGGAAAACTCTAATCTGATATAAGTAAAACTTTTACAATCTGATACGGGAAGCTCTCCCCGTATAATGAAGGTAAGCTCTGGTGAGCATACACCTTCCTCTCTGAACCTTATTGATACATTATCCTTCACTTAAGTAATATACCGCTGAGTACTTATAATTATACATGGAAGATAATAGGGGGAAATATAAGAGTAAGAGTGTTGTGTGTGTTTCACTAAAAAACCATGTAGCGGGCCCTTTGCGTCAAGGCCAAGATGTCAGCCTGTCGAAGAGTGCGAGAGAGACTGCGTTAATAATAATTATAAGGATGGGCAGGCCTCCTTTACGTTAGTGAAAACTAAACATCGGTACCCATATTTGGAAATATAGATAACAATATTATAACAAGGAAAGGGGGGGGGGGAGAATAGGAGCGAACGTCGTACGTCTTACCTGTCGAAGAGTGCGAGAGAGACTGCCGCCTCTCGGGTACCAAGAGCCCGCGGGAGAAGAGGGGAATGTTTGGATACCCTGAACTTGGCCTCTACTGCAGAGCTTATAATCCCGAAATAACTAATTAAATAATGAAACTCGTGTACCTAAGAAAGGGCTGCCTATAATACAGTCCTGTTACTTTGATATAGAAGAATTTAATATGTTTAATCTAATGACCGAGGAAAGTGTTATTGAAGTCCGTGTCCGGTGTCCGAACACGTGTTTTAGAGTGGTGTGGTATGGAGGCTTGTATAGAAATTTGGTAGACTTTCAATTTAGCGAATAACTTTACTAACACATCCATGTATGACCGTGATCTTTCACTATGGTGACTATTTTGAAGGACATTAAGAATCTAGGAGTGTTCCTTGATTTGATAGGAGGGTGAGGGGAGGATGAAAAGTTTTGAATCCATTAGTTATCACTGATCGCGAAATAAGTATCCCACGAAATGTTGACTCGCACGCGGAATGTCGGGGGGGGGGAGGGAGTGAGAGGAAGGAAGGAAGGAAGAAATGGCGGGTAGGAAGAAAGAAGCTGACTCACCCGAGAAAACTAAAAGATTGAATTGCTTACGGGGCATAACCCGGGAATTATATGATAATAATTCTCATCCTATCTCTCCTGAATAACGGGCATTACAAAGGAATTAGGGCTTCCAATCTACAATCCAAATAAATGGCGATTGTTTATTGATAGCTCAAAGCGGAGCTTGAAGTGTGTCCTTCTACACAATGGCAATTTGTTTGGCGCAGTCCCTATTGGGCATTCGGTCTGTCTTCGTGAAGAATATGGAGATGTAAAGAGAGTCATTGAGTTATTGCAATATGACAAACACAATTGGATCATCTGTGTTGACCTTAAAATGGTGTCCTTCCTTCTTGGTCAACAACGTGGATACACAAAGTATCCCTGCTTTCTCTGTATGTGGGATAGCAGAGCTCGAGAGAAGCATTGGGTTCAGACGAATTGGCCTCCGAGATCTGATCTTAAACCTGGAGATCCTAACATTGTACATGAGCCACTTGTTGACAGGAAGAAAATAATATTCCCACCTCTGCACATAAAACTAGGTCTCATGAAACAATTTGTAAAGGCATTGTCAACTGATGGCGACTGTTTGAAGTACATCATCTTGGCATTTCCTGGACTGTCAATTGAAAAAATCAAGGCCGGTGTGTGTGATGGTCCACAAATTCGACAGCTCATCAAAGATGAACATTTCAACGGTACTATTAGCGCATTTTCGTGACGTTCACCGCCCTGGTTCAGTCCAGTCCGGACCGGGTCAGGGTGGACTGATGGTCGCGAAAATACATCGAGACTGGCCCCGTCCCATTCGTCGTTCCTATTGGCTGGGGGATCGAGTGGGCGGTACTGAACTGAACTGTGGAGGCGGCAGGCGTCCATCTTTTCAATATCCTTTTTGTCGTCCGCCTTTTAACCTGTGCTGAAGACTTTACAACTACCACGCCTGTGATACTATAGTCTTATGGTCGGCCATCATGGTGTTTCATGTCTTATCACCAGCACGAGAAGCTCCTGGTCGCCTTCCCCGCTGTCTGTAGTGCGCATGCGCCAGTTCTCCCCACACTGGTCCAAGGTGGTCCTGGTATGTGGGTCGGACCGGACTGGACTGGGCTAGCCCGTTCTAGACTGCCTCGCAAAAACAGTGACCGCCCGGGACTAGCCCAGTCCAGACCGGGCCAGAGCGGTCGCGAAAATACGCTATATGTCAGACCTTGAAAAGAATGCTTGGCTATCATTCAAAGACGTCGTCAAGAACTTTCTTGGAAATACACGTGCAAGTAATTACACAGAAATTGTTCAGAAACTATTGGAGAGCTACAAAGCGCTTGGTTGCAACATGAGTATTAAAGTACATTTTTTGCATAGCCATCTTGCCAACTTTCCGGAAAATCTTGGTGCTGCTAGCGACGAGCAAGGTGAACGATTTCACCAAGATTTGAAGGTTATGGAAGAACGTTACCAGGGTAGATGGGATGTGCATATGATGGCTGACTATTGTTGGAGCATCAAACGCGATAGTCCTCAAGTTGAACACTCCAGACAAAGCTACAAACGTAAATTTTACCTGAACCTGCACACAATTATAACCTTATCCTTTCTAAAAACATGATAATGTTAAATAAACATTCTATTCATGCCTATTTCTTTCATTTTTCATTGTATGCTAACATTTGCAACTTTTTATAAAATAAGCACTGTTACTGTTATGTACAGTATTTTTCATATTTTTAAGAAAACGAAAATCCTAGCTACAGTTCAAAAACTTGACGTGATAGAGAAAAACTGAGATCAGTTTTGGATTCAGCACTCAAAAATTACTTAATAACAAGTGTCAGACCTAACTCAACAAAAATTTGTTCCCCAGTGTTATCGTCAATAATACTATAGTCGGCACTGCACTAATGTCGCCAGGCGCTATATTAGCACCACTAAAGACTTGCATGTGCCACTACTCCCAACTCACGCTCATGTTCTCAGAAGAGGAAGAAGAAGAGAGCAAAGTTCACGAGACACGAGCGTCCGTCAGCCTGAACATGCTTAATTCGGGAAGTTGACATTATACAGCGTCTTTATACCCTAGATAACACTAACCTATAGTCGCCAGCTGCACTAAGTCGGCCAGGCGCCATATATTACGAATGGATAGCCTCACGTACTGCTGTGTCTGTTGCCACTGAAGATGATACACAGTCGTGTATATCATGACTATAGTTACCTTGTTTCAGCGGTGTTTTATGCTTTGTAGCGGCGAGTATATAGACGGTGATATTTAGAGGAAGCACCTCGGGTGATATTTGTAATGTGTTCATTAAAACCATACTATGGACACAGATGAAGGACCGAAAAATGACACAGACTCTCCAGATAGCCCCTTCTAACCTTCTGGAAATCATGGATGTAGAAATGTAACTATAAACGCCACCCCCACGTATGTTAAAAAGAAAAAAAGTTGTTCCTGGGCGACTTAAGTGTTATATACGGTAGTAGCAAGTCCAAACTTGGCTGAGGTACGAAAAGGGACTATGGTTGCAATAGGACTACGAAACAACTTTTTGTATACGAATTTACTGGGTACGAAAACAACTTGGTACGAATGACACCCACCACAGACACATAACCCTTGTAGGAGCGGCGGCGGGTCAGGAATGACGTCACAGTGCGGACATCCGGGGTAAGCAAGCTGTTTGTAGCGCTTCTCAGTGGGGTTGCAGGTTCAGTTCGTAAACAGTTGTTTTCGTACACTGTAGTTCATCACCAAAAAAGTTGGGTAAATTTTTACCTGAAGGACCAAACTTCCCTACCACAATAGAGGAGCATGGTTTTTGTTTACAATATTGAATTCTAAAGAGAAATTTAGGAAAATTTTACGACAGCATCAAACTTCCCTACACAGTTGGGGCATGGTTTTTATTTACCTTAGTATTCTAAGAGAATTTTCTATGTGAGCTTTCCGTCGCAAATCAATAGTTTCGGAGATATAGAGCAATTTTAGGGGGGGAGAGGAAGAATACGTCTCCTTGTTTTACAAAATGCTTCCCTCTACCTTCTTTTGACCTGCATCGCTGTGTTTCGGAGGAGCACCTGTGGCTACCTTACCTAACCTTACCTTACCTGTACCTACCTAAACACCTAACCTAACCTAACCTAACATGAACCTAACCTAAACCTACACCCAACCTGCTACCTAAACCTTTAACCTCATAAACTGGGTCCAAATAATAAAAAGTGTTAATAAAAATACCAAACAAAAGCGATCAGGTCACCAAGAAGAGGAAGAGGGAGGCATTTCGTATACAAGGAGGACTTATTCTTCTCCCATTTTAAAATGTTCTATATCCCGAACTATTGATTTTGCGACGGAAAGCTCACAGAGAAAATGTCTCCTAGAATACAATAAGGTAAACAAAAACCAGCTCCCCAAATTGTGTAGGGGAAGTACTGGTCCTGTAGTAAATATAAATACCAAAAGTTGTTCCGTAGTCATATGAAAACATAGTCGTTTTCTTACACTCAGCTCAGAAGTTTAACAGGGACGTACTGAGTTACGAACGACACCATGTTGTACGAAAAAACTCAAAATCAGTTGTACAAAAAGACTAACAAAACCGGGTACGAAACAAAGGTAAATTTATTAGTGTTTGCCCATACTCTCCCACTTCACCCCAAACAGGTTTGGGGACCCTGTGGGAATGCGGGGTGTTCGGCGTGGGGAGCAAATAATTGAGTCGGAAAACACGTAATTAAGAGTTGTTAGAGGGGGGTAAAATTCCCTAGATCTAGGGTAATGTGCATATATCTAGAGAAATTTTGCCCTAAACAAAATTATACCTAACAAGGAGGGGGCGACCCACCGAAACATAAACCTAACCAAATCTAAACCTAAACCTAACCGTACCCAAATATAACCACCCTAAACCTAACAAAATTAACCTAACAAACTAGCGGTGGGTTGTGAGGGTTCAGACACATGGTCATCATTCTGTATGTCGTCACGGTTCACATGTCTCTGGGACTAGAAAAAATGAATCCATTTCCATGGATCTAGGGAATTTTTACAACACCCCTAAACTCAAAAACTTTGTGGTTGCGATGCATATTTTGTACCCCAGCCAAATATCCCGCATTCCTCCAAGCCTCTAGCTTGTTTGGGGCGAGGGGGGAGCTGGTGAAACACTAGAATAATACCAAAAAATTTACAGTTAAAAAAACTAAAGGAAGAGAAATGCGCGGTCGCGACCGAGTTGGCAATATTTAGGAACACGGACTGGTCTGGATTAAGTATTTTTAACCTTTTCTACTGTTTCTATGTTCAGAACGAGTGTGAATGTGAAAGTAACAATGAAAGTTAGTTGCAAACAAAACAAAAAAACTTTAGGTTAGGTTTAGTATGAGGGGCTAGGGTTAGGATAGGTTAGTTAATGGTTGATTAGGTTTTTATTTGACATTTTACAAATGGAGGTTTTTTCCCTTCAAAACGTCAAAAAGTGCATTATTAGAAATTGTCATCTCTTCTAATTGCCAAAATTCACACTATTTAAGGGTGCACAGGAAAGAAAGTTTGCATCCCATTAGGGAACGACACATATTAGGCAAAAGAAAATCAAACTTGTCTGAAAATCTTGCAACAATATAAAAAAAAATTTTACCCACGCCGTGACCACTTTACGTTCTCTAGTGTCGACCGGGGTAACCCGTCCTCCAAACGGACCGGTTCTATTCGGACACCAACTTTGCTTTGGTGTTGTTTCTTGATAAATAAGAGGGTAACAGTTTGAATATCACCATGTATTAAAACAAACCATTTCTTACATTTTTTATTCTAATATGAATATAAATATCGATATGTAAAACTGAACCCAGGAACCCAAAATAGAAAATGAGTAAAATGGACAGCAAAAAAAAAGGTTGATGCGAAGCTTTTGTTTACAAAATCAGGATTTGGCGAACTTTCATGGGAGTCAAATATCGAGACGGAGTACATTCTGTAAATAAGCGTATTAAGAGTTGCTTTCCAATACTTTAAACAGAACATTATCAGAAAATGCTCTATCTGATCATTTTCGTATGATCAATGCTAAGTTTGGGTCCATATTTACCCCCGGTGACAAAAACACTCACGGGGTAAATGGGACCCAGGTAATGGACCCCCACGGCATATCACGGTGCGGATTAAACTGCTTATTTGCACTTGTTTCTGCGTTTCAGGTTGTTGAATGCCTAATAGGGAATTAGTTGAGGGTGCTTGTATTAAAATTAAGAGACAATTTTACTCAAGACCAAAATTCTATACACCAATTGAGAAGTATGATTTCTGTTAACCTTAATGGATACGGTAAAAGGTGCCAGTTTTCAAACAATTTTTTTTTTTACTCCTATAAACAATACTCCCTGACATAACTGGGGGGCTATGGCCCCCCATACCTCCCGCTAGTAATAACCTAACTGGGCAATTGATAAACGTAAAAACATAACGGTATTATTTTACATTAGCGACGAAATTCCCTTACACATTGGGGAGTGTGGTTTCTGTTACCTTACGGGATTAAGGAAACATTCTCTATGAGTTTCCGTCGCAAATCATTACTTCTGGAGATAATGACATGTTGTTCATAGGGAGGCGAGAGCAAGGTGTTTTTTACGTTCGCCGCTAACTCTTCGTCCTCTTGTGTACCGATCCCTCGTTCTTCCTTGCGCCGGACACTTTTGAAAGCAGATTTGATTTAGTTTGGAGTAAAGCGTGGGTTAGGTTAGATTAGGTAGGTTAGTGCTCAAAAGGTGGGGTTAGGTTAGTTTAATTTTCCTATATCCTATTACACATCCTATGTAAAAACATCCATATCTCGAAAGAAGTGCCTTGTGACGGAAGCTAATAGAGAGGAACGCCCCCCCCCAAAAACACACCCCCCCCCCCTTTCTTAGGAATCCAATATGGTAAAAACAGAAAACCATACTCCCGAGTATGTTAGAGAATTTCGGTTCTTAGGTAAAAAAATTTACCAACCTAACCTCACGGGGGGGTTTTGCCCCCCCATACCCCCTTTGCTATTTTGATTCCGGCCAGCTGTTGTAGGGGGTAGAAATATCCCTAGATGAAAACGAAAACTTCAGGATATTTAAACCCACCCAGCGTGTATGGTTAAAAACTGCACTGATACACGGGAATTATAAGAAACACTCTCTGTGAGCTTCCTTCGCAAATCCTTACTTGTAGAGATAAATATTTTTTATGTGAAGGAGAGGGATAGAAGATATGAAAAATAACTACCTAACCCCACCTTTGAACTCACTAATCCTAATCAAAACCCCACGTTAACTACTAACTAAAGCAAAATCTCATAAAAGAGTGCCGACCCGATCCACCCGCGGCGACCCCGCCTTATCCCCACAAGCACCGATGTAAACACAAACCGTGACGTAGTTATGGGATAGGGTCCATTACAAAAAGTAAACTAAATATACCAAAGTAGTAGGGGACAAGGATACTAGAGTTCATAGCTCTAAAATACTTGTTTATGTACCACAAATCGTCTAATGGTAGTCAAATTACAAAGGAAATTACGGTCTGGGTCTCTAGGGGTTAATCCATTTCCGCTTAACCTCCAAAACTTATATATGTTACAGGGAATTTGTGTAATCAGGGATGTCGTGTAATTAGTTATCTTGCGAAAAATGACAGAGAATAGGTTACTGTGATTACAAAGCCAACACTACTTATTATAACTTAATCTTAATCCTTATTCAACATCACATTCTGCAGGTGATGAGTGGATGATGATATGGGCCTCACATTCAGCAGACTTTGGTGATGGAGGCTTTGCAAGATACTGCGACAACGTTGCACCATACTTTGTTTTGTTGTTAAATTCAATTGAAGATTATGGTTGTATTAAATTGTAGTTAAAAACGAAGGCCTTTAGTTATTTTCTGCTTGTGTTTACCAAATGGGTCGCAGCAATATCGGCTATAATATAGATTCTTCAAGGTAGTACTCGGAGCCATGTTGATCTGAAAATAAAATAAAATAATACTTAACCCTCTCACGCACGAAAAGTTTAATAAGTTTCTCCGTCCACTGCTACATCCGTCTTATGCTCCCTAAGGGGCCCTGCGAAATGGCTGACTGCGGCGAATTATTTTTTTATGTTATCAATTCTCCCAACGTTGTATTCTTTTTTTCCTGGCGTTATTATAATATCATTGGTTTTGCAAAAGAGATATTCTGCCTTCTGAAAGAAAAAAATAACAAGAAAATGCAAATAAATAGCGGGAATTTGCTGCCTACGAAAAAAATATTGAGTTAAAGAGAAATAAGAATACTTTACGTCACCCCTTCGTAGCTCGAAACTTCCTGATAGTCAACTTTTTTGGTTATATGCAATAAAAGGGGAATTTTCTGAGGACCAACGCTACCTTTTTATACATTTTCATATGGCCAGTATGACCAGCTTCGGGACACGTTTTAAAGGGAACGACAATTCGCGCTCACAGGCTGATGTTGAGTGGAAACTGAGACACAAACCCTATCATTTAACATCCACTCACACGAGAGAGTGACAATAGGTTTATTTTATAGGCCTAGCGTTGGATGTTGGACGCAGAAAATTTTGACGCAATTCTGATAAATACTTCATTTTTTTTGGCAAGTGGTAACTTTTTGACCACAATTCACGTCAAAAGCTCAGGATGCGACGGGCCCGTTTGACGCGATCGGTCCACCGGCGATGAGAGCTCACATCATATGATATATATATAATTTAATTAATCATTCAGGTTTGCAAATTGCACACAAACCACAGATCCAAGTGCCAATTTCCCAACGGACAATCGGAGAAATGTGATGAAAATTCCCAAATTTGGTTGATCGACATGGAAGCCCTGTATAGGAATGGTTCAAGGGCGGTGTAGGAGTTAATATTACCTTCTCTTTGCATGCATGAAGGTTAGTAACCCATGCACCCACCTTGAAGGCTTCCTCAACATGTCTACATTATTATCAAGTAAAGTGAATGTTGTAGGACCACCTGTTGATCGAATGCTTCTATTTTGCCACACAATCCTCGTATAACGCCATGAATAATGTTAAAAAAATCGTATATGTACAATTATTGCATAACACCTATGGACCATGACAAACACTTAATTGTAGAGGTTTGTAGGGAATATGGGAAAAATAAGTCAAGCCCATCACCCCGAGAACCCGACATTTCTGGGCTGACGGAGGTTCCCAGACGGCCACCAGATGCAGATCAAGCTCATGTTATGGCGTATGCCGGTTGGTTGGCGGCTGTCAAATCCTACGGAATATTTTACATCGGGAAATCACCTTAAAACCTCGTCGTCAAAACAGCCAAAATCACCGAAAAAATTGAAAGTTTTGAAAAAGTAATGTAACCCCACTAACCTTACCTTACCCTACCCGGAATTTTGTAAAACATGGCAGACGTATTCCTCCTCACAAAAAATCTTCATATCTCCGAAAACTATTGAGTTGCGACGGGAAACTCGGAGAGAAAAAGTCTCTTAGAATTCAATGAGGTAAAACAGAAACCTAATGGCCAATTGTGTACAGTGCTTTTGTATGGCTCTAGTGTAGTAATACCAGCACTAGTTTTTGCATCAACACTGTTGTTTTATGACGAGTTAGATGTTTTTAATTAATTCTTGGGCCTCTCGTTTTCGGGGCCCGGAAATCAAACAGTTATGGTTTACGATACGCGTCAACCTACCTTTTCCTATTCACAAACTAGTAGTGTCAGCCAGAAACTCTTAAGTTGTTAAATCAGAGTTAAGTTTTTTACGCATGGAAACATATCCATTGGTGGTCAAAACAACTCTTGACAGTCGACGCATTATTAAGGGTTTCACATGAAAATCATCTAAAAGACGTCGGAAATTGGTGCTTTGCAAAAAGAGTTTCTCAATTAATATGAAGGAAAAATAGTTTTCTGGTATTTTTGAGGTGATTGACTGCTTTGGGAATTCCTTTCTGGGTCAAAGACTTGTTTCTGAATCCCCGCACAAACTTGGATGGAACCTGTGGGTAAAACTGGGGTTGGGTGTTTTTTTTGGGCGATGGTGACACAGAACGAGACATTGCTGTATAAATGAGGGTCCAACTCAATCTAAGCAACATCAAAAACAAACACCAGACGAAAAACTTGTTTTCCTTCAAAACCCTAAACTAACATGAAATAAATAATTCTTGGGTCCTTCTGCAGTAGTAAGAAATGTAACCCAAGCAAACATATCACCTTACTCTAGAGTCGTCAGAGGATTCTTCCTCTTCAACCCTGGAAAGTTGTGGAAGTCTGCTGACGACCTTGTGTGGCACAGTACCTGTTGGGGACACCTCCATCACGTGTTTCAGGTGATCTGTTGTGTGCCGTGCTTGGGCGTCACAGGGGAACTGCCCAGTGCTTATGACGGGACTCCTTTTGCTTACCACTCCTGATCCCTTGGGTCCTCCATGGACAGTTGCTGAGTGTATCCTGGAAAAACCCTGCTGAGCCCAGCTTCCTGAGGGCCTCTACAAGAGCAGCGGGCCTTTCATAATGTCGTTGCAGAGATGGCGCCAAAGGAAACAGGCAGAGCAGCAGGAGTGGCCACAGCAACACAGAGGCAGTGTGCCTCTAGTGTGGGCAGGATGGGGTGTGTTGTATCTTCCGAAAGGCACTGGTGATAAGGCCATGAATTGCCAAGAGTGTGGGAAAAGATTCACTCTAAAGTCTCAAACCTCACCAGACACACCCGGACACACACTGTGAAAGGATATACCAATGTGAAGAGTGATTGTGGGAAAAGATTCACTCAAAAGTCTGACATCACCAGGACATTACCCCGACAACAATGGTGAAAGGAAGTATGAATGTGCAAGATTGTGGAAAAAATTCACTCAAAAGTCTACCTCACCACACACACCGACACAACTGGTGAAAGGACTTCTGAATGTGAAGAGTGTGGGAAAAGATTTACTCGGAAAGTCTATCTCACCACACCAACCTCGACAACAACTGGTGGAAAAGGAATTACCGAAGGTGAAGAGTTTGGGAAAAACGATTCACTCAAAAAGTCGACCTCCCCCCCCCAAACCCCACACACCCGACACACACGGGTGAAAGGAATTAGAATGTGAAAAGAGTGTGGGAAAAAAGATTCACTCATATAGTATACCCTCACCAGACAACCCTGAACACACTGGTGAAAGGAATATGGAAGTGAAGAGTGTGGATAAAATATGTTTTTGAATAGTGAAACTCAATCAACATATCTTCAGACATTCCGCCTGAGGGAATTCAAATGTGATGTCGGGAAGCATTTCAAGACTTAGGGGCTGATATTTCTAATCACTGCGGATACAATTTTGAGGTGGTGTGATGTGGTGTGACAAGTGTGTGTCGGTCCAGTGTGCCGAAGCCATTGTGGGTGGTGCGTGTCCTGTGTGGGAGGAGTGGTGGTGGACAGTGTGCCTCCTGCCACACTCCTCCCTCGGCCTGGTGTAATGCGCCCAGACTGGTTGGTGGGTCAGTGACTGTAAATGGGTCTAGATTGTTCATTTTCTTAGAGATACAATTAAATAATGGGAACGCAAATAGGAGGATATGAAATATGTATTGAAAACAACCCTTATATAATTATAAAGTTGTCAGCAGAATCGTGTTGTAAAAGTTGGTTAAACAAAAAGAAATTAGAAAAATACAGGAAGGCCAAATAAACAAATTTACAGAGCAGAGGTATAGAGCAGAGGTATAATTTATCAGCAGCCTTTTGAGAAGCTCCACTAATGACTCTGCATAACTACCTGTCTGTACTGAGTCCATTTGCTAAACAAAACAAATCAATAAGGATATCAACCAAGTAGCGACCGACACTAAGGTCGCCATCTAGTGTTTATGTTTAGAGTGTCCCTCCCGACGCCGTCGTGCCGAAAAAAAAAGTGCGAAATTGGAAAACCGTCTATTTACTGCAGATACAAAGCAATAACACAAAACGGAAAAGGATAGATTATACGTCAATGATAATAAATACTGGTATCATCTTCAGGGGCACATACACAGCAGTTAGTGATGCATCATTGCATAACATACGGCGCCTGGAGCCCTGGCGACATTGGCCCCGTGGCAACTATAGTTTTATCTAGGTAGGAATTTTTTTTTATATATATAATTTAATGTAGTCAAATCTAACCAACTTTTTATGAGATATAATCAGTAGGAAATTGCATGTATTTTTAGGGACTATTTGTAATATGTGAAGTATATAGATTTTTTTGAGAGAGAGATGAGAGAGAGAGATTAAATGTGCAATTAATGATATAGTTTTTTTCATAGTATTGTTCTATTGATATAATTTTCTTTCATCAGCCATACAGTAATTATTCAGTCAAAATATTAAATAAAAACTAGAGAAAGATGACTGGAAGAATGTAGTACTGAGCTACAGTCTGTCTATTATTGATCATATTTCCAGCTTAATCAGGAACACCGAGAGATACATAGAAATAAAGATGAGATGTGTACATGGGAGGAGTTTACATGGAAAAAGGTTATCAGTTAGTCTATGTGTACAGCTAGTAGTATCATATAAAATAACATTTGATTACACTGGTCGAAAACCAAAAATGGTTTTCGGAGTTCTTGTTGTGGGTTGGAAAGTATTTTCGCTGCTGATTTCAAAATGGCATTGCTTTTTCTCTAGCAGTATAGTTTTTTGAAATATCGGCATTTTAAATTTTAATAGCTATTATAATTATATACGTATATATAATTATATAATTAATCGAAACAATCCCCTACGTTAATATATATTACTCGTAATTAAATTCTGGTGGTGCCTGCGGTTTTATTAGGCCCTAATGTACATATTTTGCAAATATATTTAAAATTATGTTCCAAATATATCCGAAAATTTTGCCACATCTTGGAAATATCCGAAAATATGCCAAACCCAAAAAGTAAAATTTTAAAAAACTTTTTTCATATTATAATATATATATATATATATATATATATTTTATATATATATATATATATATTATAATATAATTAAACTATATATATATATATAAATATTATATTGAATTTTGGAACACAACTTCGGATTTTTTTTGAGAGAAAGATGCGCTAGTTCGAAGAACAGTCAGATCTAGACTGTTCTTCAAAAGAACATCAAATCTCAATTGGTATTAAATATACATAGGGATCAAAACTATACCTAACACACAAAAGTACTCACCCTGCTCCATAGTACATCAGAAGTGTTTCTGTAGTTTGCTCTTTCGTTTGTAGGAGCATACTTTACGTTGTAGCGTCCAGCAATAGTCCCCTATCATGTTGGGACTGAATCGCCCTTGTATCGGTTTCCCCATGGTGGCAATGTCCTGGTGGAAACTTTCCCCCCTGCTAAATCACTGACCGCGCCAAGATTCGTTGGGAAGAAATAAGATGTGAATGGAAAAAGCGGATTTTGAGTGACATCCGAGCCCCAAGCCCATGGTAACTCTTCAACATTCATTTACAAGTTCCTCATAATTCGATGCTCGAACTTTAAACCTAGGTAGTTTCTTTATACAGCCAAAAAGCTCTTCCAAGCAGCTTTTTCCAGGGCAGTTGGGCTCTTTACAAAGTCTCATCATTGAGTAGTTGACGAATTTGAGGGCCTGAAAAATTTGAATTTCGAATTTGAAAACACCTGCCTTTACTTTGGCTTCAATACAGTGCGTTCAACTTTGCTAACAAATACTGAAACCCCAGCACCATTTTGATCCAGGGCCCTTTCCCAAAAAATTTTTCTTTAAACCCAAGTTTCAGATGCAATGGAGGTAAGTACACCTTTTCACTGTCAACAAGAGGTTTGTACATACAGTTGAACCTGCCAGGTGAGTCTTTTGGTCGTGCTGGCCATTCCTTTTGTTTGTAATGTTTCTGTCCGCTCTAAGTCCCCCCAAACAAAGAAAACACATGTGCTTAGTGTAACCTAACGGGAGTCCTAGAAGCAAGGAGATTACCTTCAGGTCCCCACACAGATTCCACGATGTTCTTCATATTTAACAGCAGATAAAAGTCTTCATAGTTTCATAAGTTTACTCATTTCATGGGCCTGCGCAATTGGAACACTCGGAAGCTTATTTCCTTTTTGCGAAGAACGGTCTTAGCGTTTTTTTTTTCCTGAATCTATGAACAGCCGCCCTCACTCTTATCATAAGTGTGAGACTCCAAAGTTGTTCCATGAGTGTGTCAACATCAAAGCAGTTTAAAAGAGCTTGTGTTCCATCTTGAAGAAGCTTGAAAGTTCTTTATGTCTACGACGAAACGTGTGATGAGAACTCCTTCTTGTAGCAAATTCCATTCCCTTTAGACAGATCCAAGGACTTCACTTTCTCGTTGGGTAGATCTAGGTCCCTAGCAAAGGGCATGTAGCATTTCCTGACTGATGAATTTGGCTCTGTTGTCTGCCATTTCTTGAAAGTCTGTATCCATGGGATTATCCTCCTCGTTCGAATCTGATTCACTTATAGCACTTGCAATTGGAACATTTGGAACTGGGAGATCAGGACCTTGGCACAGGCCTGATGCAGAAGGTACGTCAGGATACCTGCTTTTAGCTCGCGTTTTACTGATATCCTTTGATGTTAGTGAGGCAGAAGTAGCAGTCGTACTGTTATCCTTTTGTTCCGCCAAACCATTGGGATGCCGAATGCCATGCCTGAGACCGTTTGCCACCCCATCCATTCATTCAAGTGGTTCACACAGGGGTTCATGCTACGTGAGGGGCCCACTTCTTATCTTGATCACCTATACGGCACTTGAAGTAATGCAGATAAGCTGCTTTAACATTCTTTGTAAGAGGTTTCTTCAGCCTGTCAGGGTAAAATTCCACATATGTAACAAAAACTGTCCGATTTCATTCACACAGTTACGGCGCTCCATCACAGCCCGGTACAAGGTACTATATACGGTAAACCAACTAAAATTAGGACTCCACTAAATCAAACACATCATATCTGCAAAGAAAAATAAATGTTTAAACATAGTCAATACTGTACGATCAGTAGGTAAAAATGTACTACACAGCCTGCTAACCCCTTGGCCAATACGCAGCGCCACACCCTCCCCTGCTCACTGCACAAACCACACTGACTCAAAAACACTGCACTGCCCTAAAAAGGCTTGAGAAAGAAAAGATTAAGAGTTTAAAATGAAAAAATTTGGGGAAACCTATTTCTGCTGATTTTACCCATATTTTTTCATGAATTGCGTCTGGTTCTTAAAAACTGGGCGTGATAGAGTTAATTAACATCAGATTTGAGTTCAGCAGGGTCGATTTACCTATAATCACTTCATTTTGTCCAGAACTATATCTTCAATTTTTTTTTGTCGACCAGTGAAATTATTGATCATACATACAGTTATTAATTATCAGAGAATTAGTATGTATTATTCCATTGATCATTTATACAGTCATTACTCTATGTACAGTAAACCCTCGATAAACCGAACCAAGGCGAGCGCAATATCCGACAGTTCGGTTTATAGGATGATCGGTTGTCCGCCTCATAAACCAAACTCGTTTATGAGGGCGTCGTTCGGTCATACGTGTTCAAACAAAGTTAACTCTGTACAGTACTGTGTAACACGTGGGAGGAGAGAGCACACGAGTGAGTAGTCCACACACAATGAGGGCCCAGTGTAAACTTGAGACGCACGGGCCGGCCAACAGGTTCGGTGGCTCACCAATCGCCGCACAGGCCAAACTACCGTAGAGAACACTATAGTCGCCAGTCACTTGCCACTGCACTAATGTCGCCAGGCACAATATATTACGAATTTTAGCATCACTACAGACTTTTATGTGCTACTGAAGACATGTAGTGTGATGTACATAATATAAACTACTGTGCATACCTCTTCAGTGGCACATAAAAGTCTGTAGTGTTTGCTAAAGTTTCGTAATATATTGTACCTGGCGACATTAGTGCAGTGGCGAGTGACTGGCGACTATAGTGTTATCTACGGTAGCCTACAGTTTGGTATATCAGGGGCTTGTTCGGAGGCAACAAGAAAAATAATCACTATGCATGAAGACTTAGAAAAATAAACAACTGTATCTATGATTGACTTAGAACAATAATTAATAACCTGTATGAATGATGACTTAGAAAAATAATCAACTGAATATTAATAAATAAATAGAATAATTACTGAACAATAATTAAGAAAAAAGAAAGGAGAAAGGAGCTGAATGTTAATACCAACAGAAAAAATTGGAACAAAAGAAAATAAACATTAATAAAAGCCACAATGTATAAAAAATAGATCAAGAAATAATGTAACTGCTGGTAAAGTGGCTCTGTGTTTTTTTTTTTTGTTTTTTTTTACATCACAAAGGACTGGCCAAGGCACAACAAAAGAGGTAACACAAAGCCCGCTTAGTTGCCAGTCTCTATAAGAAGACAGTAGGAGAATAAAAAAAAAGGGGTGGGCCAATTTAGTTCGGGAGTTCTGACTGTCACCACTGTCTCTTCAAGTCGCTATTTAGTGTCCGTGTCTCACAACCATAGAGTGAGACGGATAACAAGCGACTTGAAGATCCGGATCTTTGTCCTTCTGCACAGGTACCGACAACGCCAAATACTCCTGCTGAGCGAGTCCATAATATCTTGAGCAATGCCAATCCGCCTTAAGACTTCTTGACGTGACCCGCCGTCATTATGGACTGTGCTACCAAGGTATGTAAAACTTTCCAAGATCTCAATGTCCTCGCTGCACGCATGAACAGACTGTACTGCTTCATCTAGTAAGCCTCTAAACACCTGGACCTTGGTCTTGAGCCAGGAGACCTCAAGTCCCAAAGGCTTTGCCTCCTCGTGCAGCGCCTCGAGAGCCATCACCAGGACCTCCAGCGAATCAGCAAAGATTACTGCATCATCGGCAAAAACAAGATCAGTGATCTTGGTGTTGCCGAGGGATGCTCCACAATCACTTTGATCTACAACTTTGCCCATACCCATCCATACAAGTGCTGCAAAGGGATATCACCAGAAGAATATTAAGGATGCCTATCACACTGTGTGCATCCCTTGTGGCAGCTACAAGCTACAACTAACAGCTACAAGTCTGCTGCAAGTGTGGGAAGAAAGAAGAGACTATTGTGCATAAATCTCCATCAAAAATGAACACTCGACCATGGCAGAGCTGGAGGCAGAAGTTACGTGTCTGTCTGAGCGCAAAGACGGACATATTATAGATACATAGAAAAACTAGAGGGTAAAACCAAGCCTCAGAAGAAGCCTGGGAACAGTTATGATAAGGAGGGTGTGAGGAGCGAGGAGCAGGAAGACAAGGAAGACGGAGCTCCCTCCATGGACGAGTATTTCAGAAACGCTCGGCAGAAACTGCAGCAGTTATTGCAGGGGACGGAAGATGATGACTTTGATGAGGATTTGACAGGATCTAAAACCAATCAGTGAGGATGAGTTACATGAAGAAGAGGACAGTGATGAAGGGTAAGGAAGCTGAAGGTATTTAAGTCATTTATATATCAACAGTTTAGGGGTTAGAAGTGATTTTACTCAGGATAAAATTCTTATAGCTAGTAACCAGGGTAGAGCAAGAAGTAACGGATTCAAGCTGGAAAAGCGTAGATTTAAAAAGGAAATAGGGAAAACTGATTCACAAATAGGGTGGTAAATTATTGTGTGATGATGGAAATTACGGTCTGGGTATTATTATTCCTTCACTCCTCCAGCTGAAAACCCAGCCGTGTTACATCAACAAAGGATGGATAATTTAGATTATAAGTAGCTGCCACCAGTTAATGATTTAGGCTTAAGGTCTATCTCTTGAACATAATGTTAATGTCTATCATAAAGGTAGTAACGTTAACCTGATACTTTTTCATATGAAGGTTTTACCGAGTTAACACTGAATTAATTTCGGAGGTCTGTGAATAAGTATTTCCCCAACACACCGTGTGTGTCACCTGGGTTGATCCAACTTCATAGATTCAGTCATATCAATACAGATTTATTAATGGTAAGCACACGTCTGCATGGAAGATTTCACTATAGACTAATGTAACATTTGGCAAACACTAGGAGGAAATATAGTATTAAGGTAACTGGATATAAAACTAACACATGTGGAGAGAAATGGCTTGATTCCTGACTACGCGTACACTGCGAATAAGACTAATTCCTCCGATCACTATAAAGGTTTCAATGCCATTTCACAAGACGAATTTTCGTGAATGAACGCAACACTGTTTCACGAATTAGTTCTGATTTTTCTCTTGGAAGTCAACTGAGGGACACTCCAATAATTCTTCCACATACACTATGAGGTATTATTCATCTTACTGTGGTGGGTTTTTCTTTTCTTTCCACTTAACTAACACCATAAAATACTCATAACAGCCTGACTAATTAGGCAATAAGGAAGGAAGTGTGGGAATAATGAATGTTTGCGTTAAGGACCATGTGGCCACCGTTTCAAGGTTGAGTTGCAAGGAGAATCGCCTTGGTGGTCGAGGGAGAAAGAATGATTAATTGAACTATACGGCAATGATTGATGCACGGACTACTCAGTAATACGTAGTGGTTCTAGTATTTGAAATTACACCAAATAGATAACGTGTAAAGGGTGTGGAGGAGAAAAATAAGCAACACGTCTTACCTTCGTGGACGAGGGAGAAAGTATGATGCCTCGTGGACTGTAACAGAGGTGGGGTGAGCAGCCCGCGGGAAGGAGAGACGCGTTCGGACGTTATCTCATTGACTGGATATGGTGACATGGATATTGAACATTTAATGCCTGGGATGGGATGTGGGAACAAAGGAATACCTTATGAATAACTGTAATAAAGTCTTTCAATTTGATGAGAAAAATTTGACTAGAAAGAACGATTTAACTCGTTATTAATTCAAAACCCACTTGCATATTCGCATGATTCTCTCACGATGAAATACTTCGAGAATGTTCTCAGGAAAAGAAATGCGTTCATAATTTTAGCGATATCACGTCAACCTTCTGAGATCCACTGTTTAGGGACGGTCTGTATTCTGATCTCTCAAGTATCCTAAGAATTTAATGGGATCGGTCAATAGATTGACGCTGTTATTGGAATTCAGGGGAATGTGTTGCTATGATAAAACATCCTCCGCGAACTTAAACATCCGCAGAGATAACCGGCTCGAGTTGGTTTTTACCGCGGGGGGGGGGGGGGGGAACGAACGATGAAAGGAGGAAAGGAGAAAGAAAGAAGGGGGGGGGGGATAAAAAATAAAATTCTCCACCTAAACAACTGTCTGTACCTATGCTCACTTAGCCTAGAATAAAGAAATAAATTGTTCTTAAGACATTTCACTATACTGTATGGGACAATGTATCTCGGGACACATTATACGTCATGCTGGCATTATAGAGGGAAGGGAGAGGAGGAAGGGTAAAGACAGGGCATAAGGGAGAGGAGGAAAGGGAAAGACAGGGGAGGAGAAGAGGAAGGAAGAAGGGAGGGGAGGAGAGGAACAGAGAGGGGAGGAGAGGAACAGAGAGGGGAGGAGAGGAACAGAGAGGGGAGGAGAGGAGGATGGAAGAAGGGAAGGGGAGGAGAGGAGAGAAGGGAGAGAAAGAGAATGTTACAACATTCTGGCATTATAATTGGAATGGACTCAGTAGACAGGTAGTTAGTGCGGAGTCATTAGGGAGCTTTAAAAGGAGGCTGGATAATTTCATGGATGGGGATGAAAGGTGGATGTAGGTAGAGTTTAAGTAACAGGAACTACCTCGTGTAGGTCTCTGACTAATTTTGCCTGGCCTTTCCTGTCTCTCCTTTTTCCCCTCCTTCCCTCTATCTCTCCTCTTGTACCTCCTCCTATCCCCCTTTCCTCCTAAGGTGTGAGTGCCGTGCTGATGGGATATGAGGCTGGCTTCGGGTCAGTCATGAACGGCCTCAGGGTGCCACGGGCACGGTATACCCTTATAATTTTGCTCTTTCCCGTCATGGGTGTCTTGCAGGGATGACCGGTTATTTCCCCCACTTTACTCCAGGCTCCCCATGGCCAATGATGATAATCCAACCTTTATAGAGGCTTCAGGGCCGGCCCCTCTACCAAATGACCCTGATGATCGGTCCCGCCTGGTGATAGTTGACACTGAAGCCCAAGCTCATGCAATGCTCGATCTTAAAGACCTGGACGGCAACCCATTCTACATCACGCCTGACATTACTCCTAACACCTGTACCGGAACTGGTTCCATCCACCCGCATGCTTGCCCAGTCAATGACAAAGAATGGTCCAATTGCGCAAAACCCCTCCTCGACCTTTTGGAAGAGGATTATGATGCCACCGCAGTTTACTGCTACACTATCCCAGCCCGGGGCCGCCGAAATTACCCTACCAACATTGCCAAAGTCACCTTCAAAAGGCAAACGCTCCCTGCTAGCATTAATGTTGGCGGGGAACACTTGCGAGTTAAACCTTACCGTCCTAATCCTCGCCAATGCCAAGCACTGCCGATCCTCTGCCCGCTGCTCTTTTTGTGCTCAACCTGGCCATGCTCGTTCCTCATGTCCTGCTACGTCGCCCACATGTGCTAACTGTGGTGGTTTCCACAACGTCTTCTACAGAGGCTGTCCTATCTACCATTTCGAATCAGAGGTGGCATCCTTCAGATTTGAGAAGTGCTTAACTCTGAGAGAAGCCCGCCAAGAAGCTCGCCGCCTAGGCTTTTCGCCTACCCCCGTCTCTCAGCTTATTTCCAATCCCACTCTTCCGAATCTCCCTACTACAACCTCTCCTACCCTCTCTTTCCCTGTTCCTTCTCCTCCCACTTGTCCTTCCTTTGCTCATCCTGCTGCCCCCTTCCTCTCCATAAATAACTCCTTTGCCGTCCTCAATCCTGATACTCCGACCTCTACCCCTTCCTCGATCCCCACACCCTTTTCTCAACGCACCCCTCGGCCTCATCTTGTCAGACAACCTAAACGTCCTCCCCCTTCCTCCCCCCCTGGACCTCCCACTACTTCTCTCTCCTCCTCAGCTCCTCACACCCCACTTTCTACATCTCCTCCTACTAAGAAACCCTGTGCCTCCCAGGTCTCCCGTCCTAACTCTCCAGCTGAGACCATGGCTATGATCGAAGAGTACGTCGCTCGAGACATGACCCCTCTGCCCTCTTCACCAACCGCCTCATTATCCCTACCTTCTGTCTCAATCCTCACAGTCTCAGCTGAGATACATCCTATTCCCTCCCATCTTCCGACTACCCCTCTTCCTCCTGACTCCCAACATTCCCCCTCTTCCTCTCCTTCGTCATCTTTCTCCCCACTCCACCCTTATTCCTTTCCCTCTGATCACCGTATGTCCTCCTCCCCATCTTCTACTTCCTCTGCCCGCCCTACTGTCACGTCTGTTCTTACCTTACCCCTCCCTCCTGGCTATACGCTCGACTCCATTTTGTCTCAACAATCCCCATCCCTGACCCCTCACCCCCCTGACCCTACTAACTGTCCTTCACCTACTACGTCCGATCCCCCACCCGATACCCCGAACCCTACTGACCCCTCTACTCCTGACCCCCTGCCTGACGCCCCTGAACCTCCTGACCCCTCTACTACCGCTACCATTCCAACCCTCATCACCCGTTGACCTCTACACAATGTCTGTTCTCCAATGGAACATTCGCGGCTTCCGCTCCCACAGATAAGACCTTCGTCTCCTGATTTCCTGCTATGAACCGCAAGTTATCTGCCTCCAAGAAACTTTCCTTACTCAACCCCCTGTTTAACCTCTTTCCTCCAACAAATCCATATCCTACATCTGATCTAACCATCCTGCTGTAACATTCCGTTCTTTCCCCTTCCCTCATCGTTTCACTATTATTCTTTAACCCCTCCCCTTTATATGCTTTGCCATAGTGCCATATGTCCTCTGATGTCTGGCACATTTACCTTTTTAGGCATTAAATCAATCAATATACAGGATACCATGTCTCACGGCCTTGTACGATAACAGTAAAGTCGCCAGGACAACTTTTTTTTCTGTTTACAGACGTGTGGTGGCGTTAATACCTACATTTCTACATCCATTATTTCAAGAAAATTAGAAGGGGCTATCTGGAGAGTCTGTGTCATTTTGTGTCTTCATCTGTGTCATATTATGGCTATAAATGAACAAATTACAAAAATATCACCAGAGAGGCCACCAACAATAAAGTTGCCAGTTAGTGTTTATTTACTGAGTGTCCTCCCGCCGTCGTCGTCGCCCGAAAAAAAACGCGTAGTGAAACTTGAAACCGTATAATAATTATATGCTTGCAGATACAAAGCATAAAACAACGCTGAAACAGGGTAGATTATACAGTCATGATATAAACTACTGTGTATCATCTTCAGTGACACAGACACAGCAGTTGTGATGCTGTAATTTGTAATATTTGGCGACTGGCGATATTATTGCAGTTGGCTTCTATACTGTTATCTATGGTAGCTTCGATCCTTATTTTCTTGTCTTCTTACTTTCATGGATATTAATGAAAAGTAGCAATTCTGTCATAAGAAATCAAGACTTCCCCGATAATGGACGCTCTGGGTCTGGGGTTAAAAGCTTCAACATTTCATCTTAATTGTAGAGGTAATTCATTTAGCAGCACTCGAGGGTGGTGGACGGGAGGTTAAAGGAGATGGGAGAATGCATCACACATTCATCTTGCTGCATATAAAGTGTTGGCGCAGTTTACATTTTTTTTTTTTTTTTTTTTTTTTTTTTTTTTTGTACATCACAAGGAACTGGCCAAGGGCACAACAAAAATGGGTAACACAAAGCCGCTTAGTTGCCAGTCCTATAAAGAAGACAGTAAGAGAATAAAATAAAAACAGGGGTAGGCCAATTTAGTTCGAGGTGTGTCTTGTTACTCTTCTTTTGAAAAGATTTAAGTCATAGGAAAGGGGAAAAATAGAAACAGGAAGAGAATTCCAGAGTTTACCAGTGAAAGGGATGAAAGAGTAAAGATACTGATTAACTCTTGCATTAGGAAGATGGACAGAATAGGGATGAGAATGAGTTGAAAGTCTTGTGCAGCGAGGCCGCGGGAGTGGGGGAGGTATGCAATTAGCAAGTTCAGAAGAGCAGTGAGCATGAAAATAACGGTAGAAGAGAGCAAGAGAAGCAACATTGCGGCGGTGATTTAAGGATTGAAGACAGTCAGTCAGAGGAGAGGAGTTGATGAGACGAAAACTTTTGACTCAAACCTGTTTTAGGAGATCTGTATGAGTGGATCCTCCCCAAACATATGAGACATACTCCATACATGGGCGGATAAGGCCCCTGTAGAGAGCAAGCAATTGGGAGGGAGAAAAAAAGGACGCAGACGCCACAGCACACCTAACTTCTTAGAAGCTGTTTTAGCAAGAGATGAGATGTGAGATTTCCAGTTCTGATTTTTAGTAAAGGATAGTCCTAGAATGTTCATTGTAGAAGGAGACAGTTGAGTGTCATTGAAGAAGAGGGGATAGTTATCTGGTAGGTTTTGTCGAGTAGATAGGTGAAGAAATTGGGTTTTTGAGGCATTGAACAAAACAAGGTTTGCTTTGCCCCAAATCAGAATTATAGAACGATCAGAAGTTAGGCGCTCGGTGGCATCTCTCCGTGAATCACTTTGTTCCTGTTGAATTGGACGTCTAATAAACGACGTTGAAAATGCAGATAGAATCATCAGCGTAGGAGTGGATAGGGCTTTGAGTTAGACTTAGAAGATCATTAATAAATAATAGAAAGAGAGTGGGTGATAGGACAGAACCCTGGGAGCACCACTATTGATAGATTTAGGAGAAGAAAAATGTCCGTCTACAGTAGCTGCAATAGAACGGTTTGAAAGGACATTTAAAATGAAGGTACAGAGAGAAGGATAGAACCGAATGAGGGTAGTTTGGAAATTAAAGATTTGTGCAGACTTTATCAAAAGCTTTTGATATGTCAAGGGCAACAGCAAAAGTTGCACCGAAACCCCTAAAGGAGGATGACCAAGATTCAAGTTAGGAAAGCTAGAAGATCGCCAGTAGATCGCCCTTTACGGAAACCGTACTGACGATCAGATAGAAGATTGTGAGCAGATAGATACTTAAGAATCTTCTTATTAAGTATAGATTCAAAAACTTTAAAAGGCAGGAAGTCAAAGCTATAGGACGGTAGTTTGAAGGATTAGACGGTCACCCTTCTTAGGAACAGGTTGGATGTGAGCAAACTTCCAGCAAGAAGGAAAGGTGGAAGTAGATAGACAAAGACGGAAAATTTTGACCAGGCAAGGTGCAAGCACAGAAGCACAGTTTTTGAGAACAATAGGAGGGACTCCGTCAGGACCGTAAGCCTTCCGAGGATCTAGGCCAGAAAGGGCAAAGAAAACATCATTCCGAAGGATCTTAATGACAGGCATAATATATAGTCAGAGGGTGGAGGAGAAGGAGGAACAAGCCCTTCATCAGCCAGAGTGGAATTTTTAGCAAATGTTTGAGGGAAGAGTTCAGCTTTAGAAGTAGATGAGACAGCTGTGGAGCCATCTGGGTGAAGCATAGGAGGGAAAGATGAAGAAGAAAAATTGTTAGAGATGTTATTAGCTAGATGCCAGAAGTCACGAGAGGAATTTGATTCAGAAAGATTTTGACATTTTCTATGAATGAAAGAGTTTTTGGTAGGTTGAAGTAAAGATTTGGCATGATTACGGGCAGTAATATAAAGGGCATGAGTTTCAGGAGATGGATGCTTACGGTACCGTTTGTGAGCCACCTCTCTATCTCGGATTGCATGAGAACAAGCAGAGTTAAACCAAGGTTGACGGGCTTGAGGATTAGAGAAAGTATGTGGAATGTACGCCTCCATGCCAGAGACTATGACCTCAGTTATGCGCTCTGCACAAAGAGATGGGTCTTTGACATGGAAGCAGTAATCATTCCATAGAAAATCAGAGTAGTACTGCCTTAGGTCTTCCCACTTAGCTGAGTTGAAGTGCCAGAAGCACCTCCACTTAGGTGGTCCGAGATGTACCGGAGCGATAGGGCAGGTTACAGAAATAAGATTGTGATCGGAGGAACCCAACGGAGAGAATAGTTTTCACAGAGTAACCAGAAAGGTTAGTAGTTAGGAAAAGATCAAAAATGTTGGGCGTGTCTCCAAGGCGGTCAGGAATACGGGTAGGGTGCTGCACCAGCTGCTCTAGGTCTTGGAGGATAGAAAAGTTGTAGGCTTGTTTCACCAGGTTGGTCAGTGAAAGAAGATGATAGCGAAAGCTGGTGGTGAACATTGAAGTCCCCAAGAATGAAAATTTCAGCTAAAGGAAAATGAGATGAGATGTGCTCCACTTTTGATGTTAAATAGTCGTAGAATTTTACATAGTCAGAAGAGTTAGGTGAGAGATATACAGCACAGATAAATTTTGTAAGAGAGTGACATTGAAGTCGAAGCCAGATGGTAGAAAATTCGGAAGATTCAAAGGGGGTGGGCACGAGAGCAAGTGATGTCATTGCGCACATATACGCAACAGCCAGCTTTGGATTTAAAATTAGAATAGAGACAGTAAGAGAGACAGAAAAAGGTCTACTGTCAGTGCTCACAGCCAACTGAGTTTCGGTGAGGAAAAGAAGATGAGGTTTAGAGGAGGAGAGATGATGTTCGACAGAGAGAAAGTCAGATCTAAGGCCGCGAATGTTGCAGAAGTTTAAGGAGAGAAGGCTAGAAGAAGTATCAAAACACCTCGGGTCGACATCTTTGAGTCGGTCCGACCTGGGGATATTTATGGTCCCCTCCCAGTAAGGGACTCCAGGCTGGGTGAATGGTCGCCATAATGAAATTTTGAGTGAAGATAGTGTAGGGATGTAAGTGCATGTAGTGTAATGTGAGTAGTAAAAGGAATTGTCTTTAGAGTGCAGCTGCAGCTACTCTCTTGTGTATCTGAGACACTAAGGGATATGGAAGAGAGGACACGGAGATTTCAATGATAAGTCTGCAGCACCCCTCAACTCCCGTAAGTACCTCCCCGGGAGTATTTCACCATGGCGGCAGCTGTCTGACTGCCTACTCCCTAAGAATATATGCTAAGGTCACTTTCATATCCTAATTCCATCCCTAAGATCACCATGGTCTCACAGTACATCTAAAATACGCAGAAAGTGAAGAAATAACACGACGTTCATTAAAAATCACAAAAAGCGCGGAAAGGCGAAGAGGATACGTTCGAACGCATGCATTTTTACCAGTGTTTTAATACTATATGAAATAGTCTGTTTTTTAGTCTTTAAATTTAAAGATGTAGGCTAAAAAAGAGTGCCAGATTACCATATTAATATAAGTAGACAAGAACACAGAGGAATAATATGGAAATACATAATAAGATGGTGTAAGAGTGTGGCCCAGGGTCATGAAAGCCGAGATATCCTTGAGAGCTTTATTGTTGACAACTACAAGACAGACGCGGGGCCAAGACTGAGCCCCGCTGGCGGGAGACTCCACGCTTCCAACGAGATGTCCCCGCAACACATAAAATGTTCCTTTAAACTCCAACAGATGGTAACTTCAAAGAATGTTAAATCACAATGTTTATATGAATAGACAAAAAATACAAAGGAAAATGAGTACAATTCATGTGATTGTAACCTAGAAAAACATTAAATCACCATGTTAAAATAAATAAACCAGAATACAACGGGAAAATACAGAAAATACATGAGATTGTAACTTAAATATACGGATTCAGACGCGTGAAAGTCAGGCATTCCATTCAGTCCGTCAGCTGTTGAGTGCAGAACTGAGACCCAAGCTGTTCTTATTTACGCGTCCCTACAGCCGCTCACCACCTTCCCCAGGCCTAATGGTGAGTGCCAGCATCACCACAAACCTTTTATTTATATGTAGACCAAATATCGAGGTGTGACAGTAAGCAGGAGAGGTGCAAATAAGGGTTATGTGAGAGGAGGTGTTGGCTGGGGTATTGGTCGAGGCAGGCAGGCAGGCAAGCAGGCAGGAATGATAGAAGAATAAATACGGTTTTCTGAAATGTTTGAAGGTTTTGAACACACAGATATAGTGTTAAATCCTTTCCTCTTATTATTGTTTATTTCCTTATGTATTGTTTAAGGAAGGGCGTTTTAGCTTGGACATTTTTTATTTTTTTATTTTCCAGCTGTTGTGTTTGAGAATCTTCGCGACGGCAGTTTATTCTATTGTTGACCTGGTTTTCCTGTCATTGGTTGTATGGTACATGGCACGTACACGTGAGGGAGGGCATGGAGGCACAGATGGAGATATCTGTATTCTAGATTTTGTATGAGGCAATAATGATGTTTTTGTTGATGTTCGTAAGCGATAAAATGACGGTATTATTTCGTTATTGGCCAGCACAATTCGGTGTGTGTGCAGTGACCGCCACAACACGCTGGGTGGTTGTGAAGTCACCTGAACGTGTGGTTGTCATCCAAAGCAGTGTTTCTAACCCCCACAACAGCCACACCACACCAACAACAACACAAGGGGGCTGGGGGGGCGAAACCCCCCAGTGAGGTTAGGTTACGTAATCAATGGCCAGGTTAGGTTAGTGGGAAATACTTTGGAACTCATCCTTCCGGCTTTGACTGAAATGAACTACCGCACTGTATTGTATGCTTATTGCACTTCACATCTGTAAAGGTTCCAGCGTGCGCTCGGCCTTGGTTAACCCACACGGCCGCTATGAAATATGAGGTGCCTCAAAAAATTCTCAGTCCAGTCAGATCCAGTCCCGAGCGCTTCCTAGCTAGACTGAGCTCCAGTACACCCTTGACTACAGTTGGATAAGTAGTCCCTGTGTAAGGAACACGTAGTTTGCATGAATTATTGCATATATGGATATGAAATGCTCTTAAATTCGTACCACATCAACCTTTCTGATATATTTAAGCATATATATTGCATAATAATCATATAGGGGAATATATTGATGTTTCTAATAAATACTCAGCGAGTATTGCCACGAGTGACGTCATGCATTGGCGGAGGGTTCAACCGTTAACCCCGGTTTACTTCACTCACTGGGGGTCACAGGCACAGAAGGTTGTGGTGATGGTGACTCCATGGTGATGGTGGACTTTTATTAGGAGTGTAATAACGAGAAACCAAAGGAACTTTTATTTGTGTCTGCGCCACAAACTCATTTTGCAAACGAAAGGTTATTGCACTTGTTAAACCTGCCACATTGGACTTTAATAGAAAATCAGTAGAAAATAGTTGTCGATAACTACCACTTAATACGTAATTATACAAATCACCCTATCAAGTAGCCTAACATCGGCGCCATATGCCAGCCGTCACGGTGTATCTCAACTTTGAAGGTAATTTGAAAGGACTATTTACTCATATATAAAGTGTTTAATGATGTGATTATAATGCTAGGGTACATTGAGGCTTTAAATGTTGGGTGATAATTTTTCTGGGGATTTTCCTTAGATGGCTAGCGATTTTTCCCCAGATTGCAAGACTTTTTTTTCATTTTTTGTATTCCCTTTACTTTCTCAAGTCGTATCACAACTAAGGTTAGGTTAGCAACTTGTAGGGGTTATAGTAAGGTTAGGTTAGCAACTTGTAGGGGTTATAGTAAGGTTAGGTTAGCAACTTGTAGGGGTTATAGTAAGGTTAGGTTAGCAACTTGTAGGGGTTATAGTAAGGTTAGGTTAGTTACTTTTAGGGGGTTATAGTAAGGTTAGGTTAGTTACTTTTAGGGGGTTATAGTGAGGTTAGGTTAGTTACTTTTAAGGGGTTATAGTGAGGTTAGGTTAGATACTTATAAGGGGCTATAGTTAGGTTAGGTGAGTTACTTTTAAGGGGTTATAGTAAGGTTAGGTTAGTTACTTTTAAGGGGCTATAGTGAAGTTAGGTTAGTTACTTTTAAGGGGTTATAGTAAGGTTAGGTTAGTTACTTTTAAGGGGTTAGAGTGAGGTTAGGTTAGTTACTTTGGAAATACTTTGGAACTCATCCTTCCGGCTTTGACTGAAATGAACTACCGCACTGTATTGTATGCTTATTGTACTTCACATCTGTAAAGGTTCCAGCGTGCGCTCAGCCTTGGTTAACCCACACGGCCGCTATGAAATATGAGGTGCCTCAAAAAATTCTAAGTCCAGTTAGGTTAGGTTAGGTTAGGTTAGGTATACTTTGTGGTTAAGGTTAGGTTAGGATAGGTTAGGTATACTTTGTGGTTAAGGTTAGGTTAGGTTAGGTATACTTTGTGGTTAAGGTTAGGTTAGGTATACTTTGTGGTTAAGGTTAGGTTAGGTTAGATTTTTACATATAGTGACTTTGATGATTTTTTTGGGAGCCATAAATCACTTATAATTGCTTCCCCCACCCAAAAACCCCGTATTCCCGCCAGTTCCCCAGGCTTGTTGGCTATAGGGGGAAGAAAGAAAAGATAGGGGTGAAGGACTTCTTCCAAAGTTTTACCAATACATGAGCTGCACCAAAATAATAGTGTCGTCTTCATAAGTAATTGTGCTGTATAACAAAATAATTTTGATAGAATGAATATGTCAACATGGCGTTCTCTCTCTCTCTCTCTCTCTCTCTCTCTCTCTCTCTCTCTCTCTCTCTCTCTCTCTCTCTCTCTCCCATTAGGGTTTATCATGTAACCTATTATGAAATATACTTTTATAGACCAGTTTGCCTTATTAGTGTTATTATCATCATCATCCATTGAATAATTCAATGTCCTATAGCTTAATGGTAATTGGTATTAAATGTAACGTTAGGATAGAAGGTCGACAGAAGAACTATTAAAGTGCTTATTTTCTCAACCATTAAATGTTGTCATCATGGACAGCTATTACTAATGACCTGTGTGTGTGTGTGTGTGTCATTCATTCATGGCCTTGTTCACGCGAGCGGGACTCGCGATCGGCAGTTTCACCCTCCCGGTGCAAGCTTGGAGCTCATGATTACCGATCTTTGAGTAATGCTGGGACCTCACACACACCCATCCCCTTGCTCAAGGTGGACAGTAACCGCCAGAATTTGTCAGTGGAAAAATCCCCGGGAACGAGCGGGACCGGGAATCGAACGACGGACGACAGAATGGTGCCGGACGCTCTAACCCACCGAACCGTTTAGGCAGTGTGTGTGTGTGTGTGTGTGTGTGTGCCAATCACGGTTCATTAGCGTAATTAATCACAGGTTTATGAGATCATTTTAACTAAAAATTCACTCTTTCCATTATCTTCCGTCCCTGCTATCCTCCCTCCTTCTTTCCTTCCTTCCCTCTCTCTCTCCCTCCCTTCTTCTTTCCCTCCTTCCCTCCCTCCTTTCCCTCCTTCCCTCTCTCCCTCCTTCCCTCCCTCCCTCCTTTCTTTCCTTCCTTCCCTCCCTCCCTCCTTTCTTGCCCTCCTAAACAACCCGCCTGGTTATTTTTTATTCTCCCTCCCTCTCGACACTCCAGTCCTCATTCTGTTTGTGAGGATCGTCAGGTCCACACGTCTCTAGACATAGAAGAAATCCTATCCATTTTCCCTAGATCGATTCTAGGGAATTTTTTCAACACCCCTAACTCAAAAACTATGTGGTTGCGACGCATATTTTGTACCCCAGCCAAATACCCGCATTCCCCCAGGTTCCCAAGCTTGTTTTGGGGGAGAGAGGGGAGTATGGGCAAGCACTAGAAAAATACCAAATTTCGGTAGTGGGCTTTCACCGATTTCGAGACCAAAACTTAATTTTTCTGAATCGTTTTGATGTGTATTGAATGAATCTGACACTCGTTTTTGTCGGAAATTAATTTGTGTTTACAGGTGTCGGGGTTTTCAACCCCGCCCCTCACGGCCCGCCCCGCAAACCTTGCTCTGCTTTGCACTGCCGTAGTATTGATTTATTTTTATTTTTTATCACCTGTTACTAGACCAAACTCCACCTCTAACCAAACCTAACTTAATCTGATTTAACCTAACTTAACCGTTTCTGGCTGAAATGACTGGATTTTCAGTACTACATGCAATGCCAATATTATTCAATTGCGCCAAGGGAAATAAGGTTCAAAATACTCAGAATTAAGATTCCCTCTCTCCCTCCTTCCCTCCCTCCCTCCTTTCTTTCCTTCCTTCCCTCTCTCCCTCCTCTCTTTCCTTCCTTCCCTCTCTCCCTCTTTTCTTCTTTCCTTCCCTCCCTCCCCCCCTTTCTTGCCCACCCGGGAAAGGGTGCCTCGGGGCACCTCTCTCCTAGCTCCTGCGGAGGGATGTGGGCCTGCGGCCCAATGGGGGCCTGCGGCCATGTTGTGTTATGTTGATAAAAAGAAGAAAAACTCTTCCATCCCCCCAAGTCGATCACGGCCCAACAAATTGGGGCTACTAAGTCAAGTCTCTATCTCGCACGGGTTTTAAACCCCTACAGCGGTTTTTATGTTTTTTTAATACTGGAATGTCTTGTTAGTCGAAGTGGCCAGGCCGTGATCAGGCCGGGGTGGTGTAGGGCGGAGGCGGTGTGTTGGTGTTATCGAGGCGTCGAGCGGGTTTTCATACCCAGTTTAAACCACAACGCTCACGCCCACGCTCAAGACTACTCATAGGCGATCAGCCTGGGGGGTTGGTCGGTATCAAATTAGGGCGAGAATGCTAATAGTGTTTTTTGGGAAGGTATAAATGCCTAGAGTTAGAAAACATGTGATAGCATTGTGGCAGTGGCAGCTTTATGGGAGTTATCCCCCTTTTCCAAACTGTATATTATATAATTATATAAATATACATACTATAATTAAAAAAAAAAATTCTTTTTTAGGTGTCGTATTTCATCGGCGAGAGACGGACCGGACGATCGACTGGCGACGTTGGAGACCCTCGAGGAGACCACCACTGCCGGAAGACCAGCCGGCCGCAGGTCGTGCGTTCAGAGAAAGTCGGGTTTTTGGAGTGGAGAGGTAGAGTAGCAGCCGACTACCTCTCGAAGCTATTGTTGAAGGCTGGTGATGTAGAGAAGAATCCGGGACCAGAATCCGGTGTCGTGGTAGCTGTGGAACTTCAACGTAGGAGGCCTGGAATGTCCGTTAACATGGAAACGCCACAGGCACCCGCCAAGAAACTGTGCATCATACACCAGGCAGTATCCGACGGAGATGAACATTTTGTCAGTCCTCAAAGCCATGCCTCCTGGTTAACCTTACTTGAAGCCGCCAAAGTCAGGAACCATGTCCCCATTCTAGACGTTTCAAAAACGCTTCAGGACAAAGAAGTTCCAATTATATTCTATCATCGAAAAAGTAGAAGCATGTTCACCATGAAAAGAGACTTGGAAACTCTGAAAAGTAAAGCAGGTGAATGTAGTAGTGATCTATCTGGTAGTAGTGACTGTCCTCCAAAAAAGTCTTCCAGAACATCAACACATGAATCAAGAGTTTATGCTCCGATCTGCGTATTCTGTAGCAAGGTCAAGTTCAAAAAGCACTCCAATACACGTGAAACACTTACGCTAGCTTCACAACTGAGAGTAGATCAAACACTAAGAGAGAGTGCCGTCAGAAATGCAGACGGCAGGATGATAGCACTAACCAGTAGAGACATTGTTGCCGCAGAGGCACACTACCACGCTTCATGCTATAGGAATTACACTAGGAACAAAGAGGACAGCAATGAGAATGAAGAAGAGAAAGTAACAGATGAATTTATACTGTATCACAAGGTTGAAGGAGAAGCTTACCAAGAACTTTTCGAATACATCAGAGAAGATATTATCCCCAACAAGAGGATTATACCAGTCACCTCCTTGACCACAAAATTGGAATCATTAATGTTGTCTGGTGGAGTTAATCTTCTGAAGGATTCAACAAAGAAGAATATGCACAGAAGACTGAAATCCGAGCTTGGAGGTGCAGTAGAAATATTTTCCGACGACAAGGGAAAGTTGTTGATGGTTCCATGCTGTGTCTCATTAAAGGATGTTGTCTTGGAAAATAAAAATCTACATAGGGAGCTCAAGCTTTGGAAGGCAAAGTCTACAGATATCAACAAGATCATAGATCAGACTTCGTCACATATCCGAACGGCCATCAAGAAGGACATGATTTTCACCCCGTGGCCATATCATCCGTCTGATGTAGCTACTCATATCGCCATACCAAATGAGTTACAGCGATTTCTGGTCGGGCTCCTCACTGGAGATACAACTAGTACTACGAATAAATCCCAAAGGACTGCTATTCTTGTCGAGTCATTTAGCCAGGACATGATATACGCTGTTACACGTGGGCAGTATAAACGAAATTTAAAAATTTCATAATTATTGGGTGTATTTTGGCGGCCATTTTGGAAAAAGGGAGATAACTCATATAAAGCTGCCACCCCCACAATGCTATCACATGTTTTCTAACTCTAGGCATTTATACCTTCTCAAAAAACACTCTTAGCATTCTCGCCCTAATTTGATACCGGTGAGCAAAATTTCGGACCGGGGCTGACCGACTATCACCGGTGTGTATTAGTCTGTGTGTTTGCATGTTACTAGAGACACTGAATGCCTTTCCACACTCAGGACACACGTAAGGCTACTCACCGGTGTGTATTAGTCTGTGTGTTTGCATGTTACTAGAGACACTGAATGCCTTTCCACACTCAGGACACACGTAAGGCTTCTCACCGGTGTGTATTAGTCTGTGTGTTTGCATGTTACTAGAGACACTGAATGCCTTTCCACACTCAGGACACGTAAGACTACTCACCGGTGTGTATTAGTCTGTGTGTTTGCATGTTACTAGAGACACTGAATGCCTTCACACTCAGGACACACGTAAGGCTTCTCACCGGTGTGTATTAGTCTGTGTGTTTGCATGTGACCAGACTGCGTGAATCTTTTCCCACACTCGGACAGGGATGCGTTTTCTTATTCAATTCTCTGCGTTTTCCTCTCTTTCCATCTTTTCATGCTTCACTTTTCTTTCTCCTTCTACTCCCCCACCCACGCGCCGCTCACCCGAAGCTGCAGTCACGGCTGGAGGGTCATTATGAGACCCGGGTGCACTGCTGGGGTTACCTGCCGCCGCGGTGTTTTGCCGAGATCTCTGACGGCAGCCTTGTTGTGAGTACCGTCCCGCGGGTCCTCGAAGACCTCTCATTTTGTGACCCGCACCGGAGCCTCAAGGGAACTTGTAAAACAGACGACACCTGAAGGAAGAATACGCAATCTTTCTCTCTCTCTAACCGCACACAACACATGACCTCTTATGCGAGTTGTCACAGTATGATTAAACGTTTGGTCCGGTGTGGCAGAAATATGCCGTGAGGTCACCAGGGCACCAGGCCAGTGGTGTCAGAAACCTCCCGTGGTGGTGGCAAATAGTGGCTTCCAAAGCATAGAAAAGATAAAAAAGGCAGAAAAAACACCTTGATGTTTTATGTATAGGTACATGTTGTGTTGGGGGGGGGGGGCACAGGGTCCACCACACCATACAGGGCAATGTTGTGTGTGGTATATGGTATGTGGCAGTCAGTGCCAGTGACCAGCTGCCACAACAGCATGGCGGAGTACCTGTGTGATCACCTCCGCTGTGTTACGTACCTTGTGGCCATCAGGATGGGTACGTGGCAGCCCCACAGACTCCTGCACGAAAAAGGAACAAGACTCCAGGCATGAGTGGTGTGAGTATCCATGCTGTGGTGACATGAGTCATATGCCAGGAAAGGACAGTTTAGTGTGTGGTGTCAAGCCGGTGTGTGTCAGGCCAAGGCTACTCAACCCTCCGCTGTCAATACATATTTATCTGTTTATCAATACGGTATTTAGGCAATGTACGTGTCATTCTGCTATGGTTGGGTGTGTTTTAGGCCTTGTCAAGCGTGTCATGTCCTGTGTCAAGTATAACGAGGCGTCCAGTAGGATAATGCGTTTACCTTCCAATCTGCGCATGCGCCAGAGGACTGTGCTCTCGTGTCGAGCGATGCCTTAGCACAGTGGTTCTCAACCTTTTTCACTCCATTCCCCCCTTCATGAATTCTCAACATTCGTGTGGCTCCCCTTCATTTTTCTCCCAAATCCCACCCCGCCAAAAAAGGTAAAAAAAAAAAAATTTAAAAAAATGTTGATGAAGAGAACACCCTTGCTTTATTACAAAGTTTACAGTCATAATTATCTTATATTTGATAGATTTCTGTGATATGCTTAACTTACATCACTTGCCTACAAAAGACTAGCGGACACTAGCAAATTTGAATCTGGTTGGGAAAAGGTTCAATTAATCTCTGCATATTTTATCACACATCAGTGGGAAGGCTGATATTGTTTCTTTTCAGTCAGTTGACGAATCCGAGGTTGTGTCACTGACAATGCACATCTCATGTCGGGGTCCACATCCAATCGGTTCCGGCTCTTATTCTTGATTTGTAGAAGGGTGGAGAAACCAGACTCACATAAATAGGTAGTTGAAAAAGGCAGGAATAGTCGAAGTGCAATCTCACTGACTTTTGGATATGACTGATGCATTGAACACCAGAATACATTCAGAGATTTTTCTTCATAGAGATATTTGGCAGCAGAATCATGTTTGAGATCAAGGAACTCTTCCTGAACATCACTGGGAATGGTAGTAATATCAAGAGTGCCAGAGAATGGATTCATTACCAACTTCCCTTCTTCCTCCTCGAATTCTGGGAAGTAGTACCTATTAAGTTACTTTCCAAGGATCTCAGATGCTGAGTGATTTCAGTTTTAAGTAATGGGTCAAGCAGATTATCTTCTTCATTCTCGTCAAGGACAGCTGAAAGGTTTTCAAACATGGCAACATTCCCGGCACCGACTTTCCTTTGCCAATTCTGGAGCTTGGCAAGAAATCCACGAAGACAATCCATCAGGTGAAACACATTTCTTTCCTTGCCCTGTAGCTTCAGATTCAACCTATTTAGCTGCTCAAATATATCTGCTAAATATGCAAGACGTGGCTCCCACAAAACCTCATTGAAGTGACTCAACAGATCATCTTTCCCTTGCATTTCCAGGAACAATTTAAGCTCCCCCGAAGTTCAAACACTCGATTCACAACATTGCCCTTGGAAAGCCAGCGCACTTTGGAGTAAAAGAGGAGAGCTTCATGCTCCGAATCCATGTCTCTACAAAGGTTCTGGAAAAGGCGAGAGTTCAGAGCTCCAGCTTTTACAAAGTTGACGCATTTGACCACTGCCTCCAGGATCTTGCAAAGTTCATCAGGGAGGGTTTTCGACGCCAGTGCAAAACGATGGATCATACAATGAACCCCCTTGGCATTCGGAGCCACTTCCTTGACACGCTTCTGGAACCCTGATTTTGATCCCAGCATCGCTGGAGCCCCGTCTGTACAGACTCCACAACAATTTTCCCAGGGGATCCTGTTAGCTGTGAAGAAAGAAGATAGCTTTAGCCATCACATCTTTAGCTGTTGTGGTGGTCTCAAGCTGTGTACATAACAGATATTCTTCCTTGATATCACACAAGAAAACATACCTAACAAACACGAGTAGCTGTGCACAAGAACTCATATCCGTTGACTCATCCAGCTGCATTGCAAACATACCAGTTGGAGACGATTTGATCTCCTGTAT
Organism: Chionoecetes opilio; assembly: GCA_016584305.1. Taxonomy (NCBI): domain Eukaryota; kingdom Metazoa; phylum Arthropoda; class Malacostraca; order Decapoda; family Majidae; genus Chionoecetes; species Chionoecetes opilio. Next base: position 221,442 of record JACEEZ010022966.1, on the reverse strand, counting down.
CACTTTTTCCTTTATGTCATCTGACATTTCATTACTTCTCCGCTTCACTGTGTCGTTTGACAAGGAAATTTGTTGAATTTTACGTTCACTTGCATCTCCAAGAACACGCTTGACCATCTTTAAAGTACATGGCTTGATTAAGGTTTCACCAATTGTGTGGGGCTTCTTTTGCTTCGCTATTTCGAGGGCAACCTCGTATGATGCCTCAACTACACTTGAGGTCTGTTGTTGGAAAGCACCAGTCGCATCCAGTTTCTGTTTTCCCAAACTACTTTCGTGGCGCCTGAAGTAATCGGGGTCTTTCTCAGCATACTGTGGATGGATGGTCAGCAAATGATGCTTCAACTTACTAGGCCTCATAGAATCGTTCCCCAGCACTTTGAAGCACAGTACACACTGAGGTTTCTCGATGCCATCAGCGAGGATTGATGTAAATCCGTAGTTAATGTACTCTTCACTGTACTTCCGCTTCTTACTAACACTAGTAGCCATTGCAAATCTACGGAAAATAAAGAAGACAGAACATCAGAACAAACATTAAGTGATAAGACAAAAGAATGATAATGAAGGACAGATAAATAGGACAAGTGATAAAATGACAAACACACAAATATCCACATACATAACACATCCATGGACTCACAAATTAAGCACACACACAGTCATACACAAACATACACAATCAATCAATCAATCATTGGGGGCATACGCCGGGGGGCGCGTCGCCTCGCCCACCCTACGACGCCACTCCCGGGGGTCACCACGCGCGAGTTCCCATGCAGGCTCCTTTCCCATACCAAGCAGCTCTCGACAAGAAACATCAACTTGCCCCAGCCACGAGCCTTGTGGGCGCCCCCTTGGCCTCCTCCACGCCGGATTGTCTCTTACAACCCGATGGGAAGGATCGGTTTCAGGGTAGCGTGCCACATGTCCATATAGCCGAAGTTGGCGCTGACGGACTATGCAGGTAATAGGCCTCGATTCAGTCTCACGGTGCAATCGCTGATTTGACACGTAATCATCCCAGCGATACCCCATGATTCTGCGAAGACACTTATTACCAAAGGCATTGATTCGTCTCTTCAAGTCACTATTTAGTGTCCATGTCTCACAACCATAGAGTAAGACAGGGATCACAAGCGACTTGAAGATCCGGATCTTTGTCCTCCTGCACAGGTACCGGCAACGCCAAATATTCCCGCTGAGCGAGTCCATAACACCGTGGGCTATGCCAATCCGCCGTAAGACTTCTTGACGTGACCCGCCGTCATTATGGACTGCGCTACCAAGGTATGTAAAACTTTCCAAGACCTCAATGTCCTCGCCACACGCATGAACAGACTGTACTGCTTCATCTAGTAAGTCTCCAAACACCTGGACCTTGGTCTTGAGCCAGGAGACCTCAAGTCCCAAAGGCTTTGCCTCCTCGTGCAGCGCCTCGAGAGCCATCACCAGGACCTCCAGCGACTCAGCAAAGAATACTGCATCATCGGCAAAAACAAGATTAGTGATCTTGGTGTTGCCGACGGATGCTCCACAATCACTTTGATCTACAACCTTGTCCAATACCCAGTCCATACAAGCGTTGAAAAGTGATGGGGCAAGGACGCACCCTTGCCTCACTCCTGTATTCACAGGAAAGAAGCTGGATACACCTGCCCCACACTTCACAGCACTCTCAGTCCCAGAATACAGACCAGTTATCAAACCAATAGTCCTTGCAGGAATCCCTCGAAGTCGCAGAAGATCCCAGAGTGACTCACGATGCACTGAGTCAAACGCCTTCTTGAGATCAACATAGGCTGCAAGCATCCCTGTCGAAACTCACGTCGACGTTCCACCAGGACACGAAGCACTAGGATACGGTCCGTTGTTGACTTACCAGGCGTGAACCCAGACTGCTGAGGTCTCTGATGCTTCACCAGATGACTGCGAATTCGTGTCAGCAATAGATGGGCAAGCACCTTGCCTGGTACGCTGAGCAGTGTAATACCGCGGTAATTGTTGCAGTCCTGACGGTCCCCTTTCCCTTTCCAGATAGGGACGACCAGCCCCATTTTCCAGTCAGGAGGAATGGTACCTGATTGCCACACGGCAGTCAGGACAACATGCAACCCGCGGATCATGGCCTCACCCCCAGCTTTGAGGAGCTCCGCACTGATATTACAAACACCAGCTGCCTTTCCACCCTTCAACTTTGCTACAGCCTCTCTGACTTCGTCAAGTCATACATACACACAGAAAGAGTAAAGATGATAAACATTCACACTCAAGCTAGCAAGCTGAAATGTACTTTCTACAGCAAAAACATGCCTCCTTTGACAAGCACTGCCCCAATTGAAATAAGAAGAGAATAGCGAGTCACATCAATATTAGCACTAAAAAAAAAAAACAGGAATACCTAATTAGGGGAAAGAGCATGAAAAACAATGATACCAAAAATAAGAAATATTTCACACACGAAAAACAGCGACCGCATTTATAATTGTTGAACAAAATAAGTAACACAGTATATGGTTTAGAATCAATTATACCCACATGTTTACGTGATGATATCCCAGGCCACACTGAGATCATTCGATCGCCTCTCTCCCTCTGTCTCCCGGTGACTCACCCTCACTCACCGCCCGTGTCTCTCACCCGTCTCATACACGTTCGTTCTCCTCCGCGTTTTCTATCACACCTACACTGCACAAACAATTACAATTTCACACACATACATACATACACACGTACACACACATTCGTAACAATATTATTTAACAAAATTTTACTGTCAACTTAATGATTAATCAATTAATTATTAAAACAAGAACATTTTCTTTGCCAGGACAGTGATGCAAGTTTTTTTTTAAATTTAGATTCCTAACATTATTTAGAAATGTATAATTTGCAACAGCCCACCATGGCCCCCTTAAATTCTTGCCATGGCCCCCTTGGGGCCATGGCCACCAGGTTGAGAACCACTGCCTTAGCAGCACACTAGATGTACGATGTTTCCTTTCATTTCATTTAATTTCTGCCCTCTACGCATGGCTGTAGCTCCGAAACTAACCACAGGATTTTCTTGAAAATAACCTCATTGTGATTCCCACACAAAGTTACAAAATTAATTGTGAACCTAAACCTATCCTAACCTAACCTAGCCTAACTTAAAGTTTTTCTAACCTTACCTAACCTAGCGGTCTGCCGAAAAGGAAGAGAGCCTGGAGAATATGCCTCCGGCCATGGGGTGAGGCACGACCTGGGAAGCTCTTACCTCTCCACGCGGCAGAATGGATGAAATGAAAAGGAAACATCGTACATCTAGCGCGCTGCTATGGCATCGCTGGAAACGAGAGCACAGTCCTCTGGCACATGCGCAGATTGGAAGGTAGACGCATTATCCTACTGGACGCTCGTTATACCGCCTCGAATTTTATGAACAACCACTCGTATAGAACAATCTCCGAGATCCACAAAAAAAATTTCGAAAATTAAAATTTTGGCGGTATTGTAGTACTTTTTTCCTTAACCAAACGCCTCCATTGATTCCATTCAATTACTAACACCAAACCCCAACCCCCACTTCCAATCTACACATAATCACTTCACTTTTTTCCCACTAAAGCCCGGTTCCACCTTCCCGCTTGTAGGGCCGCCATACAACAACAAAGACGTCACAATGACGTCACAACAAAGTCTACCGCACCGCCGTACCACTGTACGGCCGCCGTACAAAGTTAAATCAAGTCATCTCTCCCGCTCGGCGGTGTCCGCTCGAGCGGAGTTGCCAACTGTGCCCCAGTTACCACAAATACCACTCAAGCGGTGATGATGGTGACGTCATTGTTGAGCGGTGTTGTTGTAAGCCCGGCCGTACAAGCGGGCTGATGGGAATCGGCCCTTAACTCCTGTTATTTCCACTAACCCTTTTTTTCCCACCCGCTTCCACCGGGGAGGGCCGGGCTTGGCCAGACCTTCCTTACACACTCCTCTGTGGTATTGTTTTAGAGATGTGCCAACCGCTGGCAGCAGCGAGTCGCGACAGCCCAGGCCGAGACCACGTTCTGCCACAAACGGATTCCTCAACAGTGTTCACACAGCCACGACCCTATCCTTTTCCTGTCCTGAAATAACCACACTCTTCCAACAGGTTTCCTCAGGGCGAGGCACGCAGTCGGTCCCGGCTGTTTTTTTTCTCACTTATTGTCTTATAGCTTTGTATTCATATTTTTTGTTTTTAAAAATTATTTTTTTGATAAGGCTGGTGCTGCGTGCAACGCCCTGCACCTCTTCCAACGGTTCAGGGCCGGAGGGTTTTCCATCCAGGCGGGCCAAGACTGACAGGCCATGGGTGGCCACGGCTAAATGACCGTGACCAGCGCAGCCGCCGACGGCCCGTCTTCCGCATGGATCCCCCCCCCCTAACCACACTCTCTAACCATCTGTCCTCCCTCCGTGCGAGTCTCACAGGAAAGCCAAGACTGATGGCGGCGCAAGGCAACCAAGTTTAAAGTTCTTAAAGTTCGAGACCCGGACCCTTGCGTCATCACCGACGGCCTCCACACCCGCGGGGGAGCAGACCTGGTTTCACCACCACACACAGCGGGGATGAAGACTGGTTGTCTTTCGGATCGTCCGTCGGGTTGTAAACTTTTGTCGGTCGGTGGGGAAGCAAATTCGGTCGTAATTCTCTCCGTTGTCCTTCTCACCTACTCTCACTATCCTTCCGTGGTTCGGACGAGGCCACATAAATTCCAATGACCCCTTCGCTCTACGAAGGTATCCTGTCCCCCCTTTTATGCTGCTACAAAACTTTTTACTCCTACAATCCACTCCGTTCCACTTCCCCCCCCTCCCCCTCCTCTATTTCACTGCTACTATCCTACCGTGGTTCGGACGAGGCCACATTAAATCCAATGACCCCTCTGCTATACGGAGGTAATCTTACCCTTTTTTACGCTGCTGCAAAACTTTATACTCCTACAATCCACTCCGTTCCGCTCGCCTTCCCCTCTCTATCAGTGGTTCGGATCCCACGAAAAACTGTAGGTCCCTCCGCTCTACGGAGTCCTTCTTCCCCTGTCCAATCTCTGAAAAAATAAAACAAAACAAAAAAAAACTTTTAATCTCAGACTTCTTTCACTAAATTTTTCACAATTTCCTTCCTCCTGTTTGTATATGTTGGAACGCGAGAGATGTAGTGGAGAAATGACGCCAGCCGCCCGTGCGGGGTGCCGAGGAGTATCGGGGTGTGCGCGCGTACATGGCAGTGACAGAAAAAAAGCAAAACAAACCCAAAACAAGACAATAAACAAACAACAACAGCAACAACAAAAACAAGATAAGAAGAAAGAAGAACGAAGAGAAGAAGAAAACAAGTCAAATCTGAAGAAAGGAAAAGAGAACAAAACCAAAACTGAAGAACTGGTGGGCGGCGGGGGTGGGCGCGGGGTTGTCCTGGGTGTGTCCGGAGCACCATCTTCCGAGGCCCATGTCCTGCCAAGCCGCCCCAGAGTGGTTTCTGTTTGCTCGTGCGAGATGGGAAAGCGTGTCGTCAGGTCAAGATCGACGCACAACAAAAACACACAAACACATACAGCACCTGGGTCAAGCCCCGGAGACTTTTTCTCTTACTAGCCTCCTTTCTCTCACCCATCTATTCTTCTCCCTGTCCCCACTTCCCCATCTCCTGCTTTCTCTTTTTATATTCTGATTCTGATTCTGAAGGAAGCTACAAGAGGCCGCGAGGCCTACACGTGGTCGTTCCTCTCACCTAACACTACCTACATCCACCTTTCATCCCCATCCATGTGTGATGCCAGGGTTTTTAAGTTGCTGACACCTTTGTGTTGAATGATATTAATTGACATAATTCTCCATTGACGAATAAATTCTCCTCGTCACAACTGAATTGGGATGAACTTAGGGTTTAGTAAGTGGAAATGCTGCCACCAGTCCAGGCGAGTAGTCCTATGGTTTACTCCCTGAACACGATTTACTATATGAGAATTTTTGGTAGTCGTGGGGGGTACTTATTATTACACCGAGTAAGGCTGAAACTCTTTTTGAGACGTGGGGAAATATTTCCATAACAAGGGAATAGTCACCTGGGGTTTTTGCAAGAAACACAAGAAGCTATACTTTAAACATCATCCGGTTTATTCACCACGAAACGTTATTTCTCTTGTTTGAGAACTTAGGTACATGTATAACTCTAATTTGGCGAAGGAAAGCTCTAAAGAGCATAACCTACCTCACTGAATTATATTCTTAGAACTACCATCTATGTCCATACAAACTGAGCACTATAGGTATACATGGAATATATATAGGGGAGAGAAAATGTAAGAGTAATGGATTTGTTTGTGATTCACTGTACCATGTGGCTTGATTTCTTTCCCGACAGAGACATTCGCCAGAGCCTTGAAAGGAGTAGAGAGATGACTCTTTAATAACACTTGTAAGGGCATGACAAGCTACCTATGCGTTAATGAACACTAAACAACGGTATATATATATATATATATATATATATATATATATATATATATATAACAGGAGGGGGGGGGGGAGATAGGGGCAAGTCACCGTATGTCTTACCTTGAAAGGAGTAGAGAGATGACTGATTTCCTCGTGGTGAAACCGAGGCAAAGTTGGGAGGATTAGCGGGAAAAAAGGGAAATGTTCGGATACTTATGAGAGACTTCCCCTGAAGGGAATATAAGACCTCGAATGACTCTAATTAGCTAACGAAGCAAGTATACATATGAAATGGCTGCCTATGACGCAGTTCTTTTAATTTGATATAGAAGAATTTAATACATTTATTCTAATATCCGGGGAGAGTTGTTCCCCCTTTTGGTCAGCCTACGAACGTGTTTTCCAGAGTGACGAGGTATGTGGAGTCGGAACATAAATTTGGTCGACTTTTAATTTAGCGAATAACTCGACTAACCCACCCATTTATAAACGTAACCCGACACTATTGTGTCTGTTTTTAAGGACATTAAGAATCTAAGAGTGTTTTTCGATCTGTCAGGAGGATGAGGGGAGGATGAGAAGTTTGCGAAATAAATGTCCCACACATTAGGACTCGTGCTCTGGGTGTATGGGGGGGAGAATAGGGGGGGAAGATAGAAGTGAGAAAGAGAGAAAGACATACTGTAATGCCCGTTATTCGGAAGAGATAGGATGGGAATTCCTATCATACAATTCCCGGGTTATGTCCGTAAGCAATTCAATCTTTTCGTTTCTCGTGAAATTTATCTTCTTTCTTTTTGTCTCTCACTTCTATCTTCCTCCCTTCCCTCACTCCCTCCCCCCCCAGACACTCAGGGTACGAGTCAAAATGCGTGGGACCTTTATTTCGCGTTCATCGATAACTAGGAGATTAAAAACTTTTCATCCTCCCCTCACCCTCCTATCAGATCATGGAACACTCTTAGATTCTTAATGTCATTCAAAATAGTCACCATAGTGTAAGATCAAGTTCATACATGAGGAGGTTAGTCGTGGTCTTCGCTAAATTGAGAGTCGACCAAATTTCTATCACATCTCATCATACCTCGTCGCTCTAAAACACGTGTTCGAAGGCTTCCCACGACGGTAGGACATCTTTCCCTGGGTATTAGTGTAAAAATATTAAATTCTTCTATATCAAAGTTAAAGAACTGTATTATAGGCAGCCATTTCATAAGTATACTTGTTTCATTAGTTAATTAGTCATTCATGGTCTGATAATCCCTTCAGGAGAGGCCAGGTTCATAGAATCCGAACATTCCCCTTTTTCCCGCCACTAAGCCAAACCTCGCCCTAGTCACCCCGAGGGACGCCAGTCTCTCCTGCCATCCCTCTCCAGGTAAGACCTCGGTACCTCGCTCCTATTCCCCCCCCCTTCCTTGTTATATTATATCTATCTATATTTCTATATGAATATAGGTAGAGTTGGTTAGCTTTCATTAACTCATAGGAGGCCTGGCCTGTCCCTATAAGTGTTATTAACGCGAGTCTCTCCTCCATCCCTCTCCAGACTCAGACGGACGTCTCAGTCTGACAAAAAAAACCGTCACATGGTTTTTAAGTGAAACGCAAACAACATTCTTACTCTTATATTCCCCCCTTATATTTCCATGTATAACTATAAGTATTCAGCGGTATGTTACATAAGTGAATGATAATTCATTAATAGGATTCAGTGAGGAAGGTTATGCTCATAAGAGCTTTCCTTTATCAGATGGGGAGAGCCTTCCTTTATCAGATGGGGAGAGCTTTCCTGTATCAGAGTGTAAAGTTTTCCTGTATCAGATTGGAGAGCTTTCCTGTGTCAGGGTGGAGAGCTTTCTTGTATCAGATTGGAGCGCTTTCCTGTGTCAGGGTGGAGAGCTTTCTTGTGTTGGATTAGAGCTTATATGTGCGTCTGAGATCTCAAACAAGAGACATAATACTTCAGGATGAATAATAGGATGATGTTTCAAATATAGTTCTTGTGTCATTTAGTAGAAACCTCAGGTGATTATTCTGTGTTAGGACAGTAATTCCCCACACTTCCAAAAGAGTCAGCCTTACTCGGTGTAATTCTAAGTATCAACCACGACTACCAAGATAAATCTAATATATATCTATTCAAACGTGCCCAGGAAGTAAAACCATAGAACTACTTGCCTGAGCTGGTGGCAGCATTTCCCTCACTCCTTAACTCCTACCCTTTCCCTTAAGTTCATTCCCATTTCAGTACTCTCCGCAGCGAGAAGTGTTCGTACTATAATTAACTAGTGAAGTCATAAGACAAGTTTCAAGTCTCATTCAGTTGTAATCAATGTAAAATCCTAACCAATTAATTTCATTCAATAACAAAGGTACAAGTAACAACCAACCTATAAAAATCCTGGCACCACACTGGGACTAAAGCGGTGGGTTATTATTTCCTACAAATAACAACAGAATATCACCTTGGGGAAAGTAGCTAAATAGTCAAAAATTCAGGAAACATGTACAAAATCTCATTGTTAGGACAGGCAACCTCCCAAATCATTCGACGTCCAAGGAACTGAAATTAGGATTTCAGAGCTTCGGGATGAAGGGCAAATTCCTTTTTTCTCAGATGAGACTAAATAGTGTCCTGGTATGGCCACATTATCTGTGCATTTTGTGGTTAGGTAGCAACGATATTGACGATAGCATAGATCCCGGCTCTCTTGCTTACCCTATCAAGGAAATTACGCGCACAATAGAGAGGAATTGTGAGGCGGTAGTGTGCATCTGCTTAAGAGAACCATGCATTTATTCAGAAAGAGAACCACATCTATTAGTCACGGGAAACCCGAGTGTCTTTCTATTGACCGACGGAACACGGGAATCGAGTCCCTACCTGTGTCTATAAGAGGTGTTTCTCCAGCGTCATCATGAGTTGTGAAGATACCATATTCCCCGAGATGAAAACGAAGGAGGAGGAGGAGGAGCAGGCAGAAAGAATAAGACGGAGAAAAGATTTAGTGGAAGAAATAAGAGCTGCGAGAATGAAGAGAATTGAATTATGGTCACAGGAAAAGCAAACGGACCCTTTCCATGCCCCTCAATTATCCACGGATAGCGTGAAAGAGGAAAATCAAACGAACCCTTTCCATGCCCCTCAATTATCCACGGATAGCGTGAAAGAGGAAAATCAAACGAACCCTTTCCATGCCCCTCAATTATCCACGGATAGCGTGAAAGAGCGAAGAACTCTAAAATCAAAACCTCGAGATATTCCAGTATTGGAATTACATCAACTACAAGGCCTTGACGCAACGGCCCGCCTCCAAATGTTCTTTGAATTAATAGAACAATGTAGCTCAAGCGACGCAACACGCATCCAAATTGCAAAAGGGAGAGTGTGCTCAGAACTCTCAATCTTAATTCACAGCTATCAAACGAACCATAAAGTAGAGACTTGGGCGACACTTAGAAATCTTTTCGAGACCGAGTTCACCACCGAAGTGAGTGTTGATAGAGCCTGGCAGGAATTGGAGGCAATGAGTTACGACTGGGGGGAAAATCCTCAAGCTTTCACATATCGTTTTATTTGCCAACATGCGGTGATTGCGACAAAACTCCCAAATGAAAAATTCCCCGACCGTGATAAGACAATAAAGAGAAAACTGTGGTACGGCCTACCAGTCGCGTCGCGAGAGAAACTAGAAGGATTCCTGGATGAAGGATATCCCCTTAAAAAATTCATAGACCGTCTCGAGCACGAACGCCAACTGCTCGAAGAGAGACACACTCCAAAGGTTAATATGATCCCAGCACATAAGAAAGAAGGAAAAGTGCTAGACGAAAAAGAAACAAATAGTTCCATACATTTCCCAAACTCCGAGACCACCAAAGACGAAGTGGAAAGTCCTAAAACAACAAATCCAAGAACTAAAGGCCAGTTTGACCCAAGTGAAACTAGAAAAGTCATCCTCCCACGCGAGTCCTTCACGGAGGGAAACATTCACTCAAAAGTATTGCGCTTATTGTCAAACACAAACGCATAACCTTCCGGAGTGCTGGAGAAAACCTCCGCTAGGTCATTGTTTCGACTGTCGCAAACCCGGTTTGACAAACCCGGCAAACAACGGAGGGGAGATCGAAATTGTCCTGGGCGTGCCCAGACAAATAGTCCTCAACATCCAAGTCAAGCCCAAAACCCTAGACAATTATCATGACTAGACGGTGACGATATTTCACCCACTATCCACGTGAATATAAACGGGAAGATAGTAGAAGCGATAGTAGACACGGAGTGGTTACACTTTGATCAAAGAATGTAGCCTACCGCCAAACGAATCGGAGGGGAAATAAACTTACGACGCAATTTCCCCAACTGGTAGGAATCACGGGACACTCCGTTAAAAATTCTCGGTATGATATGGGCAGAAATTGAAATCGGTGACGGACAAAAGTTTAAAAAGTGGTTCCGTTATCCAGACTCTTATCTCAACGGCGATGTCCCTTCTTGGGTGTGACATCCTCACAAAAGCCACTCTCACCTGGGATGGAAAAATGTATGCAAGCGGTGTGTGGGGAAGGAGGGGGTGTGCAGGCGTGGGTAAAACTTTGAAGAAGTCCTTCACCCCTATCTTTTTTTTCTTCCCCCTATAGCAACAAGCCGGGGGAACTGGCGGGAATACGGGGTTTTTGGGTGGGGGAAGCAAATATAAGTGATTATGGCTCCTCCCAAAAATCATCAAAGTCACTATAGTAAAAATCTAACCAAACCCTAACCTTACCAAAGATACCTAACTAACCTTAACCACAAAGTATACCTAACCTAACCTTAACCACAAAGATACAAACCTAACCTAACCTATAACCACAAAGTATACCTAACCCTAACCTTAACTACAAAGTTTTACCTAACCTAACCATAACACAAAGTAACCTTAACCTAACCTAACCTAAACCACAAAGTATACCTAACCTAACTAACCTAACCTTAACCACAAAGATACCTAACCTAACCTAACCTTAACCACAAGGTATACCTAACCTAACCTAACCTAACCTTAACCACAAAGTATACCTAACCTAACCTTAACCACAAAGTATACCTAACCTAACCAAAATCTAACCCTTTAACCACAAAGTATACCTAACCTAACCTTAAACCCAAAAAGTATACCTAACCTAACCTAACCTAACCTTAACCACAAAGTATACCTAACAACCTAACCTAACCTAACCACAAATTTATACCAAACCTAACCTAACCTTAAACCCACAAGATACTAGAACCATTAACCCTAACCTAAAAACCAAACACAAAGTATCCCAAACCTAACCTAACCTTAACCACAAAGTATACCTAACCTAACCTAACCTTAACCACAAAGTATACCTACCTAACCTTAACCACAAAGTATACCTAAACCAAACCCTAGCCTTAACCACAAAAGTTACCTAACCTAACCAAACCCTTTAACCACAAAGTATACCAACCTAACCTAACTGGACTTAAAATTTTTGAGGCACTCATATTGCATAGCGGTCGTGTGGGGTTAACAAGGCTGAGCCCCACGCTGGAAACCTATACAGATGTGAAGTAAATAAGCATACAATACAGTGGGGGTAGTTCTTTTCAGTCAAAGCCGGAAAGGATGAGTTCCAAAGTATTTCCCAGGCGTGTGTGTGGGAAGGGTGTCGGTGTGCAGGCGTGTGTGTAGGAAGGAAGCGTGTGTGCAGGCGTGTGTGGGGGAAGGAGGCGTGTGTGCAGGCGTGTGTGGGAAGGGGTCGGTGTGAGTGTGGGAAGGGTGTCCGGTGTGAAGGCGTGTGTGTGGGACGGAGGCGAGTGTGCAGGCGTGAGTGTGGGAAGGGTGTCGGTGTGCAGGCGTGTGTGTGGGACGGAGGCGTGTGTGTGGGAAGGAGGCGTGTAGGGCAACCCGTGTGTGTGGGAAGGGTGTCGGTGTGGCAGGCGTTGTGTGTGGGAAGGAAGCATGCTGCACCATAAAGGATGCATGCATGTGGCATATAGCAAAAAAAATCTATCAGAAACACCCAAATATCTTCAAGTACTTTTATATTATCTCTGTTTTTACGTGCCTCTGATCAGCGCGGGAAGAGGAGCCTCCTGATGCTACGTCACGGAGCCTGATCTTGATCTTGATCTTGATTTGGAGTCACCCAGCAGATGCTGTCAGTGAACCCTTTTGGCCCGGGCGTTCTCCCACACATGTAATCTGTTGGGAGAGAAGCAAAAGGGGGAAGCAAAACTAGGGATTTCTTTTTCCCTCCCTTCCTCCTCTCTCGCATCACATTCATACGGGGTCCCCCATCACTGAGGGCCCCTGCCTCTCATGCTCTCTCCTACGTGCCCTCCAAGAGTTCTCCAAGAATTCTTTTACACCTCAATCACACGACTGTCACTCCTCCACTCAGCACACAACCCCAGCAGGTACTCCATCTCCACTCTCCTGTCTCTCATCTCTCGCCATTCTTCCACTCCGACCTCCCCTACCACTACCTCCAACATCTGTGTTCTAGCATACTCATACCGTTCACATTCCCAGCATAAAAGTGCTCCACGGTTTCATCCACTCCTGTCACACACATCTCACACCCCTTGCTGCCATCATTCTTCCATCTGTACATACGGCTATTTACCTCCAGGCGACTTTGCCCTGGCTCTGAAGATTTAGGTCCCCCCCATAGCCACCATCATAGAACCTTTCATACCGTGGCTGGTCTTTCTCCTGTACCATTCCAGTGTTGATTTCCACTCATTCCCCTCGCCATTCTTCTTTCCCTTTCTCTTTACCTCCTATTTATTTCCCTTTTTGCATACAGCCATACTCCCATGTTTTCATCACTCCTGTCACAAAACATTCCCAGTTACCTGTCCATCTTTCCACTTTTACTGAGTCTTTCATCCACTTCCCCATACATATTCCAGTCCCAAACCTTGCTTGCCCATTTGCTGTCATCCATTCGTTGCAGTCTAGCTCTGTACCTCAGTCCTGCCTTGCTATCCTCTCTCGAACGTGTCCATCCCATGTCTCCTCTAATCGCTTCCACTGCCACATACCTATTGGCTCCTAATGCTATTCTGCCTGCTTTTTTCTGTGTTACTTCCAATCTGGGCCAACTCCTTCCTAGACCACACCATTGTTTCCAGGCCATACATAAAGCTAGGGACTGCCCCACCCTTCCATAGTCCTCTCACCACTTCATAAATTGTTGGCCCGACATCTTGCCCACTGCTTAGCCTTCCAACCCACTGGTTGGCTCTAGCTATCCTCTCATGTTTAGTTTTCTCACAGCCTTTATCATCCAACCAAATACCCAGATACTTGTACTCTTTCGTTCTCTTATTTAATTCCCAACCACCATCCAAATCTGTCATCACAGAGTCCATCCCCATTTACCACCAACACTTGACTCTTCTCCTTACTGAGCCTAACGTTGAAGTCCCTTCCAATACTCAGTCACAGCATTCAGCATCTCTTGTAGCTCATTGTGGTTTTCACTAAGGATCACCACATCATCTGCATACATCAGTTTCACTCAACACTTCATCTCCAATTTTCACACCCAGACCTGTACGCTTCACTCTCACTGCCATTTCCTCAACATATAAACCAAAAAGTAGAGGAGAAAGGACACAGCCCCGTCTTACTCCTCTCTTACTATTCACCCATCCAGTTCGAGGGTCACCCATACTGAACTTGGCCTGTGTGTTCTCATACATACTGCTTATTATTTTAACAACCTTCTCACTCATGCCAATCGTCTCCAATACCTTACATAGCATTCTCCTATCCACTCTGTCATACGCTTTCTCAATATCTAGAAAGGCTAGATATTTCTTTCTTCCCTCCTTCCTTGTTCTCTCAATCACTTCATTCACTACAAACATATTGTCCTCACCCCTCCTGTCTTTTCTGAACCATTCTGCTCTTCACCCATCACCTTATTTCTTTCCACAACTTACCTAGTCTTTCATTCAGTACACCACAGAAAATCTTACATACCGTGTCACATACCGCTATTGGCCTGTAATTTTTAATCTCCTTCCCCACTCTTTTGTCCTCCCTTAGTATGAGGGTCACTCTACTGTCATTCCAGGCCACCAGGCACCCTTTCCTCTCTCCATAAAATGTCCAAAAAAACTCATGCATTCCCTCAATTACTCCCTCACCTCCTCTCTATACAATTCATTCGGGATACCGTCCATTCCAGGGGCCTTTCCATTTTCAGTTTTCTTAAATACCCTTCAATTCATCCATTCTAATTTCTTCATCCCTCATTTCCTCTATTTTCCTCCCCAAGTTGACGTTCCCTAAGCACTATCAGGTCATTCACACCTCCAATATCTTTCCAGAAGTCTTCTACAGCTCTGGCCATTTCCTTTTTCTCCCTTAGTGACCTGCCATTCACCACTAGTTTTTCTACATTTCCTGTATGCTTACTCTCTTCTCCTCTCAAGAAACTTTTACCATTCCCTACCTCCTTCCTCACCTTTTTCCCTAAGTTCTCTGATCACTTTTCTCTCTTCATTCACTCTTGCCTTCCTCACCAAGCATTTCACCCCCTTTTGCTTACTCTTACTCCTGAGCCCGAGCGTTTTGCAAATCTTGAGTGCGTTTGAGAACTCGGGAATTTGCAGATTTGATTGGGATTATTTAAAAACGGCTGACTGGATACAAAAAGTGACGAAGTATTGTTGATATACTCGTCAAGGCTATGATTTGATTGCATTAAATCAGGAATGATGAAATGGTTTTGGACGATTACTTTAAGATAGATGGAAAATAAAATATATAGTGGGAAGGTTGAATGTGTGTGTGTGTGAGAATAAAAAATATATTGTGTGCCGTTAAAAACTAAGACCATTTTTTTGATTCTGAGATTGGCGCCAGGCGGGCATGCGGTGTGGCAAAATGGACCAAATGTGTCGAAAAGGTAGAAAAAAAAAGCAACAAAAACGGCTACAGAGAAGGAAGAGACAGAGGCGATGGTGGAGGAGAGGCAGAAAGTATTAGGGTGAGTGTTGTGCTGATGGCAGGTTGTTTGGGGTCAATATCAGGTTGTTTTGGGGTGATAATATGAGGCCGTTTTGGTATTTTTGTACTTTTTAAACATAGATCTTTCTCCCTTCCTTCATCCCTTCCTCCTTCCTTCCTCATCCTTCCTTCTTGAACGCAAATACGTACAGTTTTCCCATGCGAAAATATTACTATAAGATACGGTATTAGTTACACTAAAGCTAAAGACTCTATACTGGTTGCAGAGGAGTGACAGCCTGCAACCTGGACCAACACAACAGAAGATGATGAGTACGCGGAGGCCGTGTGGTAGGAAAGAACTGCACCATGACGGAAACAAAACACTCATTTCAGATTCTACTAATAATCTAATAGTAATATAATCAATTAATTCTAATAAGTAATCTAATAATCAAAACAAACATTGTCTAATAATCAAAGGCACATTGTTCCTTAGTGGCGATGGCTGTGTCGAGGGAGGCAGCGGACCGTTGCATAATAATAATGATAATAAACACTATCGTAGATAACACTATAGTAGCCAGTCACTTGCCACTGCATAATGTCGCCAGGCACAATATATTACGAATTTAGCATCACTACATACTTATATGTGCCACTGAGGACATTTAGTTTGTGATGTAATAAATAAACTACTGTGCATGCCTCTTCAGTGGCACATTAAAAGTCTCGTACGTGATGCTAAAATTCGTTAAGATATTGTACCTGGCGACATTAGTGCAGTGGGCAAGTGACTGGCGACTATAGTGTTATCTACGGTAGTTCCATCTTATATCCATGTTATTTTTGGGAGGTAAGAAGCAGTATCGGTGGGTCGTTGGAGCTGTGCACAATGCTGTCGTGGCCACCGCTGGGACGAGGCACTGCACCTCCTGCCCTGTGTCATTCACAAGACAGCCTCCCACATCACATGGAATCCCCCTGTGGAGGGTATGGTCCTGAAGCCTCCAACCTTGTTTACTCTTTCACGTCCTAATCTTCCTTTGCTATAAAAAATTGTAGTTGTCGAGCCATAGAATACGAAAAAGTAACTGAATATACAAATTAGTTATGGGACAAGGATACTAACAGGTCATATCTATAAAATATGCTTATATTCACTAAAAATCATATTAATGGTTCCCAAATTACTATGTACAATTAGTTCGGGCCTCAAGGGGTTAGAGAGAAGAGTTTAGACAGTTTTTTTGTAACACATTTATCTGGGTTTCAGTTGACGGGACGTTATCACCAGGAATGTGCGGCATAGGTCTGGACGAGAGGAAAGACGTATTGGTCCACTGCTGCACAGGATGAAGCTCAAGTATCCATGGTTTTCTTGCACATCCTTATCACAAGACTTGCCAAAAGCCACGGACCGAGGATGCCGAACGAACTACCTGCAGGTCAGTCCTCGACACCTTATGTATCCCCCAAACTGGGTTAATCTGCTCTTGGTGAGGGAGTGGTGCAGAAAATTAAGAAGCAATACACTTAATTATTGTCTTTTGTAACAAGTTCCTTGAGAATTGTAATGTCGCAACTTAAGTTTTTTTTTTTGTGGGTGGATAGAAGACCCATATGTGAATTAAAAGGAGAGGAGTCATGAATGTTGTTGTATATATGTTATGTTTTTTCTTGTTGTACTAGCTAGATAAATTGGTAGGATGTGTGATGAAGGCTGAGGAACAAGAAAAAATTGTGAGCATTAATAAAATAGTAAATATGTATTACTTTCCTCTCACCACTCAATGTAAATTTTTTGGCAATCGTGAGTCACAGTATTAACCCATTTTCTCGCGTTACACTTACAAGTCCCTGTAACTCACATGCATCATCCATTCATCATCATCAAGCTTAACAATTGCACGCCCAGATCTTTACTCTGCTATATAAAATGGTCATTTTTAATGATTAAATTAATGAAATTAATGATAAAATTTTTAATTTACTATTGAAAATGACTTTCTTCAAAAAATTTGCACTTCTTTCTATTTCGGTTCCAATTTTAATTTAGTAATTAACTTTTTTCCTGCTAATCTTTTCTTCCTTCATATTTTGTTTTTTTGTTTTATACGTCAGATTCTGATGGTATATGACTATTTTTCAGAATTTTGCTCCTCTCTATTTTCGGTTTCAATTAATATATAATTTTATAGATATATATGTAAGACGCCTAAATAGTTAAACCGCCCAACGACCCACAGATGATTGAGGACATACAGAACCAGCGGCAGCACGTGACCACCGGACCCACGCCCAAGCCAACAGGCGGTCCCAGGGCCTGTGTGACGGTTATGTCGGCATCATCCACTTCAACAGGTGGAAGAACTCCGCTCCCAGCCCTCCCAGCCGCTGGACGGTGAGCTATTTAATATAGTGGACTATTTAATCTATAACTAACTTAACTATTTAATAGACGATTAGATTACCGATAACGACTTAATAATATGATTAGATTGCGACTAATAACACTGGGGAACAAATTTTTGTTGAGTTAGGTCTGACACTTGTTATTAAGTAATTTTTGGGTGCTGAATCCAAAACTGATCTCAGTTTTTCTCTATCACGTCAAGTTTTTGACTGTAGGATTTTCGTTTTCTTAAAAAATATGAAAAATACTGTACATAACATTTAACAGTGCTTATTTTATAAAAGTTGCAATGTTAACATACAATGAAAATGAAAGAAATAGGCATGAATAGAATGTTTATTTTAACTTTAATCATGTTTTTAGAAAGGATAGGCTATAATTGTGTGCGGGTTTAAAGGGTAAAAATTTTACGTTTGTCAGCTTTGTCTGGAGTGTTCAACTTGAGGACTATTCGCGTTTGATGCTCCAACAATAGTCAGCCATCATTTTGCACATCCCATCTCCCCTGGTAACGTTCTTCCATAACCTTCAATCTTGGTGAATCGTTCACCTTGCTCGTCGCTAGCAGCACCAAGATTTTCCCGGGGAAGTTGGCAAGATGGCTATGCAAAAAATGTACTTTAATACTCATGTTGCAACAATGCTTTGTAGCTCTCCAATAGTTTCTGAACAATTTCTGTGTAATTACTTGCAGTGTATTTCCAAGAAGTTCTTGACGACGTCTTTGAATGATAGCCAAGCATTCTTTTCAAGGTCTGACATAGTACCGTTGAAATGTTTCCCATCTTTGATGAGCTGTCGAATTTGTGGACCATCAAACACACCGGCCTTGATTTTTTCAATTGACAGTCCGGGAAAAATCCCAAGATGATGTACTTCAACAGTCGCCATCAGTTGACAATGTTTTTACAAATTGTTTCATGAGACCTAGTTTTATGTGCAGGGGTGGGAATATTTATTTTCTTCCTGTCAACAAGTGGCTCATGTACAATGTTAGGATCTCCAGGTTTAAGATCAGATCTCGGAGGCCAATTCGTCTGAACCCATGCTTCTCTCGGCTCTGCTATCCCACATACAGAGAAAGCAGGGATACTTTGTGTATCCACGTTGTTGACCAAAAAGGGAAAGGGCCCACCATTTTAAGGTCAACACAGAGGGATCCAATTGTGTTTGTCATATTGCAATAACTAAATGACTCTCTTTACATCTCCATATTCTTCACGAAGACAGACCGAATGCCCAAATAGGGACTGCGCCAAACAAATTGCCATTGTGTAGAAGGACACACTTCAAGCTCCGCTTTAGTTTATCAATAAACAATCGCCATTCATTTGGATTGTAATTTAAAAGCCCTAATTTCCCTTCAGTAAACCAGGAATGTTATGGCAAACACAAAACCGCTGGCACTTCGAAAGTACTGCAGAAAATGTACTTTCTCGGGGTTCGAAAAAGTATGATACCTTCACTCCTTGTTCAAGTATGTTTTTCTCGTTCGTCTTGATGCTAGTATTTCTTGAAGCTTTTTTGGATAGGCCCAAATCACGTGCTAAAACATTCAACTCGTGCTGATCAAATCCCCTACGAACTTTATCCTCGTGAATTCAAAATCTGCATCATTGCTATCACTTTTCGTTCTTTAACATCACTGATTTCTTTGAGGGGGTATTGTTCGAAAAATGGCACTGAATTTCAGCTGAATGAGGCTTGGTTCTTATAGCTGACGGTATTTTTAGATATTTATTTTTCTTTATTTTTCTGTTAAATCCTGAATATTTTCATCCAAAAAACTAACAGTTTTTGTGGAATATCTTTTTGCTCTCGCCAAACCATGGGGATACCAAATGCACTTTTCACGTGTTCCTTTGGGCCAATCCGTAATCCCCTCGACACACTGCTGCACACTTTTGAGGGCCATAGCTTGTCTTTTATCACCGAGTTTCACTTTAAAATATGCGAAATAGCTTGTTTAGCAAATACGTGATGCTTGCCCTCTGACTTTGGGAAAGGGGAAACTACCACCTATATAGCAAAGGAGTCAGGGTTGTTTAGGCATTTACGACGGGACGTAGCAGAGCAGACATGATCTGAAACAAAAGAAATATAAACTATTAAATAAAAAACTAAGCTGGAAATATTACAAGCTTGAAAACAAAAAAACAGCATAAAACGAAATAGAAATTACAATGGTATGTTTTTACAAGTTTAAAGAAAAGCCATAACAAATCCTCTAATTCTATATCCACTTTTTGCAGATATGATAGTAATGACCTATTGGATGTGAACACACCTTACGCAGCTAATTTTTTTACTACACAAAACGTTTGCCAACATAGCTTCGATGACAAACGTAAACAGCTTCAATTTTAAATACACCACAAGTGGAATTTTGGTTACTATGGGAAGGTTGAAAAAAAAGCTGAAAAAACTTGAACATACAATTTTGGGTAGCTGACCAATTTAGTTAAAAACACTAAAAATCTAAATTTAACATTTTTTTTCTTTCAAATTGGTTTCCCCCGGTAATTGAGTAATATGAACTATTTAGCCAACGGTTTAGCTAGGGAGGAGGAAGGAAGGAAGGAGGAAGGGAAAAGGGAGGGAGGGAAGGAAGGAAGGGAAGGAAGGAAGGAAGGAAAGGGAGGGAGGGAAGGAAGGAAGGAAGGAAAGGGAAGGAAGGAAGGAAAGGGAGGGAGGGAAGGAAGGGAGGGAGGGAGGGAGGGAAGGGAAAGGAAGGAAGGGAGGGAGGGAGGGAAGGAAGGAAGGAAGGAAGGAAGGAAGGAAGGAAATGAGGGAGAGAAGGAAGGAAAGGGAGCTATTAACTATTTAATCTATAACTAACTGTAATTATTTAATAGCTGTAAACTAAATATTCTAAATATTGAAGAGGATCTGGCAGCATTGGGCATTGAAGAGGTTGAGGCTGATTTTTTTTTTTTTACGCCAGATTCTGATATGTGACTTTTTTTCAAGAATTTTGCTCTGTCTATTTTCGGTTCCAATTTTGATAGAGTGTTGTGTTGCAGACCTGTCACAGACGCAGCAGAGTGTGTTTGAGTTGCAGAACCCCAGCTGGGAGAGGAAGGAGAAGGCCCGGACTGCCCATGCCTACCTCAGGAAAGCTCTGAAGGGACTTGACGAACCTGTGAGGAAGCCTTGTCAGAGAGAGGGGAGAGAGAGAGAGAAGGAAGAGACAGAAGAGAGAGAAGGGGAGAAAAGAGAGAGAGAGAGAGAGGAGAGAGAGAGAGAGAGATAGGAGAGACGAAACGACAGAAAGAGAGAGAGAGAACTGTCACCTTTGCACTTACCTCACGCACACCTTCCCTTCCCTTCCCTGCCTTCCCCTACCCACGATTTCACCTCTTCTACACAGATTATATCCTGCTCTTTAACCCCTTCACGCCCAGAAACTTTCCTTTGCTGAAGAAATATGTATGTGTTAGCCATGAAAGGCAGAATGCATGGTCAATGGATGTAAGATTACGCATTTAACAGGAACTATCACGTGTAGGTCTCGCGGCTCTTGTAGCTTCCATATTTTCTTCTGTCTTTATTTTCTCACGGCCTCTTGTAGCTTCCTTATTTCTTAATGTTCTTATTGTCTCCGGCTCTGGCCCTCTTGTTAGCTCTTCCTTATGTTCTTTTTATGTCTCACGGCCTCTTGTAGCTTCCTTATTCTTATGTCCACGGCTCTTGTAGCTCTTTGTAGTCCCTTTTCTTAGTTCTATGTTCTTATGTCTCACTGGCCTCTTGTAGCTTCCTTATGTTCTTATGTCTCACGCCTCTTGTAGCTTCCTTATTTTCTTATGTTCTTATGCCGCCTTGTAGCTTTCTTATGTTCTTATGTCTCACGGCCTCTTGTGCTTCCTTATTTTCTTAGTTCTTAGTCTCGGGCCTCTTAGCTTCCTTATTTCTTATGTTCTTATGTCTCACGACCTCTTGGCTTCCTTATTTTCTATGTTCTTAATTTTTCTCATCTGCAGCCGCTTTAGCTTTTTATTTGTTTTATGGTTCTTCATTGGCCTCCTTTTTTATTTATTCATGTTCTTCATGCTCTGTAGCTTCCTTAATGTCTTTCTATGTCTCGCGGCCTCATNGGGAAACCCGGGGAATTTGAAAAGAAAAATTTTGAATTTGGCGGTTATTTAAAAACGGCTGATGGATACAAAAAGTGACGACTATTTTGATATATCTCAAGGGCTATGATTTGATGCTTTTAAAATCGGGAAAATGATAAAATGGTCGGACGATTACTTTAAAGATAAGGAAAATAAACTAATAGGAGAAAGTAACTATATAGTGGTAAAGTTGAATGTGTGTGGTGTGGGGTGTGTATGTTGTGGTTGTGTGGTAGTGGTGTGTGTGTGAATGATAAAAATAATGTAATGTGTAAAAACAGTTTTTTTTATTATTTTGCGTAGATTACGTAGACGACTACTAGCTCTCAGTTTTTTTTTAATGTACAGGTGGGTTTTGTTTTGGGTGTGTGTTGGGTGGTGTGTTGGTGTGTGTGTGTGAAATAAAATAAAAAATTTTTGTCCTTAAAAAAACTAAGACTACTTTGTTTTATTCTGAGGTTGGCGCCGGGCGGGCATGGGTTGGAAAAATGGACCAAATGTGTGAAAAGGAAAAAAAAACGCAAAAAAAAACGGCTACGAGAAGGAAAGACGGGGGCGATGGGGGAGGAGGGGGCAGCAAGTATTAGGGTGAGGTTGTCTGAGGGCAGCTTTTTTGGGGGTCAATATAGTTGTTTTGGGGGATAATATGAGGCCGTTTTGGTATTTTTGTATTTTTTTAAACATAGATCTTTCCCCCTTCCTTCCTTCCTTTCCCTTTCCTTTTCCTTTCCTTTCCTTCATCCTTCCCCTTGAACGAAAAACTACGTACAGTGCCCCCAGCGAAAATTATAAAAGATACGGATTAGCTTACACTAAAGCAAAAGCTCTATATTGTTGCAGAGGAGTGACAGCCTGCAACCGGAAAAACACAACAGAAGAATGGTTCCCCGCGGACCCGTGTGGTAAGCAAAGAATGCACCGAGGGAAACAAACACTCTTTAGATTCAAATAATAATCAATAGTAATAAATCAAAAATTTTAAATAAAATCTAATAAAAAAAAAAAATTTGTCAATAATCAAAGGCACATTTTTCCCTTAGGGCGAGGGCTGGCGAGGGGGGGCAGCGGACCTGTGATAATAATAATGATAAAAAACATTTTCGTAGATAACACTATAGTCCCCCTCACTTCCCATGCACAAATGTCGCCAGGCAAAAATTATTACAAATTTTTTAGCATCACTACAACTTTTATGTGCCACTGAAGACATTTAGTTGATGTCAAAATATAAACTATTGGAGCCTCTTCAGGGGCACAAAAAGTCTGTAGTGATGCTAAAATTCGTAATATTTGTATGGGACTTAGTGCGTGGCAATGACGGCACTATAGGTTATTAGGGGTAGTCATCTTATATCCAGTTATTTTTTGGCGGGAAAAGAAGCAGACGGGGGTCTTTGGGAGCTGCTGCACCTGCTGTCTGTGGCCAGCGGGGAACGAGGCACGCCCTCCTCCCCGTGTCATAAACCCGACAGCCCCCCACATCCCCATGGAACCCTGTGGAGGGTATGGTCCTTGCCCCAACATTTTTTAACTCTTTCACGTCCAGATCTTTTTTTGCTATAAAAAATTTTTATGTTGTCGAGCCATAAAATACGAAAAGAACTGAATTACCAAATTAGTTAGGGGACAAGGATAAAAAACAGGTATTCATAAAATATGGCTTATATTCACAAAAAATCTTTAAAGGTTCCCAAAATACGATGTAAATTATGTTCTGGGCCTAAAGGGGGTTTAAGAGAAAGATTTTTTAGACAGTTTTTTGAAACACATTTATCGGGGTTTCATTTTGAGGGACGTTATCACCAGGAATGTGCCGGGCATAGGTATGGATGGGGGAAAGGGACGATTGGCCCTGCGACGGGTGAACTCAAGCATCATTTTTCTTGAATCTTACAAAGACTTCCCAAAAGCACGGCCCGAGATCCCGACAAAATAGGGAGGTCAGTCCTCGACCCCTTTATGTATCCCCAAACGGGTTTAAATCTGTCTTGGGAGGGAGGTGCAGAAAAAAAGAATGCAATCCCCTTTTAATTATTGTTTTGTAAAGTTCACTTGAGAATTGTAATGCCCAACTTAATTTTTTTTTTTTTGGGGGGATAAAAGGGCCCCCATAGTAAATTTTAAAAAAGGAGAGGAGTCATGATATTTTGGGGTTTTAAAATGTTACGGGGGTTTTCTTGTTGTTTTAGCTAGAATCGGGTAGAAGTGTGATGAAGGACGAGGAAAAAGAAAAATTGTGAGCATTTAAAAAATAGCTAAATATGTATTATTTTACTCTCACCATCAAGTAAAAACTTTTGGCAACGGAGTCCAGTTTTCCCCCATTTTCTCGCGTTACACTTAAAGTCCCTGTAATCACATGCATCTCCATTCATCATCATCAAGCTTAACAATTGCACGCCCGATCTTTACTTGCTAAAAAAAATGGTATTTTTTAATGTTTAAATTAATTAATAATGAAAAATTTTTTTAAATTTACTATTAAAAAGACTTTTTTAAAAAAATTTGCATTCTTTCTATTTTGGGTTCCCAATTTTTGAATTTAGTAATTAACTTTTTTCCTGTAATCTTTTTTTCCCTTCATATTTTTGTTTTTTTTTTTTTAAACTTCAGTTTCTGAGGGTATTGACTTTTTCAAGAATTTTTGTCCTCTCTATTTTCGGTTTAAATTTAATATTAATTTTATAGAAATATATGTAGACCCAAAATAGAAAAACCGCCAAACGACCCACAGATGATTGAGGAATACGAACCAGGGGGCAGCACGTGACCACCGGACCCCGCCCAAGCCCAACAGGGGGCCCCGGGCCTGTGTGACGGTTTGTCGGATCATCCCTTCAACAGGTGGAAGAACCCCGCCCCCGCCCTCCCCACCGCGGGGCGGTGAGTTTTTAAATATATAGGGCTTTTTAACTAAAAATAACTTTAATATTTAATAGACGATTAATTCCCGATAACGACTTAATAAATGTTTTAGTTTGCGAAAATAACACGGGGAAAAATTTTTTTGTTGAGTTAGGTTGACACGGTATTAAGTAATTTTTTTGGGTGGTAAAAAAGATCCAGTTTTTCCATCACGTCAATTTTTTGAACTGTGGGTTTTTCGTTTCAAAAAAATATGAAAAATACTGTACATAACAGTAACAGTGTTTTATTTTTAAAAAGTTGAAAATGAAAAACCATACAATAAAAAAATGAAAAAAATGGGCATGAATAGAAGTTTATTTAACATTTCTTTTTTTTAAAAAGGATAAGGCAAAAATTTGTGTGCGGGTTAAGGAAAAAATTTACTTTTTGTAGCTTTGTCGGGAGTGTTCAATTTGAGGACTACGCTTTTGATGCTCCAACAATAGCACCCATCATATGCAATCCTCTACCCTGGAAAATTTCTTCCATAAACCTTCAAATCTTGGTAAAATCGTTCCCCCTTGCTCGTCCTAGAGCACCAAGTTTTTCCGGAAAAGTTGAAAGAGGCTATCCCAAAAATGTACTTTAATACTCATGTTGCAACCCAAGTGCTTTGTAGTCCCAATAGTTTCTGAAAAATTTTTGTTAATACTTTACGTGATTTTCCCGAAAGTTCTTGACACGTCTTTTAATGATAGCCAAGCATTCTTTTAAAAGGGGGCTGACATAGTACCTTGAAATGTTCATTTTGATGAGCTTTGAATTTTTGGCACAAAACACCGGCCCTTGTTTTTTTAAAATTGACAGTCCGGAAAAAGCCAAAATGTGTATTCAAAACAGTCGCCATCAGTTTACAAGCTTTTTTCAAATTTTTTTCTGAGACCTAGTTTTTTTGTGCAGAGGGGGGGAAAATTTTTTTTCTTCCCGTCAACAAGTGGTCAGTACAATGTTAGGATCTCCAGGTTTAAAACAGTTCGGAGGCCAAATTTGTCTGAACCCAATGTTCTCCGGCTCTGTATCCCACTACAGAGGAAAGCGGGATATTTTTTCCCCGTTGTTGACCAAAAAGGAAAGGGCACCATTTTTTGGGCAAACAGAGACCAATTGGTTTTTCTATTGCAATAAAACAAGACTCTCTTTACATCCCAATTCTTCACGAAGACAGACCGAATGCCCAAAAGGGACTGCCCAAACAAAATTTCCATTGTGTAGAAGGCCACTTCAACTCCGCTTTGGTATCAATAAACAACGCCATTTTTTTGGATTGTAATTGAAAGCCCTAATTTCCTTTATAAACCAGGAATGTTTTGGCAAAAACAAAACCGCGGCACTTCGAAAGTACGCAGAAATGTCTTTCTCTGGTTCAAAGTATGAACCCTTTTACTCCCTTTTTCAAGTAGTTTTTTTCGTTAGTCTTTTATGCTAGTATTTTTGAAACTTTTTTTGGGTAGGCCCAAATCACGTGCTAAATCATTCAACTGTGCTGATAAAAACCCCTACGAATGAAAACCCGTGAAAGTAAAATCTGCATCATTTCATCACTGCGTTCTTCAACACACCAATTTCTAGAGGGGGTAGTTGTTCGAAAAAGGGACTGGAATTTCAGCTGAATGAGGCATTGGTCTTTTAAACGCGGTAATTGGGTATTCTATTTTACTTTTTTTTTTTGTTAAAACCGAATTTTCACTAAAAAAAAGTAACAGTTTTGGAATGATCTTTTTTTTCTCGCCAAAACCCTGGGGATACCAAATGCCCCTTTTCACGTGTTCCTTTTTTCCACATCCGTAATCTCTCACACATGCTTGACACTTTGTAGGGGGCCCAAAATTTTCTTTATCACCGAGTTCACTTTAAAAAATGCGAAAAAATGCTTGTTTGACAAATACGTTGATGTCCCCCTGATTGGAAAGGTGAAACTACCACCTAATAGCAAGAAGGGTCAGGGTTGTTTAGGCATTTTCGACGAGGGTGCAGGAGCAGAATGATCTGAAAAACAAAAAAATATTAAACCCATGTAAATAAAAAAATAAGTGGAATGTACAAGCTTTTAAAACAAAAAAACAGCATAAAACAAATAGAAATTACAAGGTATGTTTTTACAAGGTTAAAAGAAAAACCATAAAAAATCCTCCCAAATTCCACTATCACTTTAAAATATGCGAAAAATGCTTTTTGACAAATACGTTGATGCTTGCCCTCGGGCTTTGGGAAAGGTGAAACTACCACCTATATAGCAGAAAGGAGTCAGGGTTGTTTAGGCATTTTTCGACGAGGGGCGTGCAGGAGCAGACATGTCTGAAACAAAAGAAATTAACCTATGTAAATAAAAAAACTAAGCGGAAAAAGTTAAAAACTTTTAAAACAAAAAAAAAAAGCATAAAACGAAATGAAATTACAAGGTATGTTGTTACAAAGGGTTTAAAAGAAAAGCCATAACAAAACCCCTAATTTCCCACTATCCAGCTTTTTGCTTTCAAAAAATTGATAGTACTGACCTATTGGGAGTGCACACACCCTCCCGCACTGTCCAATTGTAACTGCACAAACAAATTGCCACATAGCTCTCGATGAGAAAAAGAATCACTGGCAATTTTTCTAAGCTACAAGTGGAATTTTTTTTTTGGAGGGGAAGCTGTGGAGAAAAAAAAATTGAGTGCTAGAAAAAAAACTGACTACAGATTTTGGGTCAGCATGCCAATTTTAGTCTAAATAAGCTCAAAAAAACTAACCCAAAAATTTTTTTTTTTTTCAAATTTTTCCCCCGGTAATAGATTAACTATTGAATATTTAGCAGACGGGAGCTGAGGGGAAGAAGAAAGGGAAGGAAGGGAAAGGGAAGGGAAAAGGGGGGGAGGGAAAGGAAAGGAAAAAGGAAGGAAGGAAAAGGAAAAGGGGGGGGGGAAGAAGGAAAGGGAAGGAAGGAAGGAAGGGAAAGGGGGGGAGGGAAGGAAGGAAAAGGGGAAAGGGAAAGGAAAGGGAGGGAGGGGAAAGGGAAAGGGAAGGAAGGAAGGAAAGGGGGGAGGGAAGGAAGGGAAAAGGGAAAGGGAAGGAAGGAAAGGAAAGGGAGGGGAAGGAAGGAAAGGGAAGGGAAGGGGAAAGGGAGGGAGGGAAGGAAGGAAGGAAGGGGGAAGGGAAGGGAAAAGGGGAAAGGAAGGAAGGGAGGGAAGGGAAAGGGAAAAAAGAAGGAAGGAAGGAAGGAAGGAAATGGGGAGGAGAAAAGGAAAAAAAAGGGGGCTTTAACTATTTTAAACTTAACTAACGTAAATTTTTTAATAGCTGTAACTAAATATTAAAAAATTGAAGAGGGTCTGGCGCATTGGGCATTGAAGAGGTGAGGCTGATTTTTTTTTTTTTACGCCAGATTTTTATATTGACTTTTTTCAAAAATTTTGCTCGTCTATTTTTGGTTCCAATTTTTATGAGTGTTTTGGTTTCAGACCTGTCACAGACCAGCAGAGTGGTTTGAGTTTCAGAACCCCGCTGGGGGAGGAAGGGAAGGCCCGGACTGCCCATGCCCCACCCCCAGGAAAGCTTGAAGGGACTTGCGAACCCGTGGGAGCCTTTCGAGAGAGAGAGGGGGAGGGAGAGAGAGAAAGATTGGGCAACAGACAGACGACAGAGAGAGGAGAGAGAGAGAGAGAGAAAGGGGGAGAGAGAGAGAGAGAGAGGAGGACAGAAAAAGAGAGAGAGGGGCACTGTCACTCTTTCACTTTACCTCACGCACACCCTTCCCCTTCCCTTCCCTTTCCCTTTTTCCCTTTTTTCCCTTCCCCCTTTCCCTTCTTCACTATTATCCTGCTCTTTTAACCCCTTCACGCCCAGCTTTCCTTTTCTTAAAAAAAAATATTAGTTTTTTAGCCATAAAGGCAAATGCATGTCAATGGATGTAAATTTTCGCTTTAACAGGGAATATCACGTGTAGGTCTCGCGGCCCCCTTTTAGTTCCATATTTTCTTATGTTTTATGCTCACGGCTTTGTACTTCCCTTTTTTCTTATGTTCTTTTGTCTCCGGCCCCTTGTAGCTTCTTATGTTCTTATGTCTCACGGCCCTTGTGCTTTTTAGTCTCTGGCCCTTGTAGTTCCTTATTTTTTAGGGTTTTTATGTTCTTATTCTCCGGCCTCTTTTAGCTTCCTTTTTTTCTTATGTTACAGCCTTTGTACTTTTCCCTTATTTTCTTTGTTCTTTTATGGCCCTTGTAGCTTCCTTTTGTTCTATGTTCACGGCCTTTGTAGCTTCCTTATTTTCTTAGGTTTTATGTTCACAGCCTCAAGTAGCTTCCTTATTTTTTAGTTCTTATTCTCACACCCTTGCGCTTCCTTATTTTTTTTGTTTTAAAGGCCCTTGTCTTCCTTATTTTCTTATGTTTTTTTTTGTCTCAGGCCCCTTGTAGCTTCCTTATTTTCTTAATTCTCATGTTCTTTTTTCTCACGGCCTCTTTTTAGTTCCCATTTTTTTTATATTTTTCATGTTTTTGTTCCGGCCTTTTGTAGCTTTTTTATTTTTTTTTTTCCCCAAGCCCCTTGTACTTCCTTTTTTTCTTATGTTCTTTAGGCCTCTTGTATTCCTTATTTTCTTATGTTCTTCCTGGCCTCTTGTAGCTTCCTTATATTCTTATGTTCTTATGTCTCGCGGCCTCTTGTAGCTTCCTTATGTTCTTATGTCTCACAGCCTCTTGTAGCTTCCTTATTTTCTTATGTTCTTATGTTCTTCATGGCCTCTTGTAGTTTCCTTATGTTCTTATGTTCTTCATGGCCTCTTGTAGCTTCCTTATTTTCTTATGTTCTTATGTCTGACGGCCTCTTGTAGCTTCCTTATTTTCTTATGTTCTTATGTTCTTTATGGCCTCTTGTAGTTTCCTTATTTTCTTATGTTCTTCATGGCCTCTTGTAGCTTCCTTATGTTCTTATGTTCTTATGTCTCACGGCCTCTTGTAGCTTCCTTATTTTCTTATGTTCTTCACGGCCTCCTGTAGTTTCCTTATTTTCTTATGTTCTTCATGGCCTCTTGTAGCTTCCTTATGTTCTTATGTTCTTATGTCTCACGGCCTCTTGTAGCTTCCTTATTTTATGTTGTTACGTCATTACAGTGCGAGTGGTTCATGCTACAATTCCTGGAGGTTGAGAAGGAGCTGCATGGCCAGGACTCGGCCATAAGGGTCCTGGGGGAAATACATGGGGAGGAGCGACGAGCCCCGGCCCACCACCTGGCCTACCACTTCTACAGGACCCTGGTGCCCGGCTCAACACAACAGCAACTCACACAGCTCGAGGTGGGCCTTCACTGCTCTCTGTTCCTCGTATTAGTCTCCTACTCATGGCCTTTTCTCTTACCTAGTGTACAGTAGTAATAATGTATAGTAAGGAACTACCACGTGTAGGTCCCGCATCCTCTTGTAGCTTCC
This sequence comes from Chionoecetes opilio, assembly GCA_016584305.1. Classification (NCBI taxonomy): domain Eukaryota; kingdom Metazoa; phylum Arthropoda; class Malacostraca; order Decapoda; family Majidae; genus Chionoecetes; species Chionoecetes opilio. Next base: position 191,155 of record JACEEZ010022966.1, on the reverse strand, counting down.
TTATTTTCTTATGTTCTTATGTCTCACGGCCTCTTGTAGCTTCCTTATTTTCTTATGTTCTTATGTCTCACGGCCTCTTGTAGCTTCCTTATGTTCTTATGTTCTTATATCACGGCCTCTTGTAGCTTCCTTATTTTCTTATGTTCTTATGTCTCACGGCCTCTTGTAGCTTCCTTATTTTCTTATGTTCTTCATGGCTTCTTGTAGCTTCCTTATTTTCTTATGTTCTTATGTCTCACGGCCTCTTGTAGCTTCCTTATTTTCTTATGTTCTTCATGGCTTCTTGTAGCTTCCTTATTTTCTTATGTTCTTATGTCTCACGGGCCCCTTGTAGCTTCCTTATTTTCTTATGTTTTCACGGGTTCTTGTAGCTTCCTTATTTCTTATGTTCTTCATGGCTTCTTGTAGCTTCCTTATTTTGTTATGTTTTTTATGTCTCACGGCTTCTTGTAGCTTCCTTATTTTCTTATGTTCTTTACGGCTTCTTGTAGCTTCCTTATTTTTTTATGTTCTTCCTGGCTTCTTGTAGCTTCCTTATTTTGTTATGTCTTATGTCTCACGGCTTCTTGTAGCTTCCTTTTTTTCTTATGTTCTTTACGGGGTTCTTTTAGCTTCCTTATTTTCTTATGTTCTTCATGGCTTCTTGTAGCTTCCTTATTTTTGTTATGTTCTTATGTCTCACGGGTTCTTGTAGCTTCCTTTTTTTCTTATGTTCTTCATGGCTTCTGGTAGCTTTCCCTTTTTTTGTTAGTTCTTATGTCTCACGGGCCTCTTGTAGCTTCCTTATTTCTTATGTTCTTCATGGTTTCTTGTAGCTTCCTTATTTTGTTATGTTCTTATGTCTCACGGCTTCTTGTAGCTTCCTTATTTTCTTATGTTCTTCATGGCTTCTTGTAGCTTCCTTATTTTCTTATGTTCTTATGTCTCACGGCCTCTTGTAGCTTCCTTATTTTCTTATGTTCTTCATGGCTTCTTGTAGCTTCCTTATTTTGTTATGTTCTTATGTCTCACGGCCTCTTGTAGCTTCCTTATTTTGTTATGTTCTTATGTCTCACGGCCTCTTGTAGCTTCCTTATTTTGTTATGTTCTTATGTCTCACGGCCTCTTGTAGCTTCCTTATTTTCTTATGTTCTTCATGGCTTCTTGTAGCTTCCTTATTTTCTTATGTTCTTAATATTGGTTGCCTCCACAGTCAGTGCATTTTTTTACATGATAACTGGGCGACCAAAATGTCTCCCAGTGATGGAAAACTGTCGCCCAGTAAGGACATTTTGAAGCTACCGGGCGACAAGATATTTATTCATAAAATCCTTCTGGGATGCAATGGCTCATCATGTCTGTGTGTGTGTGTAAGATCCAGAAGTACATTCTTATTACTGCATAAAAAATTATGATCTTTATTTATATCTATTTCTTCTATTATTGCTTATATCATCTTGTGGAGCCATCTATAACCCGCCGATTGTTTGCGCAGTGAAATGTTGTTGGTGCCACTGGAAGATTCATAAACACAGCATGGAAAGGGAGGGGAGGAGTCACACAACATACAAAATGGGGAAATGATAATACCAAAAAGTTGTAATTTAACAGGTATGCCTACTACCACCCTTCTGGATATCCAAGGAATGTTGCCCAGTAAGATTTGCTTAAAAAATGCTCTGTCCGCAGTGCATCATCAAGGAGAGCCCCGATGATCCCCTGGTGGTGGAAACAGTCAACCTATACCTGCGCACCCGTAAGTTTTATTTATTTATTTATTATAATTATTATTTTTATATATATTCGCCGAAGAAAGATGAGAATGTGTCGCCCGTAAGTTCTTCCCTCTATGTTTTATTGCCTTATTTTCTCTCTCTGTTATTATTCATTGATTTATTCTTCTATTTTCAAGACTTCACCCTCTGTTTCCTCATTAACCCCTTGAGACCCAAAACGTAATTTCCATTGTAATTTGGCTAGCATAAGACGATTTTTAGTGACTATAAGCAATATTTTATAGATATGACCTGTTTAGTATCCTTGTCCACTAACTGATTTGGTATATTAAGTGACTTTTCTTAATTTTATAGCTCAACAACATACAATTTTTTATAGCAAAGGAAAGATCTGGGCGTGAAGGGGTTAAAACAAAATTTGGAATACTAGCCATTATTTCCCTGTTACTGGGTGAGGCTGGTCTCCTACGTCAAAATAGTGTGTTTTGTGAAGAAAAAGAAAAAATGTCAATGTACGTAGAGTGAAATGAATAACCTGGCAGCAGTTCCTTTACCTTACAGCCCTTCTCTGCCTCTTCCTTCCTTCCTTCCTTCCCTTATGTGTGTTTTGTGAAGAAAAAAAAAAGATATATGTCAATGTAGATATTTTTCTTCTCCATCATGTGGTGTTTCAGAATCATGTTTTCTCTTATCATTAGGGAGTGACAGATATTTCAGCGAGCCCATTTCTGTGGTACAACGGTCATCAAAAGATATACCGTAAACCCCCTCGTATTCGGACTAATTGGGCCAAGGAGTGGTCCGAGTAATGCAGGGATAAAATAATAATAATAAAAAAAAAAAAAAAAAAAAATTAGGTGAATATAGCAAATTTCTAAGTCATGCACATATCAATAAACATAAGATAAATCATGTAAATAAATAAATCTACAGTAGAAATAGACAATACAGTACTGTATGGGAGCAGTGTACAGTACTATCAGTCCTACGTCTGGCAAAAAAAGAAGAAAAAGAAAAAAAGACATGTTAAAAAAAAAAAAAAGGAGGAGGAGGAGGTCCGAATAATGTCGAAGTCGAATAAA
>JACEEZ010022966.1:123141-182399 GCA_016584305.1 Chionoecetes opilio | reverse complement strand
TTTGTAAACATGGAAAATAGTTCAAATTGAAAAAGTTTTAATTTTTGTTCTCTTTTTCCGTGGGTAAAAGCCTCAATGCTGCAAATTTCTTCTTCCTTCATCGACCAAAACACATCATCCAGTCTCTTCAATAACACTTCCACGCCATCCTCTGCCTCCAACTTGGTCTTATCAATTTCCGACGATGCACTTCTGGCCCGCCGGAAAGTGACAGATGTATTGCCAGCGCACGCTTCTTCTTTTCATTGTGGTCAGTCTACACCACACACCTACATCCTCCTTCCACATCTCGTATTCTTCATCATGCTCCAATTTCGGAGGCCACTTCAGTGAACACGCCATTAGTGCAGTTGTGTAACTACGCTCTGCTACCAATGTTAATAATCCTGGACACTACTGCACTCACCGCGCGCTGGGGACTGACTGCCTCTTCCCTCTTGTGACTCCACGTGGTCAACTTGTCACGTGATCACCATGATGACATCATGAGACATCTGATGATATGGCGGTCTCCCATTGGTTCCCGCCGCCGCGGCGCATAAACATAGGAACGTGCTAACACACTCGCTATATTAACAGTTAGGGTGCCAATAGCGCATAGGGGTAATTTTTCAAAGTCAATATTTTTTCACGTACTTTTGTGGTATTCTGCCTTATACTTAGAAACTGTCGTGTGCAAAGTTTCAGGCTAATCGTTAATATTTAGAGGTGCGGATCGATCTTGAACATTTCCTCTTTTCGCCCTCAGGTCATGACCACGAGAAAGCAAACTGAAGTTTGGCTTCTTGGCCATAGTGTTCCTACTATCACAGGAGCAAAACTTCCCAGCCGTGGAGACGTTTTACAAAACGATTTTTCTACGCACACAAAGGGAGAGAAGAAGACGGTGCAGCAGAGTGCAGCTGAGGCTGCAAAGGAGGTCCTCGACTTCTGGACACGAGCTAGGATCCCCACCATCGCAGAAACTAGCGTGAGGAGGAAGATTACTGGACTTTTAAACGAGTGGAAGATCCTGAGCAAAAGCAAGAATAACTCTGGAGTCACGCCTGCCGAAAAACAGATGACCTTCCAAGAAAGTCTCCCAGACCTTTTGGACATCGCCCACTCCGATGCCTCACTCTGATGACCATTCCTGAAGACAAGGAATTCCTTCTTGCCCAGCGGGAGAAGGGAGGCGGGGTTCGATGGCTGGTCTGGACAAGAAGCTGAAAGAATCGGTTTGCCGACGTGAAAGCTCTCTCTCACGTAGCCGTCAACAGACGCCAAAAGGAGAAGAGATGGTGGAGCTGGAGTCGTCATCGTCTGAGTCATCAAGTCCAGCCAACGCTGCCAACACATCGACTTCTTCTTCCGACGCCGGGGTCGCTTCTCCACCAAAGCGATTGAAACACGGGGCACGAAGTCCGTCCTATCCCTGATCTCGTCGGAGCCCTTGACAGAACTGGGGTCAGTAGCCGCCAAGCCCTTCGAATTGTGGCGGCTACGGCAAGTAGCTTGGGCCACGATCCACAAGAGCTTGTGCTGAATCCCGAGTCCATTCGACAGGCAAGAGCGAAGTACAGGTCCACTTTGGCGAAGGACATCAAAGAGACTTTCAGTCCTCTTACCCCTCTTAACCGTTCATTGGGACGGAAGATCCTTCCTCAGGACGATGGCACTCGCGCCGAAAGACTCGCCATCCTCGTCACAGGAGAAGGAGTGGAGAAGCTCCTAGGATCCCGAAACCTGCACTCCGGAACTGGTGATGCCGCCGCTACAGCTGTGTTCGAGGCTCTAGAAGACTGGGGGGTCCAGGAACGAGTCGTGGCGATGTGCTTCGACACAACCAGTGCCAACACTGGAGCCATCAATGGTGCATGCACCAACTTGCAACAGAAGATCGGCCGACCCCTCGTTTCACTTGCTTGCCGTCATCACGTCCACGAACTTGTCCTTGAGAAGGCCTTTTCTACGTGTTTGGGGTCATCTTCTGGTCCTGAGGATCACCATCTTCTCTCGCTTCAAGGACTACTGGTCTTACATCAACCAGTCGGCAATAAACCCTCCCACCAACGAAGATCTGCCGGAGACTCTGGTCTCCAAGAGGGACGATCTCATTCAGGGTTTGAAACGTCTGCTTCAGACAATGCAGCCCCGTGACGACTATAAGGAACTCGCTGAGCTGAGCATCCTTTTCCTCGGCGCGCTCTTCCGAAGACCTCGATCCGTAGCCCCGGAGCGCTTCATCGAGCGCGTTGGATGGCGCGTATCATTTACGCTCTGAAGATGATCTTGTTTCGGGAGCAGCTGACTGGAGTCGTCACACCTCGAGAAATGTCAGCCCTCCAGCGGTTTCTCATCGTTCGCAACCGAGATCTACGTCCTGCGATGGTTCGAATCGACGTTCCATCCTACGCTCCCGCCAACGATCTTGGATTCGCTAAGGACATCCTTCAGTACCACGACGAAAGTATTCGGAAGGCCTGCTTCACCACTCTGAGCCGCCATTTCTGGTACTTGAGCGAAGATCTCATTGGCCTGTCACTGTTCGACTCACGTCTCCCTGTCTCCGACAAACAAGCAATTGTACACAATGTACAGGCCATTCTCTACGATGAAGGAGCCGAGGACCCGCCAAGCGAATAAACCTCCCATCATCACAAGTTCCTGCGGCAACACTGCCCTCCTTCGCCACGAAAAAATTCCCCTCCGCCTCTTCGAAGCTCTTGATATCAAGACCGACTTCCTGTCCGCCAACCCTCGGAAGTGGCAGGAAGAGGAATCGTACGTCGAGGCCTGCCGCCGAATCGAGGGATTTCGCGTCGTCAACGACACAGCCGAGCGAGGAGTGGCGCTCATCCAGTCCTTCAACCTCCGGCTGACCAAAAACGAGGAACAGCGCCAGTTCCTCCTCCAAGTTGTGGAGGCCCATCGCCATCAACAGCCCGGGACCTCGAAGGCTTCCCTTCCCCGGCCAAGCCGGCCACAATGAGTTGGGTGGCTCCCCATGATACCCCCCTCCCCACTGAGGGGCTAATACTCACCAAGAGGGGGACCAGCAGCCCTGCTGGGGAAGGGATGTCCGGCTTGTCCGCTTTCAAGAGATGACATCCCCTCCTTAATATGCCAGTGCATAGGGTAAATAACAAGTTGTAATCCGCCACCCTAAATATCAACGATTGAGGTCAAACTTTGCATACGATGGTTTCTTGCATAGATGCACCATTACACCAAAGTAGGAAGAAAAATTCAAACTTGATTTTTATTGGCACCCTAATGATCGTAATAACCACGATATATGGTCCAACAGATTACGTTATCAATTATTGAATCTATGTTTAAGATAAACTGAATTCTAAGCAAGTAGTTCATACGTACATTAATTTGACCACAAAAAGATACCCGCTTAACCCCTTGAGGCCCAGAACGTAATTTCCATTGTAATTTGGGTACCATTAGACAATTTTTTGTGAATATAAGCAATAGTTTATAGATATGACCTGTCTAGTATCCTTGTCACTAACTAATTCGGCTCATTTAGTTTACTACTACTACTACTAAAACTACTACAAACTACTACTAATTTTTTTTCTCTACTACTACTAAAAAAAAATTTTTTTTTTTTTTTCTACTACTACTACTACATACTACATTACTAATACTAATACTAATACTACTAATACTAATACTAATACTAATACTAACTACTAATACTACTACTACTGTGTGTGTTGGTGCAGGGTGAGGGTGAAGGTGCTGTACAAGAGTGTCATGGTGCTGGTGGCCACGCTGGACTTCCCCAACCGTTTGTGGGATCTGGCGCCCTGCAGAAGCTGACCCAGGTGATGCGTCACTTCTACATGGCGTGGCTCAGGTGAGGGAGAGGGCGGGGAGGCGTGGGTCAGGTTAGGAGGTAAGGTCAGTGGGTCAGGCATTTTTTCAGTGTTTAAATTTTTTTTTTTTTTTTTTTTTTTTTTTTTTTATACACATCACTAAGGATGACCCAAGCAAAAAAAAGAAAACAAGTAGTAACATTTTAGTTTTTTATATATTTTTCCAGCCTACAGTGTTTTAAGGCTTCTTTTTACCTCAGAATAGTTGTTCTGGGTGGCCTTTTCAATGTTTTATATATATATATTTTTTCATCACAAGGACTGGCCTAAGAAAAGCAAAAAAGAAAACAATCCCTTAGTGGTTTTTATTTTTGGTAATTTTATTTTAAATGCTTGTGTGTTAGACTAACCCCTTCACAACCCAGATCTTCCTTGGCTATGTAAAACTGTCATGTTGCTATAGCATGTAATTACGAAAATTCCACTGAAACTAACCACTAATTAGTCTAGTGGACAAGGATACAAACAGGTCATAGCTATAAAACTTGCTTATAGTTACGTGGATCTCTGATGGTACCCAAATTACATGGAAATTACGTTCTGTGTTCCTCAAGTTGAATGTGTACTATTATATTGTTATGTCATGTAGTACCTACGTTGTTCCTTCACTTGTATATTCTTCGCTTGATAGGCTTGAGAGGCACGAACAACACAAATACATGGTAAATGGAATGCGCGCTGATTTAATTACCACCTTGAGACTCCGGACGGTAATTTTTATCTTGTAATTGGACTACAATTATAGGTGATTTTTAGTGGATTAAGTGTTAGCCCCACGCCGCCCTACTCCCGAATGGGGGAGGAATTGCGTACGCGGTTCACGGGGGGGTGGTTAATGTACTCCTGTGTTAGCGCCCACCCTTCCCCAAACCCGCTAAGTTTCTTTCAATCCGGTCGCTGCGCGTTGCATTACACTAACCCTGGCACCCCTACCTTGTCGGGGGCCCGTGTAGGGCGCATCTCCAAGGTTCACAGAAGGTAGCGGGCAATGCCCCGTTCGTGTCGTCGTAGATGCGGAGCTTGGTTCCTCCAGGCTAGCAATAGCCCCGCTATGCGGGTCGGACCCTACCCTGTTCCCCCCTAGAGTCCTGGCTTGGATACAGGTCCCCCAGGGGCCTCCTTAATCGCCTGCCCTATCATGGCACTTGTCAATCAACGTGGAATACATCACCATCTGCTGCGTCGCCTTCAGGAAGACCTGTATGTGGTACCCCAATGTCCTAATGCCCTGTTGTAGGTGCCTCGGTAATGGCCCCGGGGTTCGAGGGGGAACCCAGGGTACTCTGAAGGAGGTTCTAGTAGGCGTAGTATCCGCGAGAGTTTCCACCTCCGGCCCAGCCCCGCCCCTAGTGCCGGCCCAGCGCCCAGTGGCTCCCCAAGGGCCTGAAGAGAGGTGGGGCCATCCTGCCCTGCTCCGGGGATCCTGTGGGTGCCCGTCGGGGCACGCCATGGACGCAGCAGGAAACAGCCATGGTAGTCGTATCCCATAAGTTTTCTTTCCAGCCCTTGAGCGGCAACCTCACGGCACGCGGGCCCAGGCTTGCACGCAGGCGTCTCCTACGCTCAAAAAAAAACGCGGTTACTCGCCCGTTATACGACTCGACGTGATGTTACTCGCTCAGTTATTCCTGCAGTAATTACTATCACGTTCGCGACACCGTTGCACACGTATGAACGCCGCCGAGCCGCGTGAGGTACTACTATCCTCGTTCCACCTTCAGCCTTTTTGCGAGGGGCCACCACTGACTTTCAAACAGTGATCCCTTGTCCTTAGTTTGCCTGTCTTAATGCCTAACCTTTCCCCTCTTGGCGCTGATAACGATCTGTCCCCTCAGCGAAAACCCGTTGGCTTCCCTCTCTCCTAACCATCCTTAGTCCTTCTGCCTGCTCCCCATTTATCCTTCGTTCCTACCTATTTCCTCATTCCTCTACTTCCCAACCCTCACATTACCCCCATCCTCGACCCACGAAGACGGCCGTTCCTCGTCCGTGCTTGGGCCTGTCTGCATCAATGCCTGCAATTAAGCGAAGGTCAGAGGAGGCTAGGGGCTGTGGATTTACGTGCGGACGGAGTCACCAACCTGGAAGGGCGGATGTCGAAGACACAGGTGGCGGTGGGATCGGGAGGCTCGTGTAGACTTGCATCCGCCCATGGCTGTGCGGTCGCCCAGCGTCTTGTGGCATAACAGAACCTGGTAAGCATTTGGAATGCGGACACTGTGAAAGGGCCATCCATTTCGTGAAGCTTGGAGGAGCGCAGGTAAGGCGGGTCGTCACCAAAATGTGGCAATCCCGTATGAAAGGGTTCGACGGCGGCTGTGCTTGGAGGTGGTGGTGGACGCTGCACAACGCTCTGTGCCGCCTGAAAGTCCGTCACGGAGCGCGGGAAAGGTATGCCCATGGGGGCATGTCCCGCAGGTCCGTTCCGTAAGCAGGAATGTGGCGGTCAGCGGGAAGAGGGGCACTCTGCGAAGATGACTGTCAAAGGGTCTAAAACCGTGTGGGTCGCCAGGCGGATTTGTTTGAGGGATGCTGGGCTGAGAGACGAAGCGGTTCCGGCCCACGGAGCGAGGATCATCCACCTTTACTGCGCTTAGGATATCTCCCACAGTTCTAGCGAAGCGCTCCACAATGCCATAACCTTGAGGGTGGTAAGGGTGACGTGCGGAACCATATACGCCCTAGTAGGAGTTTGGAGCTTGGACCACAACACGATACCGGTGATGCCCGTCCTCGGTCGTATCTTTCCGAGAGAATCCTTCCTGCGGTGGTAACCCAAAGACAGACACGACACGGTCCATCATAACTCGAGCCACGAGTAGTCTTGTGGTGCTCATCAGTATATGCACCAAGATGTAATCGCTGGAGAAACGTCGATGTGAAGGTTATGACGAAGCCGTTTTACCCCGATTTAGTGAGTGGGACACGGCCCTCATGATATCCACGCTACCGTATCCCTGGATTAGTGCTGGCCTACGCGATGACTCCAGGTGGTCCATTCGCCTCGAATAATCCGTTTCCGAAGCCTGGCACCAGTGCACTGGCTTAACGCCTCACGGGCAATTAATGCTTCTTGGTGCGCCCGGGTATCGTTGCGGAATTTTGCCATAAGTTTTTACGAATGCCAACTGGCCACGCGCCGCTGTGTGCAACAGCAGCTCATTGCGTGGCGAGCCCCCCTTAGCTCCCCGGGGCTCGTCCGCGTCCCATCCGCGTCAATAGACGATTTTCGACCCCCCTCAGTCCTGGTGGATGTCGGTCGCCTTGTTCACCTGCGATCGACCGCGGCCGACATACTCGTCCCGACGTCAGTGGTCAGAAGTCAATCATTGAATGGTGTCTAGCGGCAGCGGGAGCAACCCATCGAAATGAGCTTGTGCCTTCCCTGGCCTAGCTTGATCTCGAAGTCATATTCCTCTAAGGAACAGCCCACTATGGAGCAGTCGGTCTTACAACTTCCATAGAACGTAGTCCACTGTAGACTTGGTGTCTCGTGAAGATGGTGACTTGTTGTCAGGCTAGCAATAGGGGCGAAACTTCCGTAGTGCCCAGACGATAGCTCGAGACATTCCTTCTTCGCGCGCTATAGTTCTTTTCCGAGTTGTTATAGTCCGCCTTCATACGATGACTCTTTCCCTTATTGTCATGATCTGGGACAGGCTCGCACCAGGCCCGAGAATACTGGCATCCGTATATAGACGGAGAGGGGGAGCTCGAATTCGGGAAGCATGACAGGGTGTCGTCAGTGCCTGTTTAAGATCGCGAAAGGCTGCCTTCACATTCGGTGGTCCAGTTCCAGTACTTTAGGGCCCGTCAGAAAGTATAGTGAATGCGGCTCGGTGTTGAGAAGTTTTTATGTGCCGCCGGTAGTAGGTCGCTTCCTTGAACCCGGAACGACTGCGATTGCCTAGTAGTGGTTGGGTCGAGGACTCGCGATACCTGCCAAGTTCTTTGGTCTGCCAGATGATATACCCTCTTCCAATGGATCAATCGTTGTATCAAGAAACGCCGTTTCTTACTCATGTGCCAGGCGCATTTGCGATGGCTTCAGTGTCAAACTCGGGCGACCTTATTCGCCGACCGCAACTAGGCGGTAGTATGTTTCTGTCCTCAATAGTGCTTGAGATATACTTATTATCGGCGTGTGTTCGGTTGGGTAAGAAAGCATATTACCCATGATAATCAAACCTTCCAAGACTTGGTCCTTTGAGTCCTGTAGCATTGGCCGTCCTGTTACATAGGCGTGTGATGTGGCGTCGACGTTTGACTCATAAGAACTGGCTGTCCAAACCTGGTGCGGGAACGCCGTCTTGTTCGGTCGCCTCGCGAATTGGATTTGTCAGTACCCGCCTGTAGGTCCAGGGTCGGAAACCGCCGTCGTGTAGTGCTCTAGAGTTTCATCGTGCGCGCTGGGGTAGGCGTCTTTGATGTGTCACGTTGTTATAAGGCGCCGGAAGTCAAGGCGAACTCCGGGATCTGTCCTTGTGGTGGTCATCACTAACCGCTGCGGACCGAGGCCTGTGTGAGAGGCCGATTCCCGCTTTTGTGAAGTCTTTTCGAAGTTGCTCGTCTGCTTCCTCAAACCCTGCTGCATGTGTCTTGTCCCCCATGGCCTGGTGTCCCAGGGGTACCCAGGGGAAACCTCAGGTCGCAGGTGTCTAGCAGGGCGTCGTTAGTAGCGTGTCTAGAGGGCGTCGTAGTCGCGTCGTACTCCTCCGCCCTAGTCCGCTGCTTAGTGTCTCGCCCCAAGCCGTGGTCCCCGGGACCCCTGAAGAGAGGCCACGGGGCCGGCAGTTTGGTAGGACGTCGTGGCATCGTAGAGTCACGTACCTACCCCCGGTTGGCAAAGCGGAGCGCTCCTTCGTCGCTGCTGTGGCCTCGTTGAGTCCTGTGTCCCAGGAGAGAGCCACAGGGGGCGGCTGTGTTTGTCAGGGACGTCATTGCCCTCGTAGATTGAACTTCCGCCCCTGGGGCCAACGAATATCGGCCACTGTTGCCCCGCCGCGGCCGCCGTCATCTTCAGGGCACAGGGGAAGCCAGGGGCAGAAGGAGCCCGGACGGTGGGGCGTGTGTTGGCGCGGCAGTGTGGGACTCAGCCACATACTTTGAGCGCATGTAGCGCTCCCTGAATTCGTCGTCAACCAGGTTGCCAAAAGGCTTCGTTGAGCTCGCAAGGTTTGATGCAATCGTGGGTCGGTTGCCGGGAGATCCTCATGGAGCGATCCCTTTGCGATCATTGGTGGTGGGGAACCTTTGGAGGGAGAATTACCTAACCCTACACATATATATATATTTATATCACTCGTGGAACCTTTGGAAGGAGAAGTAATGTATTACCGCGGTCTTCACCATCACGAGATTGAAATAGAAACAAATTTACCACAGTGCCTCCAGGACGTGAAATAGTATGAATGAATTTGCAGGACATGCGGGGCACGGGCGACGGGACTGGTCCCCGGGCAATGTGCTGATGTCCTGGCACAGTGCCTGTGAATCGATGCCGTTTATACCCCGTCGGGGTCTACAGGGCCTGAAACTTTGGCGGAGCCAGTCGAATCCCCCCGGACTGAAGGTGCAGGGCTTTTTCCTCCCGTTCCTCTTCTCGCAAGAACCGTGGGGATTACTCGAGGCCGCCACTCCTCGAACCGCCCGAAGAGGAGGATGTGTTGGGAATCGCCATTCGTCAGCCCCACGGCCTCTCCCTACTACCTACCACCACCAATCGCGGGGAGACCTTAACATACCTCAGGTCTCTTGACCGACCTGCTCATTCCCCGCTGTTTCTGGGCGCGGAAGTTTTGTCAAGATCGGCGTGCTGCGTAAATCCACCCCGCCGGGTACGTTACAACCCGCACGGGCCTACAGGGCCTGACTCGTGGCCCAGGCGTCAGGAGCATCCCCCCGGGGTAAAATAAGTATGGATCGTGAGTCGGTCGTGTGGGTTCAGAGTACTATTAATCTCCGCCACACCGACGGTGCTGATACTACACTTGTTACCTGAGGCGGGGTTTAATTTTTCCTTCTCTTACGTCCGGGTCGTTGGCCGGTACTTATCCTCCCCTCCACCAGGCACGCGAGGAGCCGGTTAATATTTCTCTTCCTCATACGAACCCCGACCCGTTATCCTCCCCCTAAATTGTTAGTCCTTTCACGCTCAGGCATTCCATAAGGAAACTTCTCTGTTGCCCTAAACTAACCTACCTATTCATCACCACAGCGGTCATCGACGCAGCCCGCCGAGCCGCAGCCGCTATCTCGCCGCACTGACCATATGATCCTGGTGTGCGTCAGTCACTTTCACAACCTTCGTGGCTCTCTCCGGTGTGTGGGTCTTAATACTCGTCACTACCCTCCGACCCCCACACGCTTACCTAATGCGATGTGGCGCTCACTATCCTCAAAGGTGGGCGATAGCGATACCATCGGGCGCCCCTGCGTACTATGAACTGACGATCTGAAACAAAGGTATTACGGCGGCAAGGCGCATAGCTTATAGATAATAATAAAATATTAATTACCTATGTTATATGTGCTAACTTTTAGTTTTTCTAGGACACGGCAGTAACGCAAAAGCTAAACATTTGGGTACGCAGTCTCGCTGCGATTCTATTCGCGTTCAGAATTTTTTTTTTTTTTTTTTTTTTTTTTTTTTTTTTTTTTTTTTTTTTTTTTTTTTTTTTTTTTATTGATTTAGTATTAGTCTTATTATTTATTATTCATTTTTTTTTTTTTTTTATTATATTATTATTTTTTGTTTTCTCGAAATAACGCATTCTTCTTCTCTTCTTATTATTCATTATTATTCATTATTCTTATTTATTATTTTTTGTTTTCTTTTTTTTTTTTTTTTTTTTTTTTTTTTTATATTTGGGTAGCGAGGCAAACGCTGTTCCCTCGAACCAAGCGGGAAAATTATCGCAGCCTCGTTATCATCCTACCAAAAATTTATCACGTAATCTGGTATCGTATCTTCCTATCCCAAAAAAAAAAAATTATGCAGTATCGTTATCGCCCTACCAAAATTATCAACGGTATCGTTATCGCCTACCAACATTTTTGCGCCCACCTCTGGCTATCTCTCTCTATCTGCAGCTAACCACGCCAGCCCTAGATCTGGATCCTGTTTCACTGCTCCAATATGTTAAGCCCCACGCCGCCCTACTCCCGAGGGGGGAGGGAAAGTGCGTGTACGCGGCTCTACTGTGGGTGTTTATATGTTTTCATCCTGTTTTATGCGCCCTCCCCTAATACCCGCTAAGTGTTCTCTATCCATCATCGTGGTTCTGCTGCGCAGTCGGCATTCTACACTACAACGCTTCTGGCACCCCTACCTGTCGGTGCCGGGTAGTGCGCTATCTCAAGTTTCTACGAAGGTAAGCGGGCAATCCCGTTTCTCGTGTCGTCGGAGATACGGGGAGCTTTTGGTGTTCCTTCCAGGCTAGCAATTCCCTCTGGCTATGCCGGGCGACCCTCTCCTGTCCCCCTAGAGTCCCTGGCTTGATACAGGTCCCCCAGGGGCCTCCTTATCGCCTGCCCTATCTGCACTTTGTCATCACGTGTAATAGCATCACCATCTGCTGCGTCGCCTTCAGGAAGACCTGTATGTGTACCGCCCCGAAGTCCTAAGGCCCTGTGTGGTGCCTCTATGTCCCGGGGTTCCGAGTGGGAACCCAGGGGAAGCCTCCTGAAGGAGGTATCTAGTAGGGCGTAGTAGTCGCGTAGAGTTTTTCCAGCCACCTCCGCCCCGCCCGCCCCTAGGCCTGGCCCCAGCGCCCAGTGTCTCCCCAAGGGCCCTGAAAGAGGTGGGGCGAGTCCTCCCTGCTCCGGGGATCCTGGGGGGCCTCGGCTGGGGCCGCTATTGACGCATGCCGGAAACAGGGTAGTCCGTATCCCCTGAGAGCTTTTTTCCTGCCAGCCTTGAGTCGGCAACCGCAGGCCGCGGGCCCAGCTTTGGCACGCAGGATGTCTCCTAACGCGTCAGCGGTTTTTACTCGCATGGTACGCTCGGCGGTAATCGCCCGTTACTCACGACTTCGACGTGATGTTAACTCCTGCAGTTTATTCGCATATATGAACTATCACGTTCGCGACACCGTGTTTCACCGTATGACGCGCGCCGAAGCCGCGTGAGGTTACTACTACTGGTCCCTCGTTTCCTCCTCCTTCAAGCCTTTTTTGCGAGGGCCCACCACTGACTTTCAACAGTGAGTCCCTTGTCTATAGGTGTGCCTGTCTTAAGGCCTAACCGTTTCTCCCCTCTTGGCGCTGATAACGATCTGTCCCCTCAGCGAACCCTTTGCTTTCCCCTCTCTCACTACCGCATCCTTAGTCCTTCTGACCTTCTCCCCATTTTCCTTCGTTCCTCCATATTCCTCATTCCTCTACGGCCCACCCCACAATAAGCAATATTTTATATCTAGGACCTTTTAGTATCTTGGGCCACTAACCTAATTTGTTATCCTTCGTTACTTTTCGTTATTTTAATGGCTCAACACAACATGCAATTTTAATAGCAAGGAAATAGATATTGTGGCTGTGAAGGGTTAACTGAATTTTTACTCCGTAATTAACCCTGAAATTAAGTTTGTGGGCGTGAAGGGGTAAGTAAGCAGCTGCATGGTGGTAAAGTGTTCCTCGTCACAGGTGTTGTCGTGCTGGTCTGTCGCAGCACCAGGAGTAGGATCCACCGGCTGGCGGGGACCATAGTGCCCCTGTGTAGGCACTACGTGTTGGAGGACTCCCCCATCCACCCTTGCCCCTCCACAAATATACCATGTTCTCTTCCACACCTGTGTTTTGGCCGCCTTTATCTTTGGCTACAGTGAGTAGTAGTATTTTCGGATTTTCCAGATAAAAAACTTCCATTAATTCTATCAAAAATAAAGAAAAAAACTTATTATTGTATTATACACATTAGTACAATTAGAAAAGCGAGAAAAAATGGTATTTATTCCAGAAAAAATGAACTCTGGGCTAACAGGGAGTAGTTGTATTTTGCCTCGTGTGTGTTGATTTTTGTTTTTATTTTCATATTTTTATATTTTATTTTTTTATTTTATTTTATTTTTTGTTTTATTGTGTTTATTCTTTGATTCTTTTTAATTTTGCCTCTTGTGCTCATATACCCTGGGTATTTATTTAATTTTCATCTTTCATCTTGTCAGGGGGGTGATGTATTTTAATCCCTGTTGACGAGACTTGCATACTGGCTGTATTTTAAGACCCTACAGAGGCTTTCCATTGCCCTGAGGCACAGTTTTCCTTCTGAATCCCATCTATATGTCCTTCACGACACATGACTCAGGCTGGTAATCATAATTCGAAATATAATTCCTTTTTTCCTGCCCAGCGAGGATTTGAACCTTCGCTATCACCAGATTTGCACACACTTGCGCGTAACCGACCTGGCCAAAGGATATAACCCGTTGGTTTTACGGTTCCGGTGATATTCATGGCATTACAGCTCACCACTACGGTCCCGAAGTGGTCTCTATTATTTTTTTCATTTTGCTCCTTTTTCCCTGTGGTTGTTGTGGCGGCTGTGGACCTTGATGCCTTATGACCTCTGACCCTTCCCTGCCGGTGAGGATTACATGAAGCAATGCCTGGCGGTTCCTGCAAGCCAGTGGTCACCTTAGACTCTTGGAGGACTGATCAGTCTCATGAACTTCCGCGACCATGCCCTCAAAAATTTTACCTGGAGTGCTGAGAATAGGAGGAGGTAATGTAGTTTTTTTGGTTCAGATTCGTTTTGTTTTGGAAAGGTCAGTAGAAGACGTGTATGACAAAAGTTTAGGTCCTTCATAGGGTAGTAAGCGAGAGTTGAGCAGGGGCGTAAAATGAATCGTTACCCTATTTTTGTCTTGCCTGCGTGACCTATGCCTTGAAAACAGTAGACTTGGCAGACGATGGCCTTATCTTTGGCATGTGTCGGAGCTGGCATTATGTACAGTGTAGGAGGTCAATTGAAGAACGGTATAATTACATACGTACACACACTCTTATTTTGAACTATTGAAGTGAGACCTGGGTCGGAGTAGTCGAAAGGTTCCGAATTATCCGATGGTTCCTTCTACTATCCCCTCCACACAGTAATAATCACTCACATGCCAAACAGCACAGATTGTAATTACTTGTACTCACCAAAACATCGGGGTCTTTAGACTAGATTATATGTTGGTACACACCACTTATTTACACATGATAATAATAATAATAATAAAATTACATAAGAAACATTACACTCAGACCTCTTAAACACTGGTCTGCGTCTACACTTTACCTATTCATGAATGGTTTCTGAATTATAACTTATAATATTTACCATACCATTTTACATCTCTCACAAATTGTTTTTTTCCTCACAAATTTTTTCTCACAGCAACACTTACCCATCAAAAGTTATAATGGATGGATCTACAATTGTAATCCCGGCATTTCCAATTAGCTATCGCAAAAAATCTTTTCGAATTTCGGCTGCTCAAAAATATTCCATAAATGGGACCAAAAACTCAGTGTTTTGTTATTGTTGCCACAAACTATGAGTTGCTAAGGTGAAATACTGTGTCGAATAACAAGGTTCATCTGAGGTGTTCCTACAGTGATGCCAGTAATCGTGTGCTTGTCCAAAATCACCTCATGGTTGTCGAGAAAATTTAGATTTTGTATAAATGTACAATATTCTATTTTCTCGTTATTTACCAATCAATATTTTTTGCCTTTACACCAATGATAGCCTTGCTCTACTTCTATTTACTTCTCTATACATTACGAATTATTTGCCATGGGTTTTTTTTTTTAGTTTTTGAAAAAAAAAAACGTGATTTAAACAAAAATTAAAGCATGAAATTGCTTGCCCTTGCAAAAAATTTGCAATATTTTTTGAAAAAAGATTGCTTGAAAATTTCTTCTCCTAGCAGTTTTTTGGGCGATACTGACACGAAATCGGAGTCAGTTTTTCAGTTATCAATTAATTATGAAGTCCTTATGTTTCAGCCTATATTCACAATGACTTGCATACTTCCAGATGTTCCTTAAAGTATCGTCCAAACATTTCATCATTCCCCTGATTTGATGCAATCAACGCTGCCCTTACGATATATCAACAATACGTCGTCCACTTTTTGTATCAAGTCAGGCCGTTTTTTAAATAATCCGCAATCAAAATCTGGCCAATCCCCGAGTTTCTCAAAACACTCCTCAAGGTTGCAGACGATGCGCTCAGGCTCGGGTGACGTATCAAAAGGAGGCTCCTCTCCGCGCTATGAATCAGAGGCACGTAACCCAGAGATAAATATATACTTGAAGATATTGGGTGTTTCTTGGATAGATTTTTTTTGGCTATATGCCACTGCATGCATCCTATGGTGCAGCAAACAGCTGTGCCTTTCGAGAAAAGTTTGCAACACGGAAAGGAGTGGCGTGTGTATGGTGATAACACTCCGATCTTGTGTTTGGGGCGAGCCAGTTGTGTTGATAACGGTGTGTAGTGAGGTACACAGCGGTGAAAGACTGGTGAGTAGTGTGCAGCGGCGGCTAGTCGACTACCCAGTGTGTGGTTTGGGGCGACGAGTGTGAGGTGAGCCCTGTGTACCACGGGCTATGCTTGGTATGGTATCGCCTGATAAAGCGGCCCACCCTGTAAGACACAATGACTCTCGTGGTTGGAGTCTTGGGCGTGCCCTGTGGGTGAACATTGACTCCGGAAGAGCGGTGGTACTATCACGCACCCCTTCCTCTCCGAGCTTTCTGCCTTCCTTGACGTCACAGTGCTATTTTTCCTACTCTAGTTCGCCTTGTTTATAGTTCATGGCTCATATATGGCTCGTGATTTTACAACTGGGTGTTGGAATAAAATGACGCTTGGATATCTGCTTCTAGCTCTCCAAAACTAACCATCGTTATGAGCATTTCTCAAAGTTACCTTGCATTGTGACATCCTTTCCACAACTCACATATATCTGTTTCCACCTTTATTTACCAAATCCGATGTTTTAGGAGAAGTGCCAGAATCCTCCTGCTGAACCTCTCTTCTAGAGTTATTGGGAGTGGCTCTGCACTCGATACAGAGTATGCCCTGCTCATGCTGAGTGCCACTTACTACCACCTCGTACTCGGGCTCAACATTAGGGTTGGATCCTGCAATCTGAGGTTCGTTTTCCTCATATATGTACCACGTCATTTCTTTCGGTCTCAGCTTGAGCATCGTACTCTAGAATCTTCACGCTACGATTCACTGTCCTGTGACAACGAAGTCAATCGCTCAATCAAACATTTGCCGACAGTGTCAGACAGATGCTTACATTGGGCTTCTGCGGGCGTCACCTATTCTGACGTCATCATAACAGTCGTAGCCCTGTTGGAGGGTAATGTAGTTTTTTTCGCGGCTGCTTTTACAAAAGTCGTGTTTTTAATTACGGAAATAAGGCTAGAATCTTATTTTGGTGGATTAGGTGTTTTGAAATGTGTTATTGTGCATATGCGAGCATAATTAGGCAAAGACAAAATGGGTCTGGGACGATTACTTTAAAAGCCACACATTAGACAAACTTACTACAAGATCATAATATATAGAAGGCATTGCTAGATTAATCATTACTTCAATACAATGATCAGTATTTCGTATTTTTCATTATTAAGTATTATTATTAATTATATTATTATTATTAATCCTATTTGAACCACCCATGCGAT
The DNA here is from genome assembly GCA_016584305.1 of Chionoecetes opilio. Lineage (NCBI taxonomy): Eukaryota > Metazoa > Arthropoda > Malacostraca > Decapoda > Majidae > Chionoecetes > Chionoecetes opilio. The sequence continues at coordinate 165,834 of JACEEZ010022966.1, read as the reverse complement.
TTGTCAGGTGTCATGCTGTCATGTGTCCATGCTATAACCTTTCTTTTTCAGGCTGAAAGTATCTTCCTAAAGAGTCTTAGGCCGGCCGTTCAATACTGTGAAGGGATGGAACGCAAAATCCAGGCTGACTCCTCTTCACGAAGTCTTATATACGAGCGACACTGAACTTGAGACAGAGGGGGAATGGAGTGAATTGGAGTCTGAAGGTAAGGTGAATGCACTGAAGACAAGGTGGAATGCTTCTGAAGGTAAGTGAATGTCTGAAAACAAGGTGGATGCACTGAACGAGTGTGGAATGCTCGAAAGACAAGGGGGAATGCTCTATACCAAAGGTGGAGGAATGCTCTAATGACAAGTAGATGCCTGAAGATCGAGGTGGAATGCTCTGAAGACAAGGTTGAATGCTTGGAGATGCTCTGGAAGACAGAATAGATATGCTCTGAAGACGAGGGGAATGCTCTGAAGACAAGACAGAATCCTTACGCCTCACGCCGCCTCAAAGGCACCTCAAATGCAGTGATCTCAGTGATAGGTCAAAAATGTCGCCATATTATAGCGACATTTTTAATCTACGCATCGCCACGACGACTACTTCATCAACCCGCACTCAGACTAATACGAGGACCCAAGGCAACAAGAAACGCCTGACGCTAAACGACCCAGCATTGAAACGGTTCCCTACATTGTGTGCCGGAACCTAATGATAGTGCCCTTAATAAATCTGCTGTTTCGACCTCCTGGGCTGCTGAGAGGAGAGCTTGTTCTCAAGCATAAAATTTCTCAGAGCCACATGAAAACACAACAGAAACGAGAGACTTGACTGCGCAATGGCGACTTATGAAACGTAGATGAAAAGGAGCATTCCGACGACAGTGACTCAGTGACTATGAAAGCATATCCATAAATACAATATCAAGGCGTATAAAGAACGTTTTCTACTACAAAATATCACACCTCAATCCTTGTAATCCTTTTAAGAGAACAATAAAGCAGTCAGGAAAATATATCAGCCTTGTCAAAAGTCCGGAAAGAAGAAGAGGCGCCACAAGAAGGGACACAGAAGGAGCCGATGCCTCAAAAACATGGGTGAATGCAGACCAGAATCGCATGCAGATCAGGAAAAGAAAAACTGACTTGGCGCTTTCCAACATAACGTAAACACACTTGACGGCGAGGAGACAGAGGTGACCATTACCGAGTCAAGAGGGAGAGAAGAACTATAACAATCTCTCTACTGTTTGTTTCTAAGAGATAATGACAGTGGTAGATCAGGATAAAGCTAACACAAGCGTGTAGGAATTCCTGAGATAATTTCATAATCCTTCAGCTCAAATATTAGTGCCACAAGGAAGAATAGCGACCCCATGCAAGTATGTCTCGGGTATGCTGTTAAAACGTATGCTCTTTAAAAACCACATAGTGCTCAGACCTCCCTTCATATTACTGAGACAAGAATTCCTTTTCATATTACTGAAGATGGGAGAACCAATAGACGTACCAAAGACAGAATTAAGGAAGGAAAACGAGAGAAGAAAGCTATATAAAGACTTGGGAAGGATGATAAATTAAGCCGTAAAGGCGAAAAACATCAAACAGCGGGCCATAGAAAGCACGTCAACGCATCACAGAGGGACAGCAAATGTAACACTTAGAAGCAGGTGGAGGACCGCGTAGAACAAAGTGTTGGAAGAGAAACCCGAGAAGAGCAGTGAGAAGTACAGTGTTTTTTTTTTTTTGATACAGAGGCCATGAGGGCCCCTGGGTGATAACAGTGTAGATAAGGAGGACTTGGTAAGGATGGCAGAGGATATAGCGTGTGAAGAACTTAAGCTTGGGAGAGATAGAGGATTAGCAGAACGTCAGAGAAAATAACCTGTGTAAAACTTATGACGTGGGAGATAGAAGAATGAAGGAACGTCAGAGGAAAATAAAAATGTGAAGAACAGTAGCACATGGAGATAGAAGGATTAAAGAACGTCAGAGGAAATAACATGTGAAGAACTTAGACATGGGAGAGATAAAGGATGACGGAACGTCATAGGGAATAACGGTGAAGAACTTAGACTGGGAGAGATAAGAGGAATGAAGGCGTCAGAGGAATAACGTGGTGAAGACTAAGCTTGGGATAGATAGAAATGCTGAACTCCCATCCAAGCATTGCAATCGCCTGGCTACGTGATGAAGGAATCTGAAGGATTTAGAAAGGATGCCTAGTACAGAGATGTACACATGAGACCTCACCCTTTAGACTTAATGAAAACCTTAATACTATTTGTAAGACACACAATCCGGTGTTTGGATGGCTTCGTTAATGATTGAATTGGAATTACGGACTCTGGTTAGGATCATGTGTGTAATCCCGCGTTTGAGATTGAGCGCACGGAGGAGAATACGTGAGCAACGCCGAGTGAGTTTTTGTCGAGATGGGTGGATGATTTGTTATTCAAGTAAATTCCCGAGACCCAGAGTCAAAGTGGCCTTAAGGGAGGACTATAACACCTTCTATACACAACCACACCACCCTACCTCACCGCACCCACCACCAGCCTCACCCACCCACCAACCAGCCTCACGCCACCCACCACCTACCTCACTCACACCACCAACCATCCTCACCCATGCCCAGCTAAACCACCATCACCCACCCACCACCAGCCCACCACCCACCAACCGCCTCACCCACCCTCCAACCAGCCTCACCACCCACCCCACCTCACCCACCACCACTACCCACAACAAACAGCGATGAACAGGAGGGAGCGGAAGGGGTCGCCTTTGCGTCAACAGGTCAGGATTGGGATAGTGACGGTGACCTCACTCAGACTCCGATGTTGTCCTCACAGCAGTCAGAGATAAGGCGATGCCGATCTCCTTGCAACCAGCCAGGTCGGTGTGGATTCTTTTTGACTGCAAGATAAAGATCAGAAGGAGTTATTCTGCCACTTGTGAGTGAACATTTACATTCTGGGAGTGAGAATACAGCCCATGTCACCATCCATGAGATTAGTCTGTGTGACGTGAGTGTCCCGGGATTTTGAAGCATGGGGGGGTATTTTACTCCTGCCTTACTAACTGACATATCAAGAATCAGTGATCACAAGAGTCCATGAACTAGCTGAAATTCCTGATTGTTTAAAGGGAGTCTTTCGCACCGTATGAGAGTCCAATGAAAGTTGAGATGTCAAACTACTGAACATTTTGAGCAATTTGGCCGTCGTGATATAGATGGAATGCGACTCAGACAAATGTAGTCGGAACGCGGATCTGAAGTATGGAATGACGGACTCAAAAAGTAAGATCGCCTCTGAAGATGGAATGCCGGACTCAAAAGAAGAAGTCTGTGGAAATTAATGCAAAATAAAAGACCAAAGTTGGGAGACAGAAAGCACGAATGAATTTAGAGGCAAAAGACGGTTTCTGAAGATATAATGCGGACTCAAAAAAGAAGTCGGGAAATCAATAAAAGAAAGACCACCAAAGTTGATGGTTGGAAAGCACTGAAAATTTTGAGGAAAAGAAACACCATGGAGGTTCGCGAAATTTCGATCTTTGTCTCACGATCAAAACATCCGGAAATCAGATCTCACCACCTCCAAAGCTAAAAAAGGTCTTCCTTCTGCACTCGAGTCCCATGAAAGGGTTGCTAAGCCACCTCACATACCAAGGAAGTATACTTCATCTGCTGCAACAAGGAGGAATATACGATAACGCAATGAGTAAAGGGTAGTCAATCACCTTCTATTGAAATACTGCCTATTAATCCTGTTTTCGCAGAAAAATCTGCTTGCATTCTCCTCCCGATGGCAGAGTCTGGAGGTGAGAGTTGATAGCTATAGAATCTGTATGCGGTGGACATGGAGTGTGGGCCTCCGTGCAAGACCTCGGGTGTCTGTGAGGCAGCCAGGAGGTGGACGATGGGGGTGTTGCACAGACCTCTTGACTCAGTGCTAAAAGAAAGATGAAGATTAACTTGCGACAAAAGCGAAATCAACACCAATGCAAAAATGAGCTCATTGGGGGGGGGGCGCTTCTGAAGATGGAATGCAGAGTCAAAAAGAAGTCGGTTAAATCAAAACAGATAAAAGAACTGCCAAAGATGAATCAAAATGCTGAACTTTATGAGGACAAGATCAGTTTCTTCAGATGGAAATGCAGTCTCATTATAGATTCTGTAAATCAGAACAAAAAAAGTCCACCACACCGGTAATTAGATGGCAGAAGCGCTGAAAATTTGAGGAAAAGACATCAGGTTCCGAAATTCGATTCTTTTGTCTCACGATCTGAACTCCGGAACACGAGATCTCACCACCCCAAGAAGCTACCCATGGGGAGGAAATGTCGTCCAGAAAGGCACAGACATAGAGAACCACACACCAGGCCAAAGAACACACAATTTTATTATAGAGATACTTCTTATAGGCCTGCTTTAAGGGAAGGCGGCCGGCCCGGAATCACAACAACAACACCAACCACAAACAACAACAGCGCAAGTGCACAGCAGCAACAACACACGAGTACTACGAACAACAACACAACAACAGACACCACAACACAACAACACCAACAACACATACCAGGACCAGACATCCCCACACTCCCTGGTTTTGTTTCGGGTCTGTCTAATGATGCTACCGACACGCGCCTATCCATGCAGGATATCGTCCGCTCCTATTTTCTGGAACGCCAGCACTCACAACACCACCAGAAAACAAAGCGAGTGATACTCCACGGGAAGATAGTGACACTTCGAATTCAAGGGGGGTACAACCCCGCGGAGTATACTAGTGGCCACTAAAAAACCATGAGAGAGTTCCCTGCTATCCTCCGCGTGGTGTGAAGACCTGGCCCCTCCATGGTGAGCGCAGTAATCCCTTTTGTAGTCAGACAGCCAAAGTGAGACTCACGAAACACTGAAACACACGATATGTTTTGATGCTTCGGTGAGGGAAAACAAAGAATCAAGAAGACGAAAGAAGAAATCCAGATGGACTCAAACCCAAAGTGTCCTCCCTGGTACAGGTGAATGGGATTGTAGACTCTATGCTTTGGGACTGAAAGTACTCTATGAGAAGTGACTAAACTATGAAACCACCAAAATATATTAAATGAAACTGGTTTGGGTGTATCGCATGAAGCCACAATCTCAGGGCCTTACAAAACATCAGAAGCGGATATGACAGCAATGCATATCAGTCCAACACAGGGAGTGCAGTTTTGATGCTTCGGTCATAGATAGACAGATGTTAATGCTTCTGGGCCATAGATAGGACAGAATGTTAATGGCTTTCTGCACTAGATAGGACCGATGTTAATGCTTCTGCCATAGATAGACAGATGTTAAATGCTTCTGTCATAGATGGACAGATGTTGATGCTTCTGTCCATAGATAGGACAGATGTTGATGCATCTGTCATAGATAGGACAGATGTTGATGCTTCTGTCATAGATAGGAAGATTGTTAATGCTTCTGCCTGCTAGACAGATGTTGGATGCTTCTGCCTAATAGGACAAATGTTGATGCTTCTGCCATAGATAGGACAGATAATAAACAGATAAAGGGTACAGAAAATCCTAGTAATCATCAAGATCAATGCTACATGACTTGGAATATCGCCAGAAATAAACACTCCAGTTAGTTGAACAACAAGTAGCGACGAAGAAAATTGTTCGTAGAAGAATTGAAATTGAAGCCATTGTAGTAAATATGGTGCAGACATCTATCCTTCATCACATGATATCACCAATCCTGGCTTTGAGCATCCGCCTGAAAGGATAAAAAGAATTTTTTTGAAAAAAATTGTGCGGCCTGAAAGCAACGATTCATCAAGAGCAGAAACAGATGAGTGCTTTGGAAAATGGTGACAATACCTCTTAATGACCTTTGCACCACAGAGATGGCTCGCTGGAAGAACCTGCGGCTCTCGCCTCCATGATGAGAGAAAGATTTATGTAAAACAACTCATTATGGGAAGAAAATGACACCCACTTTCTCAAAACCAAAAATCTGATGCAGTTGGTAAATAGTATAGACCCAGAAGGAGAATTCTGCAATGCCAGTTCTTCTGGGTGAAGGATTGTGTTTACAAAGACTCTTCCAATCCTCCCCGTACCCTGCTGATGTTTGCTGATGAGGGAATATTTTATTGAATAATGAGGCAAAGAGCAGACACCCACAAGATTGATTTAATTGACAGAACGAAGCGAAAGAAGAAGAAGGAGGAGTTTAGTGAGAAGTTCAGCAGAGTTCGTAAGGTTACAGCCTGTATCTTCTTATTTAACAGCTGAAGAAGAACACATTGAACAGAGGAGAAGTGCACAATGGACAAAGAACGTTTCTAATGGTCGTCGCCTCCTTTTGAGTACTTGGATAAAAAGATCCTGCGGCACTTCGCTCAGGAAAGCAAAAACTCTGCCATGGAAACACATCAACAAGGCACTCTGCATTCTGGCCATATCTGAAACACACATGATAAATTGACACACCCGCTTTCTCACACAAAATTAAAGAATCTGACTTTGCCGGTCGGGAATTACTGATAAAACCCAGAAGGAGAAATAGCCATGTCATGCGCCTCTTAACAGACACTGGTTAAAGACTTTTGCAACTCACGAAAGGCTATGACAGTCTGAAGACCGCATCGAACAATGCCCAAATATCCGCCTTCTGAAATGTGTGAAACCATGAAGGGAAACTACCAAGACAAAGAATGTATGAAGGCGCAAGAGAAAAGAGAAAGAGCAGAGAAAAGAAAGAGAAAAGAAGAGATAAAGAAGAGAGCAGAGCATTATATATGGTGCAGTGCAAGGGAGAGTGAGAGAGAAACAAGAGAAAGGCTAGAAAGAATAGACAACCAATGGCGGTGATGAATATGAGGAAGCGACAAGATGATGGTGTTAGTGAGGACGTGGAGGCAAGCCAAGCAAGCAGTGAAGCAAGCAATACCAATCAACGCATAAACTCTTGGAAACAGCTTTGGGATTCCGACGCAAACTCTAACCGTGATTACCAAAGACCCAGAGACATCAGACTCCGCCATTATTGGGAGGATTGGGGACAGAACAACGACACACAGACCTGGGCAAGAGACGCAGAACGGAAGGGGGAAACGGAACGGAAAGCAGCAGAAGCAGTAGACGGAACGGTGATTTAGACCGTCACAAGTCTGGATTAGCATCGCTTTAGCGTCAACACGTTCTGCAACGAGGTGGAGTCGCTGCGAACTAAAAGAGTAAATTGTCCGAGGCAAAGCAAACGCTGATAAGGGATACAGTTCAAGTGCAGTTCACCTGCCGACCTGACCTCCCTTCTTGCCACCGGAATGAAGGTCACCTGTCCCCACGCCTGTCACGGGTCAAACGGGTCATGATTTCCTGTACCCGAGGCGAGGTCGGGGGTGTGTGAGGTCCGATGGGGTCGCCTCATACGCCCGCCAAGAACACGTCAAAAGTAACCAAGAAACAAAACTGTTCATGGAAGATTGATTCATGGAATGAAGTTCGTGGTTTTCGATTTAAATATTTTTTGTTTGTTATTGTGTTGGACTTTTTCGTTTTTTTTTTTTTTTTAACCTTGCGGATTTAGATGTTTTTTGTTTTTAGGGGGCGATTTTTTTTTGCTGGAGCCTATAGCGCCTGGTACACGGGATTGGCTTATGAGCGCGTGTTTATGAAGATCTTATTAAATGTTTATTTTATTTGGATAAAAAAGAACATATGCCTTATAAAGTGAACAGCCTCCTTCCCTTTATACAGATAGACATAACAGGAAGAACAAACATCCACTGTAACCTTACGTTGAAGCTACAAGACTTCCGCGGTGGAACCTACACGTGACTAGGGGTCACTAGGATTACACTAACCATGACAGCCACTTGCATCGTCTAGTACTCCCCTTGAACACAAATAGTATCACAGCCTCCTTTTAAGCGTCCCTAATGACTACACTTCGCTGTGGCACTACCTACACTCCATGCTTCTGTGAGCCTACATTCAATTATTTTATCCACCCTATTTGTGAACTAATTTCTACAAAAGCAAGTTTCTCCCTATTTCCTTTTTTTATATCTACGCTTTTTCCAGCTTGAATGCCGTGACTTCTTTTACATAAACATAAAGATTAGCCCTTAGAGACTGGTGATTACAATATGTGCCTTTTTTGATTTGTGTATTGCTAAAACAGATAATAATTTCCTAATGTTTCCTAACAGCTCTAGGGAAAGGTGATTGACTTCGTGAAGGGTTAGGAATTCACATGCTATTAATTAACCCTCTTGAGATCCAGAAACATAATTTTCCATTGTAATTTGACTACCCATAAGACATATTTATGTGTGATTTAAAGCATATTTTATAGCTATGACCTGTTTAGTATCCTTGTCCACTAACTAATTTGGTTTATTTAGTCAGCTTGTTGTAATTTTATGTCATTGACAACAGACCACTTTTTTTCTTCTGGAGCTCGAAGGGGTTAATTTTTTGTATTAATGTGCCCGAAGCATGTGAACGACATTGTTTTTCGGGGAAATCATGGGATAATTGTCTGTTGAGAACTTGAGAATTTTTAAGAAAGTATATTTTTTTTTTATAACTCATATTTTTTCTCATTGCTCTTTGGTATGTTTCCTGAAGGCAAAAATATGCAGTCAATTCATAAAATATTTTTCATTGATTCCCTCTACATCCTCAGGTGTGTTAATCTTTTTGTTTTGTTTTATCACATAGCTACATATAAACTATATTCTAATGCTTATCTATTTCATGCGTCGAATATGTTACCCTAAAGATGAGAAAATGTTAATCAAATTGTTATGTTTTGTATTTTTTTATAAGACATTTTACAACTTTGTGTTTTTTTACTTAGTCATACGTCTCACAGGTCATCTACATGCACGCTATTATGTATAGAAATTAAGTGGTGACTCATAAGCTGTTCACAAATTATGGTGCGGGTGTAATTGATATGGCTATGCTTTGGTGAGCGTCAGTAGACGTAGTGATAGTTTCGTTTGCTTGGTGAGTCATTGGACGGGGAGCTTAACAATCGCCTACGAGGACTCTCAGACGTGGTACATATTACAATAGGGACTTTTGAGTACTGTCATTGTGACAATTTTAGTGTGATATGAATCAATAATTTTATAGATGCAATTATCTATAAAATATTGCTTATTATTCTAAAATGGTTGTCCATATCGGTACCTAACATTACAATGGAAATTACGTCTTCTGGGTCTCGAGGTTAAAGCGCCTAAGACTCCGCACTAACTACTCCTGTCTACTGAGTCATGCCAATTCATTTAACACCCTAATTTGTGACCAGTGTGTTCCCTATTTTTCTCTACTACGGATCACGTTCCCTGTGACGTATGTATAGTAAAGACAGCATATAGTTCCTTATTTACAATACCATAAACAATTTTTTTATTAACATTTCTTCCTATCTTTAGGTTACATATAGTACATTACAAATAGTTCTTATGTAGCTATGTATTTTAACAATAACCAAAAAAGATTCACACAATATTTCGACATTTTATGAATTGACTGCATATTTTCTTGCCTTCAGTAAACTTCAGATCTAGAGATCTTTAATATAAGAAACATATAAGATACAAGTACGTGAGATAGACAAAATCTATATTATAAATAAAACTATAGTTTCTTAAAACAATTCTCATAGAGTTTCTAGGAAACTTCGACTCCTTATTGACTTCCTCCCTATACTAGATCGCAGACGGTATGTTCGCTATGGCTACTTCCTACTATAACTATAATATTTAACCCGTCCGTCCCGGTAAGTAAGTATTCTGTTGTCATGTGTGCTATAATATTACAATATGTGTGACACTTAGCTTGCCTAATATATGTGTCTGTGGACCAGGTATACTAATACAGTCATAGCCTCTATCCACGACTATTGAATTGTCTTAAGATCACTATAAAGGGTTCATGTTGCGTTAGTTCAATGCAGAGCGGAGGAGTAAGGGGCAGGTGTCGCAAAAGGGGGTATCTAATTGCTGAGTCTTCCTAAGTAAGGGGTGTGTCAGGACAACTGTCAGTTTGCAGGTTGTATTGACATTTAGAACTATTATTCTGTTAAATTATCGACATATTATCTACATAAGCGACACATATTTGTATCCCCGGCTCTGGCTAGAGCTTATATGTTTTATGTATGTATCATGCTCCGTTCAGCTGGAAAAGTCGTAGTTAAAATATATGATAGGTGTAGGATAACTGCGTTCAGCCAATCGTGCTATAATAATCTGGACGACATGTACTCAGTGACTTACAGGGAGTGGAGTGGCGGAGGTCATATAGGGAGCAGGAAGGGGGGAGGGGCAAGAATTGTGAAGAGGCGGGGGGTTGGAGGGAGAGTCGTGTTATACACCAACTATCAAGTGTATCGTGGTCCCGTCGGCAGCTTGGTTAGCTTGTCTGTTACGTGATGGTGGGTTCTGTGATTCTATGGTGTTTCTTTATAAGGTGAAGAGGCTGTCCGTTGAGTATATTGCAGTTGGTGTGCTTTGTGTTGTGATTAAGATAATACCCTTAACTAGTTCTGATAACTGCGACGCGTCGTATTAGCCTACCAGTGACTGTCGTTATAAGCATCCTCCAGTCCTAAGATAAAGTAGTGTCGCTTCCACCGTCTTCAAACAAAAAATACTGCGCAGTAAAGAAAAAAGATCTGATCACTAAGAACGAAAGAGTCAAGGACTCAGATATGGTTTTGATGTACGGGTCTGTGTAATAGAGTGCATGTGTACTGTGACAGTGACGCTTTCCGTCTCGTTCCCACCACATACACAGCTCTCGTCATGAACAGGGGGGTAGGAGCGTGTCTATGTGCGACTCACTGTGTCGCTGTTAGTTCGGGCACGACGCCATCTGCGTTACTCGTCACCCCGATCCTTCGCTCTGTGACGTGTAAGATGTAGTGTATGAGGACCCGTGACGGCGTGCGCTGTGGACCTGCAGGCAAAGCGACGTGTATAACGGGCCGCAGCTGTTACTGCCACATGCACTTGTGTTATGTGTAGTGTAGCGTTGGTCATGCAGGTGAGATAGAGAGGATGTTTTGTTATTCTGCATGTGAGCTCACCTCGTCACGACGTGACCATATAATTACTGCTGGCATAATCTCATGTGACGTCTAATCACGCGTCCTCGACTCTCTGCTGCTTTTCCGATTCGTTTCCCCCTTACGGTCGCGTCGCTGCCCTAGAGGTGTGTGAGGGTATACTGCTAGTCGAGGGCTAGAGTCTAGCGGGGATGGTGCTCATGATACGTATGCAGGGCGGGAGTCATGATAGGATAAGATGGATCAGGGGAGAGGGCGGTCGGGGCGTGTAGGCTCGCTTCTCCATGCGCGCCTCTGCTGTGGTCCAGCACACTTCATCTGCACGCACGCGCAGCGCGGTTGTCTCTTCCTCATATTTCCCTCACGCTGGTTCGTCTATTCTTTCTATGCCTTTTCTTCCTTGCTTTTCTCCTCTCTGTCTACCTCTGCCTCAACTCTACTGCTCTGCTCTTCTGCTTTCTCCTACTTGCTATTTCTCTTTCTTTTCTCTGCTCTTTCTCGTTTCTGCTTGCGCGTTCATCACATTCTTGTGTCTTGTATTTTTCCCTTCCCTGGTTTTCATTTCAAAGGCTGGTCTTTGGGCATTGATGTGGTTTTCAGCTGTCTGCCTATTTCCCTTGAGTGGCAGTCTTTAACCAGTCCTGTTAAAGAGGCGCTGACATGGCTATTTCTCCTTCGGGTTTTATCTATTTTACCGCGGCATCAGGATTTTTTGTCGTGAGAAGCGTGTGTCAATTTCTCCATTTGGTGTTTCAGATGGCCAGAATGAGAGTGCCTTGCTGATGTTGTTTCCTGTCAGAGTTTTTGCTTTCCCCTGATGGAGTGGCAAGTCTTTTATCCAGTCGTTCAAAGAGCGACACCATAGATAACGTCTTTGTCTCTTGTGCTTTCTCTTGTCATGTGTTTCCTCTTCAGCTGTTATATTAATAACTACAGTCTGTCGACCTTTACTGTACCCTGCTGACTCTCACTCCACTTCCCTTCTTCTTCTTTCGCTTCTCTTGTCAATTACATCATCTGTGGGTGTCTGCTCTTTGCTCTTCTAATAAATATTCCTCTCAGTAACATCAGCATGTCCGGTGGATGGATTGGAAGGTCTTTTAACCACTTCCTTCAATGAAGAACTGGCTTGCTATTTCTCTTCTGGGTTCTATATATTTACCAACTGCTCATCTTTTTTGGGTTTTGAAAGTGGTGTGTCTTTTTCTTCTAAGATGAGTTGTTTCATAATCTTTTCTCTCACATGAGGGAGCGCCAGGTCTTCCAGCGAGCCATTCTAGTGTGCAAAGGTCATTAAATGGTCTGTCCTCATTTTCCCAAGCATCATCTGTTTGCTGCTCTTGATGAAATCGTTTGCTTTCAGGCGCAATTTTTTCATCTTTTATCCTTTCAGGCGATCTTCAAAGCAGGATTTGGGTATCATTGTGTGAAGGATAGGATTTGTCTGCCCTATTTACTACAATGGCTTCAATTTCAATTCTACTACGAACAATCTTCGTCGCACTTTGTTCTCAACTTACGGCGTGTTTATTCTGGCGATACTTCCAAGTCAGTAGCATTGTTTTGATGATTAATAGTATTGTTCTGTAACCCTTATATGTCTTCTTATCTGTCCATCTATGGCAGAAGCATCGAACATTTGTGCCTATCTATGGCAGAAGCATCAACATCTGTCCTATTATGGCAGAACATTACATCTGTCCTATCTATACAGAATCATCACATCTGTCCTATCTATGACAGAAGCACAACATCTGCCCTATCTATGACATAAGCATCAACATCCTGCCTATCTATGACAAAGCATTAAACATCTGTCCTAGTCTATGGCAGAAGCATTAACATCTGTCCTATCTATGGCAGAAGCATTAACATCTGTCCCTATCTATTGCAGAAGCATTAACATCTGTCCTTCTTGACGAAGCATCAACATCACTCCTGTTTTGGACTGATTGGCATTGCTTGTCAATCCGCTTCTGATGTTTTTTGTAAGCCCTGATGTTTTTTGCTTCATGCGATACACCCAACAGGTTCATTTTCATCATATTTTGAGTAGTGTTTTTATGGTTTAGTCTTTCTCATAGGATCTTTCCAGTCCCAAAGCATAGAGTCTACAATCCCTTCACCTGTACCAGCTGGAGACACTTTGGTTTTGAGTCCATTGGATTTCTTCTTTCTCTTCCTTGATTTCTTTGTGTTTCCTCACCGATGCATCAACCAGAGCTTGTGTTTCATGTGTTTCGTGAGGTCTCACTTTTGCTGTCTGCCTCCAAAAGGGAGTTCCTGCGCTCACCAATGGAGGCAGGGCTTCACACCACTGGCGGAGGATGCAGTGAATCTCTCATGTTTTTTTGGTGCCACTCTATCCCCCGGGGTGGCAGTAATAGAAAGCACCAGTGGGTATTCCTCGCTTTGTTTTCCTGGTGGTTGTTGGATGCTGGCGTCAGAATGGGCGACGATATCTGCATGGAAGGTGTCGGTAGATCCCTTGAGACCCGACACAAACCAGGCGTGTGGGGATGGTCTGGCTCCTGTATGTGTTGTTGTTGTTGTTGTTGGTTGTTGTTCTCTTGTTGTTTGTTGTTGTTGTTGTTGGTTGTTGCTGCTGCTGCTGCCTGCTGTTGTGTTTGTTGTTGTTGTATGTTGTTGTTGTTCCGTGGCCGGCCGCCTCCCTTCAACGTCTATAAGAAGTTCTCCTCTCATAAATTGTTGTGTTCTGCTGGGGTTTTGTTTCTCTCTGTCTGTTGCTTCTGGACTACATTTCCCTCCCCATGGGTACTTCTTGGGGGGGTGAGATCCTGTTTCCGGTGTTCGATCGTGAGACAAAGGATCGAATTTCGGACCTGAATGTCTTTTCCTCAACATTTTCAGCGCTTTCCAACTCAATTTGGTGACTTTTTTTGTTTTGATTTACCAGACTTCTTTGAGACTGCGTTCCATCTTCAGAACTGTCTTTTTCCTCTAAGTTTCAGCATTTGTATCTCATCTTTGGCCGTCTTTTTCTGTTTTGATTTTACCCGACTTCTTTTTTTTGACTCTGCATTCCATCTTCGACGCCATCAATGATTCCTTTTGCATTGTGTTGTTTTGTCCGCAAGTAAAATCTTCATCTTCTTTTAGCACTGTCAGAGGTCCTGTGCAACACCCCCATCTCCACCTCCCTGGCTGCCTCACAGACACCCGAAGTCTTGCCCGAGGCCCACACAGCCCCTTTCCCCGCATCAGGATTCTCATAGCTTCACTCTCACCTCCAGACTCTGCCAGCGGAGGAGAATGCAAGCCAGATTTTTTCTGCTAACAGGATTCATAGGCCGTAGTTCACTAGAAGGTGATTTGACTACCCTGTACATCATTGGATTCAGTCGTATATTCCTCCTGTGTTTGCAGCAGATGAAGTTAATTCCCTTGTATGTGAGGTGCTTGCACCCTCTTGGGACTCTAGGCATAAAAAAAAAAAAAAAAAAAAAAAACAAAACAGAAGTGAAGCCTTTTTTAGCTTTTTTGGGTGGTGAGATTCTTTTCGTATGTTTGTGATTCGTGAGACAAAGATCGAATTTCGGAACCCTGTTTTCTTTTCCTCAAAATTTTCAGTGCTTTCCAACTCAAACTTTGGTGGTCTTTTTCTTTTTTGATTTCCCGACTTCTTTTTTTTGAGTCCTGCATTCTATCTTCAGAAACCGTCTTTTCCTCTAAATTTTAGCGTTTTGTATCTCAACTTTGGTTTTTTTTTGCTTTAATTCCCCTACTTCTTTTGTTGAGTCCGCATGCCATCTTCAGAGGCGACTTCTTTTTTTGAAGTCCGCATTCCATCTTCAAGGCCACTTCTTTTTTGAGTCCGCATTCCTCTTCAGAACTCCAACTTCTCAAAATGTTCAGTGTTTTGCCATCTCAACGTTCCTTGACTCTCATACGTGAAGACTCCTTTAAACCATCCGATTTCAGCTAGTTTCTGACTTCTTTGTGTCACTGATGTCCTTGATCTGTCCAGTCCTAGTAAGAGAGTACAATCAATGTCTTCTAATCCCCGACACTCATCGTCACCAGACTAATCTCATGGATGTTGACATGGGCTTAATTCTCACTCCCAGACTGTAAATTGTTCACTCACAAGTGGCAGTATAAACTCTTCTGATTCTTTTCTTTGCGGCAAAAGAATCCACACTGAACTGGCTGGGGGTCAAGGGAGGTCATCCGGCCATTCCCCTTCTCTCTGACCTTCTGGGAGGACAACATCGGAGTCTTGGTGGAGGTCCACGGCACTATCCCAATCCTGACTGTTGCGCAAAGGCTGACCCCTCCGCTTCCCTCCTATTTCTCGCTGTGTTGTTGTGGGTAGTTGGTGGGTGGGTGAGGCTGGTGGGTGGGTGGGTGAGGCTGTTGGAGGGTGGGTGAGGCCTGTTGGTGGGTGGGTGAGGCTGTTGTGGTGGGTGAGGCTGGTTGTGGTGGTTGGGCTGGTTGGTGGGTGAGTGAGTTAGTGGGTGGGTGGGTGAGGCTGGTTTTGGTTGGTGGTGAGGCTGTTGGTGGTGGGTGAGGTAGGTTTGGTTGTGTGTGTGTATAGAAGTGTATAGTCCTCCCTTAAGGCACTTTGACTCTGTGTCCCCTCTGGGATTACTTGAATAACATATCATCACCCATCTCGACAACACTCACTCCTGCGTTGCCTCAAGTATTTCTCCCTCCTTGCCTCATCTCAACGTCGGGATTTACACACATGATCCTAACCAGAGTCCGTAATTCCAATTCATCATTAACGACAGCCCCATCAAACACCCTGGGATGGTTGCTTCAATAGTATCTTTCCCTTAAGTCTAAAAGGTCGAGGTCTTCATGTGTTTACTCTCTTTCTGGCATCCTTTCTAAATTCCTCAATTCCTTCATCCACGTGCCCGGATTGCATTGCTTGGACTGGGATTTCATGCTTCATATCTCTCCCAAGCTTAAGTTTCTTCACACGTTATTTTCCTCTGACGATCCTTCATTCCTTCTATCCTCTCCCACGTCTAAGTTCTTCACACGTTATTTCCTCTGACGTTCCTTTTTTCCCCATTCCTTCTATCTCTCCCATGTCTTAAGTTTCTTCACATGTTTTATTTCCTCTGACGTTCTTCTAATCCTTCTATCTCTCCCATGTCTAAGGTTCTTCACTGTTAATTTTCCTCTGACGTTCCTTCATTCCTTCTATCTCCCCACGTCTAGTTCTTCACATGTTTCATTTCCTCTGCGTTCTTCTAATCCTCTATCTCTCCCAAGCTTAGTTCTTCACACGTTATCTCCTCTGCCATCCTTACCAAGTCCTCCTTCTCTACATCTTTTATCACTCCCGGGCCTCATGTGCCTCTGTTCACTGTTACTTCCTCACTGCTCTTCTCGTGTTTCTCTTTCCAACACTTTTGTCCACGCGTTTTCCTCAACCTGCTTCTAAGTGTTACCTTTTGCTGTCCCTCTGTGATGCGTTGAGTGCTTCTATGGCCCGATTGGTTTGATGTTTGTCTCTTTACGGCTCCTTTCTCAATCCTTCCACGTCCTTTATTAGTTTTTTCTCTCCTCGTTTCCATCCTTAATTCTGTGTTTTTGGACGTCTATGGTTCTCTCTTCATAGTATGAAAGGAACTTCTTGTCTCAGTAATATGAGGGAGGTCTGATCACTTTGGTTTAAAGAGCTATTACTATTTACAGCTTACCCGAGACAATTACTTTGCATGGGGTCGCTATTATCCTCTGTGGGCATTAATATTTTGAGCTGAAGGATTTATGAAATTATCTCTGGAATTCCTACACGCTTGTTAGCTTTATCCTGAATACCACTGTCATTATCCCTCTTAGAACCAACAGTAGAGAGATTGTTATGTTCCTTCTCTCCCTCTGGACTCGGTAAAATGTCCTCTGTCTCCTCGCCGCACTTGTGTTTTACGTTACTGTTCGGAAGCGCCAAGTCAGTTCTTTTTTCCTGGTGCGCGATTCTGGTCTGCATTCACCCATTTTTTGAGGCATCGCTCCTTCTGTGTCCTTCTTTGTGTCGCCTCTCTTCTTTCTCGGACTTTTTGACAAGCTGATATATTCTCCTGCTGCTTAATCTGGTTCTCTTTAAGGATTACAGATTGAGGTGTTGATATTTTTGTCTTAGAACGTTCTTTATACGCCTTGGATATTGGGTAATTTATGGAATATGCTTTCATAGTCCTGATGTCACGTCGTCGGAATGCTCCTTTTCATCTACCGTTTTCATTCATCTCGCATTGCGGTCCCAAGTCCTCTCGTTTCTGGTTGTGGTTTTCATGTGGCTCCTGAGATTCGTAATGCTTTGAGACAACTGCTCTCCTCTCAGCATCCCAGGGTCGAAACAGCAGATTTATTAAGGGCACTCTATTAGGTTCCCGGCACACATGTAGGTACGTTCAATGCTTGGGTCTTTTAGCGTCAGGCGTTTCTTGTTGCTGGAGTCTCTCGTCCTTTAGTTAGAGTGCTGTGATGAAGGAGTCCGTCGTGCGATTGCGTTAATGTCCGTCTATTAATCTGGTCGACATTTTTTGTCTCTTTTCTTCATTGAGATCACTGCATTTGAGGTGCCTTTGAGCGGCGTGAGGCGTAAGGATTCTGTCTTGTCTTCAGAGCATTCCACCTCGTCTTCAGAGCATTCTATCTTGTCTTCAGAGCATTCCACCTTGTCTTCAAGAGCATTCCACCTCGTCTTCAGGCAATTCTATCTTTGTCTTCAGATCATTCCACTATTGTCTTCATGAGCATTCCACCTTGTCTTCAGAGCATTCCACCTCGTCTTCAGTGTGCATTCCACCTTGTTTTTCAGAGCATTCCCCCTTACCTTTCAGAGCATTCCACCTTGTCTCATGCATTCCACCTTACATTCGACTCAATTCACTCCATTCCCCCCTCTGTCTCAGTTCATGTCCTCGTAAGACATTCGTGATGAGGAGTCAGCTTGGTCTTGCGTTCCTCCTCCACAGTCCTGGGACACGGCCTGGCTAGCCTATTACGGAGATAATTTCCAGCCTGAAACAAAAGAGTTACTAGCATGACACATGACACATGCACATGACAATCGCATGGTGGTTCAAATAGGGATTTATAATATAATAATATACTAATAATAATAATATGAAAATACTATACTGATCATTGTATTGAAGTAAATGATTAATCTAGCAATGCTTATCATATTATTATGTCTTGTAGTAAGTTGTGTCTAATTTGTGTCTTTTAAGTAATCGTCCGACCCATTTTTGTTTGCCTAATTATGTTGAAATGCACATTTCAAACACTAACCCACCAAATAATTGATTTCTAGGCCTTATTCCGTAAAACCACGACTTTTGTAATAGCGCGCGAAAAAAAAAACTTCCCTCCAACAGGGCTCGACGGTTATTGATGACGTCAGAATAGTGCGCCCGCAGAAGCTCCTAAGTAAGCATCTGTCTGACACCTTTCGGCAATGTTATGATGAGCGATTGTAATTCGGTGTCAGACGGTGAACTGTTAGCTTGTGACAGATCTAGAGTAACGATGCACAATCTTGAGACCGAAAGAATGCCGCTGGCACATATAATGAGGAAACGAACCTCAGATTGTCATGGGATCCCAACCCTAGATGTTTGACGCCCGAGTACGAGGTGGATAACAGGTGTTAGCAGTCGCCTGAGGTTCGCATGAGGACCTTGCACTTCTCCAAACATGGATTGTAATAAGGTTAACCATGTATGTGTGGGCAGTCACAATGAAGGTACTTTCGAGAAAATCCTATGGTTAGTTTGAGCTACGTCAAACGTCATTACTCAGAACCACATACTAGCATTAACTACAGCATAGAGTTTGGAAATATGTGGGCCGGGAAGGCAGAAAGTGTGACAGCCACACCACCACAGGGTCTTCACCACAGGGCCGCCCACTCCACAACTGAGTCATTGTCTTACATGGGGGCGCCGCCCTTGGTCCAGCCGCCCGGTACACAGGCTCACTCACACTCGTCGCCCCAAACCACATACTGGGTATCGACTAGCCGCGCTTGCACACTCTCACCCAGTCTTTCACCCGCTGTGTACCCTCCTACACACCGTTTCTCAACACAAACTGGCTCGCCCCAACACACTTCGGCGTGTATCACCTACACACGCCACTGCTTTCCGTGTGCAAACTTTCTCGAAAGGCACACTGTCTTGCTGCACCCATAAAGGATGCTTATGCCTGTGGCATATCGCAAAAAAAATCTATCAGAAACACCCAAATATTCTTCAAGTCTATATTTATCTCCTGTGTTTTTACGTGCTCTGATCAGGGGGGCGGAGGAAAGGAGCCCTTCCTTTTCTACTCCCGACCTGAAGCGCATCGTCCCCCTGCACCTTGAAGAGTCTTTTGGAACTCGGGAAATTTGCAGAATTTTGCTTGCGTATTATTAAAACGTCTGACTGGATATCAAAAGTGACGACGTATTGGTTTGATATACTCGTTAATGGCTATGCTTTGTCTTGCATTAAATCATGAATGATGATGGTTTGGACGATTACTTTAGAATATCTGGATGTATCAAGTCCTTGTGAAATTGGCTGAAATCAGGACTTCTTAATCATTGTAACTGAAAACTGACTCCAGATTCGTGTTCAGTATGCCAAAAACTGCTAGGAACTAATTTCAAGCAAATCTAATTTGTCAAAAATATTGGGCAAATTTTGCAAGGGCAAGGCAATTTCATGCCTTGAATTTTTTTTTAAATACACGTTTTTTTAAAAAAAAATTTTTGGGGGATTTTTCGAAATTAAAGGATTTGGGGAAAAAAATCGGGGTTTTAACCAATTTTTCCCCTGGGGAAGGGGTTTGTTTCCAAAACCCTTTTTTTTTAGTTTTTCCCTTCTAAATTTTTTTAAAGGGTTTTTAATAAAAAAAAAATTTTTTAAAAAAAAAAATTTAAAAAAGGGAAATATAAATTTAAAAAAGTAAAAAAAAAAATTTTTGGGTAAAAAAAAAAGGAAAAAAAAAAAAAATTGGTTTTAAATTTTAATAAAATTTTTTTAATTTAAAAATTTAAATAAAAAACCCCCCATTTTCAAAAGGGTTTTCCCTTTTAAAAATTTTTAAAAAAGTAAAAAAAAAAAAATAAAAAAAAGATTTAAAAAAAATATTTAAAAATTTCCCAGAAATGGTTTTTTCAAATTTTTTTTTTAAAAAAATAAACTTTTTTTATTTTAAACTGGGCAAAAAAGGAGAATGTTTGAAAACTTTTCAAAAAAAAAAAAAATTTTGGGGAAAAGGGAAAAAAAATTTAAAAAATTTCTTTTTTCCTTTCTTTTAAGGGTTTTAAAAAAGGAAAAAAAACGGTAAAAAGAAAAAGGGCCAAATTTTTTTTGGGGTTTTTTTTCAGAAAATTTTTTTAAAAAAAAAAAAACCAAAAAATTTTAATTTTTAAAAATTTAAAAAAACAAAAAACCCGGTTTTTTTACTAATCGGGCTTTTTTTTAACCCCAAAAATTTAAGGGGAAAGGTAAAAGGAATTTAAAAAACCCCAAAATTTTTAAAAAATTTTTAAAAAAAAAAAACCCCCAAAAAAAAAACCCCAAAAAAAAAGGGAAAAAAAAACCTTTTGGGAAAAAAAAAAAAAAAAAAAAAAACCAAAAAAGAAAAAAAACCCCTTTTTTTTCGAAAATTTTTTTTGTAAAAAGTTTTGGCCCATAAAACCGCTTTTTTAAAAAAAAAAACCCTATTCCAGGGAATTTATGTTTTAACAAGGGGTAAAAAAAAAGGGTTTTAAAAATTGGGGCGCCCCCCCCCGGGGGCCCCCTTTTGAAAATTTTTGGGGAAGAAAAAGCCCTTTTTTAAAAAAAAATGGGGGAAAAAAAAAGGGGGGGGGAAAAAAATTTTTTAAACCAAACCCCAAAAGAAGGGTTTTGTTTTGTGAAAAAAAAAATTTGGGAAAATAAAAAAAAAAAAATTTTTTTTAAAAATTTTTGGGGAAAAAAAAATTAAAAAAAAGGGGGGTAAAAAGAAAATATTTTAAAAAAAAATTTTTTTTTTGTAAAATTTTCCCGGGAAAATGCCCGAATTTTTGGTTTTTAAAAATTTTAAAAAAAAAACTTTAAAAAAAATTTAAAAATTTCAAAAAATTTGGGATTTTGAAATGGGAAAAATTTAAAACTTTAAGAAAAATTTTTTTTTTTTTGGGGGAAAAACCCCAAAAATTTTTTGAAAAAAAAGGGGGTTTAAATTTCTTTTTCAAAAGCGCCCGAATAAAACTGAAACCGGTTTTTCAAAATACCCCTTTTTTTTAAAAAGGGAAAGGAAAAGGGGGTTTTAAAAAAGGAATTTTTTGGGGGAAAAACCCCCTTTTTCCGAAACCTTTTCCCCTTTAAAACAAAGGTAAAAAAAAAAAAAATTTGGGGGAAAAAAAATTATAAAGGAAAAAAAATTTTGGGTTTTTTTTCCCCCCCCCAAAAAATTTGGGGGAAAAAATTTTTTCCCAAAAAAAATTTTTAAAACCCCAAAAAAAAGGGGGGTTTACAAAATTTTTGCTTTTAAATATTCCCAAAAAACTGTTTAAATTTTTTAAATTTTTTAAAAACTTTTAACCCCAAAATTTTTTTTTAAAAGGGAAAAATTTAAAAGGGCCAAAAAAAAACCCCAAAATTTTTTTTTTATTAAAAAAAAAGAAAAAAATTTTAAAAAAAAAAGGGGGTTTGGTTTATTTTTTTTAAGAAAAACCCCCCCAAAAATCCAAAAAAAAATTTTTTAATTTTCTTTATTTTTTTTTTTTAAATTTTAAAAAAAAACCCAAAAAAAAAAGGGCCCGTTTTGGAAATTTTTTAAAAAAAAAAACCCCCTTTCAAAAAATTAAAAATTTTTTTTTAAATTGATAAAAAAAAAAACCTTAGGCTTAAAAAATTTTTAAAATTAAAAAAAGTTTTTTCACTAAAAATTTTAAAATCATTTTTTTTTTGAAATTTTGCCATAAATTTTCCCCAAAAAAAAAAAAAAAAGAAACAGAAAAGAAAAAAAAAAAAAAAATTTATAGGGAAAAAAAATTTTTAAAAAAAAAAATAAAAAAAAAATTTTTTTTAAAGACAAAAAAAATTATTTACTAAAAAAAAAAGAAAAAAAAACCAAATTTAAAAGTTTTTTTTTAAAAACCTTTAAATTCAAAAAGAAAAAAAATTTCCCTTTTAAAAAATTTTTTTTAAAAAAAAAATTTTAAAAAAAAAAAAAAAAAAAAGAAAAGTCGAATTTTTAAATTTAAATTTTTTTAAATTTTTTTTTTTAAATTTAAAAAATTTGAATAAAAGAAATTTTTCAAACAAATTTTTGGGAAAATTTTTTTAAATTTTTTAAATCCCCTTTTTGCCCCGGGAAAAATTTAACTTAAATTGGGGAAAGTTTCCGTCAAAATGGGGGTTTTTTTTTTTAAAAAAAAAAAATAAAATTTCCAAAAAAACCTTTTTTGGGTTTTTTAAAAATTTGAAAATTTTTTTTTTATTTTTCTTTTTTTTTTTTTTTAATTGGGAAAAGGTTTTTTTTGGGTTTTTTTTTGGGAAAAACCCCCTTTCCGGGTTTTATAGAAAAAAAAATTTTAAATTTTTAAAAATTTTAAAAAAAAATTTTATAATAAAAAAATTTCAAACAAAACCCGGAAAACAAAACCCAAAATTTTTAACTAAAAAACCCTTTTAAAAATAGTTTCTAAAAAACCAAAAACTTTTAAATTTTTTAAAAACCAAAATTTTCAACCCCTTTTAAGCTCCAAAAAAAAAAACCCTTAATTTTTTAAAAATTTTTACCAAATTTTAAAAAAATTTTTTTAAAAAAAAATTTTAAAAAAAATTTTTATTTTTTTTCCCAAATTTTCCCAAAATCCTTTAATTTTACTAAAAAAGGGTTTTTTAAATTTGTTTTTTTTTTAAAAAAGGATTTTTTAAAAAAATTTCCTTTTTTAACTAAAAAAAGGGTTTTTTGGGGGAAAACCCACGTTTTTAAAACCCTTAAAAAAAAACCCCCCAATTTTTTTTTTTGGGTAAAGGGGTTTTATAATAAAAATTTTTTACTTTTGGGTTTTCGAAAAAAAATTTAAAAATTTTACTTTAAATTTTTATTAAAAAATTTTTTTTAGCCCCCCCAAAAAAATTTGGGAGTAACCTTTTTTTTTGGGGGGATACGTAAATTTTTAAAATTTTTTTTTTTTTTTTAAACCCTTTTTTTATTTTTTTTTTTTAAACCCAAAATTAAAAATTTAAAAAAAAATTTTTTTCCCCTTTTTAAAGGGGTTTTTTTTTTTGTTTTTTGCTCTTTTTTTCTTTTTGTTTTTCAAAAAGGGTTTTGTAAAATTTTTGTTTTTTTTTTAAAAATTTAAACGGGGTTTTTTTTAATAAAATAAAAAAACCCCCCTTTATTTAGAAAAGGGGGGAAAAAGTTTTAAAATTTTTTTAAAAAATCCCATTTTTGCCCAAAAAAAAACCCCTTTTTTTGGTTAAAAACAAAACAAAAAAAAACTTTTCCCAAAAAATTTTTTAATTTTGAAAATTTTGTAAATTTTGTTTAAAATTAAAAATTTAAATTTTTTTAAAAAATTTTTTAAATTTAAAATTTTTTCTAAACTTAAATATTTTTTTTAGAAAACCAAAGTGTTTTTCTTTTTTGGAAAAAAACCCAAAAAGGCCCAGTTTTTTTTAAAAGGGTTTTTGGGTTTTTAAAGAAAAAAAAATCTTTTAAAAACCTAAACAATTTTTAAAAAAATTTTCCTTTATTTTTTTCAAAAAATACCCTTTTATTAAAAAAAAAAGAAATTTTTTTGGGGAAAAAATTAAAAAATTTTTTCCCAAAAAAAAATTAACCCCTTTTTTCTTAAAGAACCCTTTTGAGTAAAAACCCCTTTTAAAATAAAATTTTTTTTAAAAAACCAAATTTCAAAAATTAAAAAATGTTTCCCAATTTAACCCCCCTTTCCCCCTTTCCTTTTAAAAAATTTTTCCCCCCCCGAAAATTTTTTTGTTTTTAAAAAAAATGGGTTTTCCCAAAGGGGGGGAAAAGTACAAAAATTTTTAAGTTTTAATTGGAAAAAAGGAAAATTTTAAAAAAAAACAGGAAAAAGGGGTTTCCGAGCCCCAAAATAAAAAAAAAAAAGGGTTTTTTAAAAAAAAAAAATTTTTTAATTAAAAAAAAACCTAAACAAATTTTTCGGGCCCGGTTAATTTTTTTTTTAAAAATTTTATAAAAATTTTTTTTATAAGGTTAAGCTTTCAAAAAATTTTAAAAAATTAAAAAAGTATTAAATTTGAGGCCCCTTTAAAAAAAAGGGGGGGGAAAATTTTGGAAAAAGGGGGTTGGGGGGAGGTTTTAAAAATTTTTTTTTTTCTTTTAAAACCTCTTTAAAAAAATTTTAAAAAAAAATGTTTTTAAAAGGTAAAGGGTTCCTTAAAAATTTTGTTTTTTTTGGAAAAAATTTTTAAAACAAAAACCCACTGTTTTTCCCGTTTTAAAAAAAATTATTAAGTTTGGGGGAAAAAAAGTTTAAAAAAAATTTTCTAAAAAGTTTAAAGGAAAACCAAAAAAAAATTGGTTTTTGAATTTTTTTAAAAATGGGGGGAAAAGGCTAGTTTTTTTTTAAAATAAACTTTTTAAAAAAGGGTGTTTGTAAGTTTTTTTTTCCCCCCCCCCTTTTTAAAATTTAAAAATTTTTTTAAAAATTTTAAATAAAAAAAAAAAAATTTTGATAAAAAATTTATAAGATTTTACCCAAAAAAAATTTTTTTTTTCCCTTTAGGAAAAAAATTTTTTTTTTTGGGAAAAAGTTTTTAAACACGTAAATAAAAGGGAAATTTTTAAAAAAAAAATTAAACCCTTTTTTTCCCCCCCCCCTTTGGGGGTTTTTAAAAAAAAAATCAGGGATTGCATTAGTTTAAACCTTTTATTTTTGTAAAAGGGGGTTTTTGGGGGGGTTTTTTGGCCCCCCAAAATTTTATTGAAAAAAAAAATTTTTTTTTAAAATTTTCCCTATTTTTAAAATTTTTTTCCCCTTTTCCTTTTTTAAAAGGGAACCCCCCCCCTTTTGTTTTAAAGTATTTTTTTTTTTGGGGTTTTTTTTGGGGGTTTATAAAATTTTTTAAAAACCCCCGTTTTTAACCCCGGGGGCCCTTTATAAATTTTAAAAAGGGTTTTTTAAAACAAAAAAAATTTTTAAAAAAATTTTTAATTTTTTTTTCTTTTAATTTTAGGGGCAAATTTTTGCTAAAAGGTTTAAATTTTGTTTTTTTAAATTGTTTAAATTTTTTTGAAAATTTTTTCCCCCTTTTTTAATTTTTTGGAAAAAGGGACTAAACCGCGGGGGTTTTTTTCTTTTCCCCTTTTTAAAAAAAAAAAATTTTCCCTTTTATTTTCCCCAAAAATTTTTTTTTTTTTTTTTTTTAAATTTATTTTTTTTTTTTTAATAAAAAAATTTTCCCCAAATAATTTGGGTGGTTGGTTTTTTTAAAACTTAAATAAAAGGGGAAAATTTTTTTGTTTTTTTTTTACAAAAAATTTTTTTTATTTTTTTTTAAAAAAAATTTGAAATTTTTTCCAAAAAAAGGGGGGGGAATTTTAAATTTTTTAAATTTTTTTTTTTTTTTTAAAAAAAAAATTTTTTTAAAATAAAATTTTTTTTTTTTTTAAAAACCCAAAAAAATTTCGGGGAAATGGGAAGGGTTAAAAAAAATTTTTTTTTAAAGGGCCTTTTAAAAAAAAAACTTCTGTTTTTTTTCCCAAAAACTTTTTTGCTTTAACAAAAATTTTTTTTTTTTCCCCCAAAATTTAAAAAAAACCCCAACCCAAACCCAAATTTTTTAAATCCAAAATAAAGCTTTATGGGAAAAATTTGAAATTACCCCTTTTTAAAAACCCAAATTATGAAAAAAAACCCTTTTTTTTTAAAAATTTTTTTTTAAAAATTTTAATTGGGTTTTTTTTTTCAAAATTTTTTTTTAGAAAAATAAACTTTTCCCCTTTTTTAAAAATACCTTCCTTTTTGGGGCCATAAAATCATTTTTTGGAGTTTTTTTTTTTAACCTTTTTTGTTTTTTTACTATTTTTTTTCCCTTTTTCCCCGGGCCTTTTTTTTAATTTATTTTTTTATTTTATTTTAAAAAAATTTTTAAAAAACCCCCCCCGGGTGCGGAAAAAATTTTAATAAACCCCTTTTTTTAAAAAGGGGTTTCCGGGGGCAAGGTTTTAAGTTTTCCCCAAATTTTTTTTTTTCCCAAAAAATTTTTCCCAAATTTTTGGGGGGGAAAAAGGGGGGGAAAAAAATTTTCTGTTTAAAAAATTTTCCGGGTTAATAAAAAAGGATTCCCCTTTGCCCTTTTTTAAATTGGCAAAAAAGGGTTTCCCTGGGAAATTTAAAAAAAAAATTTTTTGTCGGTTTTGGGTTTTTGTGGGTTTTTTTCTTTTTGGTTTGGGGTTTTTTTTTCCCCCTTTTTTTTTTTGGGGGTTTTTTTTTGGCCCCCCCTTCCAAAAACCCTTTTAAATTTTTTTTGGGGGGGTTTTTTTTTTTTTTTTAAAAAATTTTCCCCCCAAAGGGTTTTTGGGGGAGATTTTTCCCTTTATTTTAAAACAAATTCAAACGGCTTTTTTTTTCCAAAAATTTTTTTCTTTTTTTATTTAAAATTTTAAAAAATCTCAAACTTTTTTTTAAAAATTTAAATTTTTTTTTTTTCCCCTTATTCATTTTTTTTTTAATAAAACCTTTTTCCCCAAACCCTTTTTTGGTTTTTTGTGTTTTTATTTTTAAAAAACGAATAAAATTTTTTCCCCGGGCCCTTAAAACCCCGTTTTTCCCAGAAACCCCCCCCCCAAAATTTTTTTTTTAAAAAAAAAGGCCCTTCAAGAAAAAAATTTTTTTAAAAAGGTCTCCAGCCCCTTTAATAATTTCCCAAATTTTGGGTTTAATTTTTGGGGCCCAAAAAAATTCCCCCTTTTTGGGGGGTTTTCCCATTGGGAAAAAAAAAAAAAAAAAAGGGAAAAGCCTTTTTTTTTTTAATTTTTTGTTTTTTATTCTAAAAGGTTTAAAATTTTTTTTCCCAAAAATTTCATTTTTTCCCCCTTTTTTCCCCTTTTTTTGGGAAAAAAAACCTTTTTACCCCTTTCCCAAAAAGGGGGAAAAATTTTTTAAATTTTAATTTTCCCAAAAGGGGTTTTGGTTTGGCCTTCCCCCTTTTTAAAAAAAACTTAACTTTTTTGGCCCTTAATAATTTTTATTTTCGGTTTCCCACAAAAACCTTTTTTAATAAAAACCCTTTTTTTAAAAAGGGGTTTTAGTTTTAATTTTTTTAAAATACTTTTTTTTTTTTTTTTTTTTAAAATTTTTATTGTTTTTAACCCCCCTTTTTAAATGGAAAATTTTCCCCAAATTTTACCCTTTTGGGAAAGTTTAACCCCCGGGGGGGAAAAGGGGTTTTTGGCCTTTTTTTTTTTCAAAAATAAATTTTTTACCTTTTTTTCCCAATCCTTTTTCCCCAAAAAACCCCCCCCGGGCCCCTTCCTTTTTGGGATTTTTTTTTGGGGGTTTTATTTAAATTAAAAAAATTTTTTGTTTTAAAATTTGTGTTTTTTTTTTTGGGGGAAAAAATGTTAGGAAAAGGTTTTTTTTAAAATTTGGGGTTTTTTTTTGGGTTTTTTAAAAGGGAATTCGGGTTTAAATTTTTCCTTTAAATATTTAAAATTTCCCCGCAAATTACTTTTTTTAAAAAATTTTTTTTTTTTTTGGGTTTAAAATTTTTAAAACGTAATTTAAATTTTTTCAAAAATCAAAAAAAAATTTTTAAAAATTCCCCAAAAATTTAAAAAAAATTTAAAATTTTCCCTTTTCGATTTTTTTTTTTAAAAATTTTTCAGGGGTTTTTGGGGAGGGGGTTTTAAAATTTAAAAATTTTTTTTTTAAAATTTTTTTTCCCTAGTTTAAATTCTTCCCCTTAAAAGGGGGTTTTAATTTTTTTATTTTTTCCATTTATTTTTCTTTTAATTTTTAAAATTTTTTATTCCCCTTTTTTAAAAAATTTTTTTTTCCCCTGAAAGGTTTTTTTAATTTGGGGGTTTTTTTTCTAAAAAGTTATTTCTTTTTTTTTTTTGGTTTTTAAAATTTTTATTTTAAAAAAAATTTTTTTTTTTTAATTTTTAAATTTTTAAAAAATTTTTTAAAATTTTTTTTTTTTAAGTTAAAATTTTTTGGGGTTTTTAAAATTTTTAAAAAATTTTTTAAACTTTTAATTTTTTTTTTTTTAAATTTTAAAAAAAAAAATTTTTAAGTTTTTTTTTTTAAAATTAAAATTTTTTTTTTTTTCCCCTTTTTTTTTTAAATTTTTTTAAATTTGTTTTCAATAAAAAATTTTTTCCTTAAAAAAGGTTTAGGGGAAGGGTTTTTTTAATTCAAAAACCCCCTTTTTAAACCCCGGGGATTAATTTTTCCCTAAAAATTATAAATATTTGGTTTTGGGTTTTTTTTATCCCGGTAATTTTCAAAAAAGGTTTTATTTTTTTTTTGAAATTTTTTTTTTTAAAAAATTTTTTTAAAAATTTGGAGAAAAGAGTTTTTTCCCCATTTTTCACCCCCCTTTTTAAAATGCCCTTTCCCTTTTTTTTTTTAAAAATTTTTTAACCCCCCCCCCCCCTTTTTTTCCCTAGGTTTTTATTTTATTTTTTTTAAACTTTTTCCCCAAAATTTTTTCTTTTAGGTTTCTGGAATTTTTTTTTCATTGGGTTACCTTTTTCGGTCCCAAACTTTTTTTGTTTTTTTTAAAAAAAACTAATTTAAAATTTTTAAAAACCCCCCCAAAAACCTTTTTTTTGGGGGGAAATTTTTGGAAAAAGGAAAATTTCAATTTTTTTTAAAAAATTTTTTTTAAAACTTTTTTTTTTTTTGGGGAAAAAAAAAATTTTTTTAAAAAATTTTTTTAAAATTTATTTTTTTTTTAAAGGGCGGGGGAATTTTTTTTTGGGTTAAAAAATTTTTTTTTTTCAAAATTTTAAAAATTACTTTTTTGGCCCCCCTTTTTAAAAAAAATTTTTTCCCGGTTTCATTTTTCTTGAATTATTTTTGAATTTTTCTTTTTTTTCCCCCAAAAAAAGGTTTTTTTTTTTTTTAAAATTTTTTTAAATTTCCTTTTTTCTCTTATAAACCAAACCCCCCTTCTATTAGGGGGCATTTTAAAAGTTGGTTGCCCCTCCCACCCCTTTTCCCCGGCCCTTTTTCAAAAATTTTCCCCAAAAAAACCCTCAGGAAAAAGGGGAAAAAAATTTTAAAGGTTTTTTTTTAAAAATTAAAAAAAAACAAAAAGTTTTTTTTTAAAATTTTCAAAACCAAAAATTAGTTTTTTTAATTGGGAAATTTTTTTTTAAAATTTACATTTTTTTTTTTTTTAAAAATAAAATTTCCCAAAAATTTTTCAAATTTTTTGTAAATTTTTTTTTTTTTAAAAAAGGGAAAAAACCCCCAAAAGGGCATTTTTTTCCAAAAATTTTCCCGGGGTTTTTTTTGTTTTAACCCCGAATTTTTTTGGGTTTTTTTGAAAAAAATGGGTTTTTTTTCAAAATCCCCTTTTAACCAAAATGGGGGAAAATTTTAGGAAACCCCTTTTTAAAGTTTTCAATTTTTTTTTTTGGGGGTTTTTAAATTTAAAAAAAGGGTTTAATTTTAAATTTTTAAAAATTTTTTTAAAATTTTTAAAATTTTTTTAAATTTGTTTCCCTTTTTGGTACCCCTTTTAGGGGAAAGCATTAAAATTTTAAAAAAAAAATTATTTTTTTAAAATTGAAATTGGGGGGGAAAAATTTTTGCCCCCCAAATTTTAAAAGGGCCCCCCAAAAACCAAAATTTTTGGGGGCCCCTTTTTGGGAAATTTTTTTTAAATTTTAAAATTTTTTCTTTGAAAAACCCTTGAATTCAAAAAAAAATTTTACCCAAAAAAGTTTTCCCAAAATTGGCAATTTTTTTTTAAAAAGTTTTTTTTTAAATTTTTTTAGGAATTTTTTTTTTAAAAAAAACTTTTCCCAAATTTTTAAAAATTTAAGAAAAAAATTTTTTTAATTTTTATTTTTTTTTTTTTGTGTTTTTTGGGGGGAAAAAACCCTTTTTTTTTTGTTTAAACCCATTAAAATTTTTAAAAAAAAGGGGGGGGGGGGGGGGGGGGGGGGGGGGGGGTTTTTTTTTTTTTAAAAGTAAAAAAAAATTTTAAAATTTTAAATTTTTTTTTGGGGGTTTAATTTTTAAAAATTTTTTTAAAAAATTTTAACAGAATTTTAAAAGAAATTTTTTTCAAATTTAAAATTTTTAACCTTAAATTTTAAAATGTTTTAAAAAAAATTTCAGGAAAAAAATGGGGAAATTTTTCCCCCAAGGAAAAATTTATTTTTAAAAAAAAAAAAATTTCCCTTTTTTCCCAAAAAATTTTTTAAAAACAAAAAAGTTAAATTTTTTTTTTTTTCCCAAAAAAATTTTTTTTTAAACTTTTTCCCCTTTTAAACCCTAAAATATTTTTTTAAATTTTCCAAAACCCAAATTTTTTAAAAAAAAACTTTTTTTAAATTTTTTTTTTTTTCCCAAAATAATATTTTTTTTAAAAATTAAAATCCTTTAAATTTAATACCCAAAAATTTTTTAAAAATTTGGTTAAAATTTTTAAAAAAACATTTTTCAATTAAAAGATTTAAATTTTAAATTTTTTCAACTTTTTTTTAAAAAAAGGGAACCCCTTTTAAAGCAAATTTATAAATTTTCTGTATTTTTTTTTAAAACCCCTTTTTAAGGGGGTTTTATTATTTTGGGAAAAAATGGGGTTTTTTTTTTTTAAAAAATTTAAAAAAATTTTTTTTTTTTTTAAAACAAAATTTTTAAAACAAAAGAAGAAAATTTTTTTACAATAAAAGGGTTTAAAAATTTTTTGGGTTTCTTATTTTAGGTTTTCAAAAAAAACCCTTTCCCTTTCCCCAAAAAAGGTTTTCCCCCAATTTCTTTTGGGAAAGGGTTCCCAAAAAAAAAAAATTTTTTAAAAATTTTACCTTTTTTCTTTTTCTTTTTGGGAAAAATTTTAAAAAAACCCCAAAAAAATTTTTTTGGGGAAAAAAAAAAAAAAAAAAAAGGGAAAAAAAATTTTTTATTTTTAAAATTTTTAATTTTTAACCGGGGGGTTTAATTTTTTTTTAAATTAATTAAGGGGGAAAAAATTTTTTTAAATTTTAAAAAGCGGGGAATATACAAAAAAAAAAACCCCAAAAAAAAAAAAAAGAAAATTCAAAGTTTTTTAAAAAATTTTTTTTAAAAATCCCTTTAATTTTAAAAATTTTAATAAATTTTAAAAATTTTGGGGTTTTTTTTTGGGGGGAAAAAAAATTTTTTTCTTGAAATTTCCCTTTTTTAAAAAAAATTTGTTTTTTTTTTAAAAAATTTTTTTAAAAAAAAATTTTTTAAAAAGCTTTTTGTCTTAAATTTTACCGGGGAAAAAAAAATTTTTTTTTTAAAAAAAAAAAAAATTTTAACTTTAAAACCCAAAACTTAAATTTTTTAATTTTAAAAAAAAAAAATTTTTAAAAGGGGAAAAAAAAATTTTTTAAAAATTTTGGAAAATATTTTTTCTTTTTTGGGAAAAAGTTTTTATTTTAAAAGTTTTTTTTTATTTTTTTAAAAGGTTTTTTTCTTTAAAAATTTTTTTTTTTCAAAAAAAACAAAATGAAGGGGGTTTGTGGGGGGGGTTTTTTTTTTAAATTCGGGGGGGTTAGGGGGTTTTTTTTCAAAAAACCCCAAAATTACCTTTTTCTTTTATAACCCCTTCAGAAATTTTTTTTTTGGGAAAAATTAAAAATTTTCCCAAAAAAGAAAAAATTTTTTCTTTTTTTTTTTGGAAATTTTTTCAAATTTTGTTCCCCAAAAACTTAAACCCCCAAGTTTTTAAAAAAAGGGGGGGGGGAAAAGGGAAAGGGGAAAAGGTAAATGGGGGGGAAGGGAAAAGGGTTTGGGGGGGGAAAAATTTTTTTCCGGGGAAAAATTTTAAAAACCCAAAGGGGAAAAGGTTCCTTAAAAAGGAAACCTTAAAAACCCACTTTGAAGGGGGGCCCCTCCCCCGGGGGGGGAAAAAGATTTCCCCGCGGCTTCGGGGGCGTTCATACGTTGAACGGTTCGCAAACTTTGAATTTTCGGAAAAAACTAGGAGAAACCCACGCGGTCGTGAGAACGGGCGAGAAACCCCCCGGGGGGGCCCCGGGCCAAGCCTGGCCCGCGTGCCTGAGGTTTTCCGACCAAGGTGGCAAGGAAAAATCTAGGATACGCTACCCTTTTTCCGGCCTGCGTCCTGGGTGCCCCGGCCGACCCCCCCGGATCCCCGGAGCGGGCAGGACTCGCCCACCCCTCTTCAGGGCCCTTGGGGAGCCACTGGGCGTGGGGGGGCCCCTAGGGGGGGGCGTGGGCCGGAGGTGGAAAACCCACGCGACTACACGCCCCACTAGATATCCTTCAAGGGTTCCCCGGGTTCCCCTGGAACCCCCGGGGGTTACGAGGCACCCCAACAGGCCTTTGGACCTCTGGGGTCCACATACAGGGCTTCCTGAAGGCGACGCAGCAGATGGTGATGTATTCACGTGTTGACAAGTGCATGTAGGGCGGGGATTAAAGGGGGCCCCTGGGGGACCCGTATAAGCCAGGGACTCTAGGGGGGGGCAGGGAAAGGGGCGCCCCCGGGTAGCCGGGGCATTGCTAGCCTGGGGAACCAGCTCCCCCATCCCGACGAACAACGGGGGCATTCCCCTTACCTTCTGTAGAACTTGGAGATGGCCCTACCCGCCCCCACAGGTAGGGGTGCCAGGGTTGTTTCATGCCACGCCAGCGACCGATTGGGTAGAACCTTAGCGGGTTTGGGGGGGGGGCTAAAAGGATACTTAACACCCCCCCCTTTTAGCCCCCGGGACGCAAATTTTCCCCCCCCCTTCGGGTAGGGCGGCGGGGGGTAACATATTGGCGGTGAAACGGATCCAGATCTATGGCTGGCGTGGTTATGCAGATGAGAGAGATAGCCCGAGGTGGGGGCTAAAAAGTTGGATGCGATAACGATACCGGATAAATTTTGGTAGGGCGATAAAGTCTGCAAAAAATTTTTTTTTTGGGAGTACGTACCGTCCCCTGATAAATTTTTGGTAGAATACGACTGCGAAAAAAGGGGGAAAAAAAAAAAAAAAAAAAAAAAAAAAAAAAAAAAATTTAATTTGTTTAAAAATAAAAAAAAAAAAAAAAAATTTAAAAAAAAAAAAAAAAAAAAATTTTTAATAATAATTAATTTTAAAAAAAAAAAAAAAAAAAAAAAAAAAAAAAAAATTCTGCGCGAAGAAAACGCAGGGACTTGCGATAAATTTAGCTTGGGGTTCTGGGCCTGAAAAAAGTTAGGCACATTTTAAATGGTAATTTAAAATTTTTTTTATTATCTTTGCTTGCGCTTGCCGCCGTAATATTTGTTTCAGAGTTTCCTTATGATGCGTTTGGAAGCTACCCCCCCCTTGGGAGATAGCGGCGAAAAAAAATTTTTAACGGGGGGGTTTGGGGGGTGTGGGGGGAGGGCATATTGCCCACCCCCGGAGAGGAAGGGGAATACACGCCCCAGTATATGGTCGTGCGGCGGTAGCGGCCGGGCTCCGCCCCTTTTGACCGGGGGAGGTTACTTTTGGGGACAAGGTTCCTTTAAATCCCCGGGGTGAAAGGGACTAACAATTTGGGGGGAAACGGGTTTGGTCGTAGAGGAAAAAGAGAATTTAAGGTCCTCCCCGGCTTTTTGGGGGGAGGTAAGTAGGAGACCTGTCTGAGGGAAGGGGAAAATTCCCCCCTCAGGTCCCTTTAGTATCCCCGTTTTCCGGGGGGGCGGGGAAAAGAGGGCCCCCGGATCCCAAAACCCTACTTATTTTTCCCGGGGGTTCCCGCTCCGGCAAGTCAGGCCCTGTAGGCCCTGGGGTTAAACGTACCCGGCGGGGGGATCGGCCCGCCGATCTTTCAAAAAATTTTTTGCGCCCGGGGAAAGGGGGCAATCATCGGTGGCCTGAGGTATTTTAAAGGGTTTCCCCGGGATTTTTATTAAGAGGGTGGGGCAATTTCCCCCCCAATTTCCCCCCCGGGGGGGGAGGGGTGGGGTCCCTGGAACCCCCCACGTTCCCCCCGAGAAGAGGCCCGGGGCAAAAAACCCTTTACCCTTTATGGGGGTTACCTGCTCCCCCAAGTTGGCCCCGAGCCCCACGGGAAAACGGCACGTTTCCCGGCTGTGCCCGGCTCACTTCCGGGGACCCCCCGGCCGCCCCCGCACAGGGGGGGGGGGGGGCCCCCCCCCCCCCCTTTTCTTTTTTTCCCCCGGGGGGGTTTTTGCCCCCCCCCAAAAATTGGGCCCCGGAAAGTGAAAAACCTTCCTTACCGGCCCCGGCCATTTTGGGGGAACGGTCCCTGGGCAAAACCCCCAGGGCCCCCCCCCCCCGCCCGGTTTCCCCCCTTCCCCTTTCCTGGTACCCCCAAAAAGGGGCCTTTTTCCCCCCGGAAAAGGGGCCCCCAAAGGGGCCCCCCCAAAAGGGGCCCCGGAAAAGAAAGGGAAAAGGGGGGGGCCCCCGCTTTTCCCCGGGGGTAGGTACGTAACTCTACGATGCCACACGTCCTACCACCGCCTGCCCTGTTTTCCTCTCTTCAGGGCCTCGGGGACACTGGGCATTGGGGGGAGACACAGCGGCGGCTAGGGGCGGGGGGTAAAAGCGCACTACGACCCCCACTAGACACGCTACTACGACCCCTGCTAACACCTGAAAGGGGGGTTCCCCTGGGTTTCCCCCGGGCCCCAGGCATGGGAAGACACTGCAGCAGGGGTTTTAGGAAGAAGACGACAACTTAAAAATGCTTCCCAAGGGTAAAACCGGCCCTACACAGGCCGCGGCCGAGCGTTAGTGATGACCAACAAGGACAGATCCCCGGGGGTTTTGCCTTTACTTCCGGCGTTTAAAAAACCCTGACCTCCCAAAAAAACGCCCCCCAGCCCGCACGAGACACTCTAGAACACTACACGGGTCGGCTGGTTTTTCCCACCCTGGCCTACAGGCCGGGTACTGCAAAAATTCCAAATTCGCGAAAAGGCGACCGACACAAGACGGGGTTCCCCCACCAGTTTTTAAGGCTTTTTGAGTCAAAAGTAGGGCATTTGGGCCATTTTAACGGACCGGGCCCCATGCTCCAATCAAGGACCAATCTTGGAAGGTTTGAACTGGGGAATATGTCTTTTTCTTTCCTCGACGCATATAGTATTCTCAGCCACTTGGCAAACTCTAACCGCCTACGTTGCGGGCTTGAGCGATACAGGGCGCCGTTTTTACAGAAGCCCTCGAAATGCGCCTGGCACGGCGTGAAAGGGGTTTTCTTTATCCGTTTCTCTGGGGAGGTATCACGCGACCCAAAGCTTGGGGTATGACGCGTTCGACTCCAAACCCCTACTAAAACAATTTCATCGTTTCCCGGGTTGGCCGCCTCTACCCGGGGGTACATTAAAAACTTCTCAACCCGAGCCGCTTCCTATACTTTTTGACGGGCCCCAAAGTTACCGGAACGGACCACCGAAATTTAGGCAGCCTTTTTCGATCTTAAAAAGGCCTGACGAAACCCCCCGTCATGTTTCCCGAATTCGAGCTCCCCTTCCGTCTATAACGGATGCCAGTTTCGGGCCTGGGTGCACCTTCCCAACTCATGACAATAAAAAGAGTCACGCCCATGAAAGGGCCGGGCCTAACCCTTCGGGGAAAAACTATAGCGCACGAAGAAGGAATGTCTCGCTATGTCTGGGCACTACGGAAGTTTGCCCCATTTTCTTTGCAACGTTTCCCCATTTCACGGGCCACCCCAAATCTCCAGTGGCTACGTTTTATGAAGTGGAAGACCGCCCCTCCCTACGTGGCCTTTTTCCTTAGGAAATACTTCGAGATCAAACATAGGCCAGGGGAAGGGACAAACCCTGTCGATGGGTTGTCCCGCCTGCCGCTAGACACCATTAATTTAGCTCTTCCCCTGACGTCCGGGGCGAATGCGGGCCGCGGGGTCGCAGTTGAACAAGGCGACCCCCTCCACCCGGACTGAGGGTGGGCGAAAAACGTCTATTCGACGCGGAGGGGCGACTAGCCCTGGGAGCTAAAGGGGCTCGCCACGCAATGAAGCTGCTGACCACACAGCGGGTGGCCATTTGGGCATTCGTAAAACATTGGCAAAATTCCGTCAACGCTACCGGGCGCACCAAGAAGCCTTAATTGCCCGTGAGGCGGTAAGCCAGTGCAAGGGCTGCCAGCTCGGAACGGATTATCGACGGCGACCTGGACCACCTGGAGTCATCGCGGCCGCACTACCATGGGATACGGTAGCCGTGGATATCATGGGGCCGTTCCCCTCTCATCGGGGTAAACGCTTCGTCATAACCTTCATCGACTGTTTCTCCAGGTTCACTATCTTGGTGCCATCTGCTGACCACACAGGGACTACCGTGGCTCGGGTTCTGATGGACCGTGTCGTGTCTGTCTTTGGGTTACCCCGCAGGATTCTCTCGGACCGAGGACGGGAATTCACCGGTATCGTGTGGTCCCAGCTCCAACTCCTACTGGGCTGTTCTATGGTTCGCACGTCACCCTACCACCCTCAAGGTATTGGCATTGTGGAGCGCTCGCATAGAACTGTGGGAGATATCCTCCGCGCAGTAAAGGTGGATGATCCTCGCTCCGCTTGGCCGGACGTCGTCTCTTCAGCCCAGCTCTCCCTCAACACATCGCCTGGCGAACCACACGGTTTTAGCCCCTTTGAAGTCATCTTCGGCAGAGTGGCCCCTCTTCCCGCTGACCGCCACATTCCTGCTTACGGAACGGACCCTGCGGCTGCCCCATGGGCGAATACCTTTCCGCGCTCCGTGACGGACTTCAGGCGGCACAGCGCGTTGTGCAGCGTCCACCCCACCTCCAAGCCCAGCCGCCATCGAACCCTTTTCATCCTGGGATGCGCATTTTGGTGACGACCCCGCCTTACCTGCGCTCCTCCAAGCTTCACCCGAAATGGATGGGCCCTTTCACAGTTGTCCGCATTCCAAATGCTTACCAGGTCTGTTATGCCACAGACGCTGGGGACCGCACAGTTCATGGTGCGGATGCAAAGCCCTACACCGAGCCTCCCGATCCCACCGCCTCCTGTTCTTCGACATCCGCCCTTCCAGGTGGTGCCTCGTCCGCACGTAATCCACAGCCCTCAGCCTCCTCTGACCCTTCGCTTTAATTGCAGGCATTGACGCAGACAGGCCCAAGCACGACCGAGGACGGCCGTCTTCGTCGGATGGGGGTAATGTGAGGGCTGGGACGTAGAGGAATGAGGAATAGGGAGGAACGAAGGATAAATGGGGAGAAGGCAGAAGGACTAAGGATGGTAGTGAGAGAGGGGAAGCAAAGGGTTTTCGCTGAGGGAACAGATCATTATCAGCGCCAAGAGGGGAGAAAAGGTTAGGCCTTAAACAGGAGAGACCTATAGAACAAGGGACTCACTGTTGAGAGTCAGGGTGGAGCTCTCGCCCAAAAGGCTGAAGGAGGAACGAGGACAGTACTCTCACGCGGCTTCGGCGCGCGTTCATACGTGTGCACACGGTGTCGCGAACGTGATAGTATATTACTGCAGAATAACTGCAGCGAGTAACCTCACGTCGAGTCGTGAGTAACGGGCGAGTAACCGCGGACGCGTAGGAGACATCCTGCTGCCAAGCCTGGCCCGCGTTGCCTGAGTTGCCGACGCAAGGCTGGCAAGAAAAAACTCTACGGATACGACTACCCTGTTCGGCCTGCGTCCAGGCGTGCCCGGTCCGAGGCCCCCAGGACTCCCGGAGCAGGGCAGGACTCGCCCCACCTCTCTTCAGGCCCTTGGGGGAGCCCACTGGGCCTGGGGCCAGGCACTTTGTGGGCGCGTGGGCGGCCGGAGGTGGAAACTCTACGCGACTACGACGCCCACTAGATACTCTTCAAAGGAGGCTCCTGGGTTCCCCCCTTGGAACCACGGGGCATTACGAGGCACCTACAACAGGGCCTTAGGACCTCTGGGGTACCAACATACAGGTCTTCCTGAAGGCGACGCAGCAGATGGTGAGTATTCACTGTGATTGACAAGTGGCATGATAGGGCAGGCGATAAGGAGGCCACTGGGGACCTGGATCAAGCCAGGGACTCTAGGGGGGGACAGAGGAGGTCGCCCCGCATAGCCGGGGCTATTGCTAGCCTGGGGAACCAAGCTCCCCGTATCTCCGACGACACGAAGGGCATTGCCCGCTTACCTTCTGTAGAACATTGAGAGCGCCCTACCCGGCCCGACAGGTAGGGGGTGCCAGGGTTAGTTGTCATGCCACGCAGGCGACGATTGGATAGAACCTTAGCGGGTTTGGGGGGCGCTAAAACAGGAGCTACATTAACACCCCGCCGTTGAGGCCCGCGTACGCAACTTCTCTCCCCCCTTCGGGAGTAGGGCGGCGTGGGGCTTAACACTTAAAAAACAAAGTTTTTTCAAGTATTTTAATGTATTTTGAAGGGCTAAAAAATGTCGTTATATGGACATTATTCAGCACTTTTACACAACTAATTTTACAATATAATGAGCTTAAAATATGTCTTTTTCATGAAAATTATATATAATTTAATCTTAAAAACAACGTTTTTCAAATGTTTTAATGTATTTTGAAGGGCTAAAACAAATGCCGAAAGTGGACAATTATTCAGCCACTTTTTTGGATAGAGAAATTCAAAATGTTGTATTAAAAGTTGGGTTTTCGTTAAAAATGCTATTTTAAACTACTGTCAGCTTATAATAGAGTTTGAGACTCTATATTGTGATACAATTGTATATTACACGTGTTTTTCATACTCTCTTGTTAAATTGTAGGGTTATATCATAACGAGAAGGAATTTACCTTACGATAATGCTTTATACCCGCAAAATGTGTTCTTTCAATGATTTAGCTAGTTATCGGTTATATATAGCTGTATTCTACAAATTGATGTATACAATCTGTTTAGAAAAGTTTGCACCTATAAGTAGCGTACATTACAGTTAAAGCTATAAAATAGGAGAGTAGGAGGTTATTATTGGGATATAACGGTTATTGCAAACTTTTTCATAGTTTCTGTAAACTGTTGCGTATTACCGTATATATACAAGTAGTTTACGTATCATTTGCTATAAACCATAAATGTAGGTTTTAAAATGATTTTAGCTAGTATCAGTGAAGAGCTGTTTTTTTCCTACAAATTGAAGTATATTCTCTAAATCGCTAATATAGTTTTTGGATATTTGCTACAACTATTATTTTTAACGAAATTAATAGCTAAAAATATGGATATTTTAAGAACTTAGGTATCAATTTTAAATAGAAACAACATTTTTTTCAAGTATTTTAATGATTTTTGCAGGGCTAAAAAATGTCGAAATTTGATATATTCACACTTCTTACACAACTATATTTTACAATATTAATGAGCTTAAAAATATGTCATTTTCATGAAATTTAGGTATCACTTCAATCTAAAAAACAACTTTTAAGTGTTTTAATGGATTTGTGAAGGGCTAAAAAATGTCGAAAATGACATTATCAGCCCTTTTTTGATATGAAAAATCTTAAATTTGTGGTATTATAGTTTGTTTTCGTAAGAAAAATGCGATTTTAAACTACTGTAAAGCTTATAAATAGGAGTTTGCAGACTCTATATTGTGATACAATTGTATATTACACGTTTTTAAATAGTTTCTGTAATTGTAGTGTTATATCTAAATAAAAGGAATCTAACTTATGATAATGCTTATACCCTCAAAGTGTTCTTTTAATGATTTTAGCTAGTTCTCGGTAATATATAGCTGTTTTCCTCAGTTCTGAAGTATACAATCCTTTTTAGAATAATTTGCACCTATAAGTAGCTTACATTACATAGCTATAAAATAGAAGAGTAAGAGGTTATTTATGTGACTATAACGGTATATTGCAAGCGTTTTTCGTAGTTTCTTGTAAAACTGTAGCGTTATTGTATATATACAAGTAGTTTTACTTATCATTTGCTAAAAACCATTAAAGTAGTTTTTTCAATGATTTTAGCTAGTTATCAGTGAAGAGTTGTTTTTAGTCTACAAGTTGAAGTATATTCCCTTTATATCGCTTTAATATGCTTTGATATTTGATATGAATATGTTTACAAAATTAATACCAAAAAAATATGTAATTTTTTATAAATTTACTATCAATTTTATCTTAAAAACAAGTTTTTTCAAGTATTTTAATGTATTTTGAAAAGCTAAAAATGTCGAAATTGACAGTATCCAGCCCTTTTTTTCTCTTTTTTTTGATTAGAGAAATTCAACATATGGTATTATAGTTGTTTTCGTTAGAAAATGCTATTTTAAACTACGTAAGCTTATATAGGAGTTTGAGGACTCTATATTGTGATTACAATTGTATATTACACGTGTTTTTCATAGTTTCTTGTATATATAGTGTATATCAAAAATAGATTGAATTTAACTTATGATAATTGCTTATACCCTTAAAATGTGTTCTTTTCAATGATTTTAGCTAGTTATCGGTGATAGAAGCTGTTTTCTACATATTGAATTATACAATCTTTTTTTTATAAATTGCACCTATAAGTAGCTTATATTACTTTAAAACTATAAAATAGAAGATTAAGGAGTTATTTATTGTTGATTATAACGGTATTATTGCAAGCGTTTTTCATAGGTTCTTGTAAACTGTAGCGTTATTGGTCTATATACAAGTAGTTTACTTATCATATGCTAAAACCCATAAAATGTAGGTTTTCAATGATTTTAGCTAGTTCTCAGTGAAGAATGTTTTTTTCAAACAAATCGAATTATATCTTTATATCGGCAGCTAAATAGCTTTTGATATTTGCTACAACTATATTTTACAAAATTAATAGCTAAAAATATGTATTTCTTAAGAAATTTATATATCAATTTTAATCTTATAAACAACGTTTTTCAAGTATTTTAATGTATTTTTGAAGGGCTAAAAAATGTCGAAATTTGACATTATTCAGCACTGTTATACAACTAAATTTTACAAAATTATGAGCTTAAAATATGATCTTTCATGAAATTTAGGTATTAATTTTAAACTAAAAACAACGTTT
This sequence comes from Chionoecetes opilio, assembly GCA_016584305.1. Classification (NCBI taxonomy): domain Eukaryota; kingdom Metazoa; phylum Arthropoda; class Malacostraca; order Decapoda; family Majidae; genus Chionoecetes; species Chionoecetes opilio. The sequence continues at coordinate 124,592 of JACEEZ010022966.1, read as the reverse complement.
TTTCAAGTGTTTTAATGTATTTTTGAGCGGCTGACAAATGTCGAAAATTGACATTTTTTTCAGCCGTTTTTTTTATAGAAAAATTCACAATGTTGTATTATAGTTGTTTTCGTTACAAAATGCTATTTTAAACTATGTAAGCTTATAATAGGAGTTTGAGACTCTATATTTGTGATACAATTGTATATTACACGTGTTTTTCATAGTCTCTTGTAAATTGTAGTGTTATATCATAAATAGATTGAAATTTTAAATTACGATAATGCTTTATACCCTCAAATGTGTTCTTTTCAATGATTTTTGCTAGTTATCGGTGATATAGGGCTGTTTTTTTACAAATTGAAGTATACAATCCTTTTTTTAGAAAAATTTGCACCTATAAGTGCTTACATTACATTAAGCTATAAAATAGAAGAGTAAGAGTTATTTAATGTGATATAAAGGTATATTGCTAGCGTTTTTTAATAGTTTCTTGTAAACTGTAGCGTTATTGTATATATACAAGTAGTTTTACTTATCATTTTGCTAAAACCCATAAAATGTAGTGTTTTCAATGATTTAGCTAGTTTATCAGTGAAGAGCTGTTTTTTCTACAAATTGAAGTATATTCCTTTATATCATAGCTAATACTTTCATATTTGCTTTTAAAATATATTTTACAAATTTTTTAGAAAAAATATGTATTTTTTATGAATTTAGGAATCAATTACAATCTAAAAACAACGTTTTTTCAAGTATTTTAATGTATTTTTGATGGGGTAAAAAATGTCGATATATAACATTATGCAACACTTTTACACAACTATATTTTACAAAGTTAATAGCTAAAATATGTATTTCTTAAGAAATTTATATTCAATTTAATTCTTATAAACAACGTTTTTTTCAAGTATTTTAATGTATTTTTGAAGGGGGTAAAAAATGTCGAAATTTGACATTATTCAGCACTGTTATACAAACTATATTTTACAATATTATGAGCTTAAATATGTATCTTTCATGAAATTTAGGTATTAATTTTAAAAAATAAAAACAACGATTTTCAAGTGTTTTAATGTATTTTTGAGCGGCTGACAAAAGTCGAAAATTTACATTATTCAGCCCTTTTATTTATAGAAAAAAATTTACAATGTTGTATTTAGTTGTTTTCGTTACAAAATGCTATTTTAAACTACTGTAAGCTTATAATAGGAGTTTGAGACTCTATATTGTGATACAATTGTATATTACACGTGTTTTTCATAGTCTCTTGTAAATTGTAGTGTTATATCAAAATAGATTGAATTTAACTTACGATAATGCTTTATACCCTCAAAATGTGTTCTTTTCAATGATTTTTGCTAGTTACGGTGATATAGGCTGTTTTTTTTCAAAATTTAAGTATACAATCCTTTTTTTAGAATAATTTGCACCTATAAGAGCTTCATTACATTAAGCTATAAATAGAAGAG
>JACEEZ010022966.1:50000-123116 GCA_016584305.1 Chionoecetes opilio | reverse complement strand
CTATATATATATATATATATAGTATATATATAATTATATATATATATAATTATATATATTATAATATATATATTATATATATATAACACAATGTATATATATATATATATTATATTATATAAAATATAATATATACTATATATATGTATATATATAATATATATATATATATATATATATAATATATATATATAATATATATATATATATATATATATATATATATATATATATATATATATATAATATATATATATATATATATATACGATATATATATATATATTATTATATTATATATATATATAAATATAAGTATATATTATATATATATATATATATATATATATATATATATATTATATTATATATATATATATATATTATATATATCAAATTATTTTTTCGCTCTACACTACAACAACTACCTGGTCTGTCAACCGGTGCCGCCTGGCCTTCAATGTAGAATTCAACATTGGAATTGACACAATTAAGAATATTTTTCATGCTGGTTTCAATGAGGAAAACTATAAATCACAGAAGTGTGTTCGTTGATTACAAACACAACTCCTATTGTCTTTCTACCTCCAGACGATGCAGCATTAACGTCAGCAACTGATGATCCATATAATGTTGTGAACAAGCGGTATTACGATATGCAAGCGAGCTCTTACAACAGCCATCAACAACGTGCCATATTTGCCCTTTTGTGTCATCATGACAGACATTACTGTCACTAGTTTATCATTGTTGATCATACGTTGAATCATAGACAGTCACTATCGTTTGTTATCTCTTTGTCGATGAGAGTATGATAACATTTTTTTGGTAAGGACTGCGGCATTTGCCACTTTAATATTTTGTACCATTATGCCTTTGTCTGCAATTAGTTATTTGGCCAATAACTATGAGATGACACTGGATCCAGGCATTTATGTGTATTATTCGACAGTTTCCATTTAAGAATATGAGCTTAATTTTATTCCATCTCTATTCTCAATTAATGAAGCAGAAAACAAAATAAAGCATTAGCCTCAATGTTAATGCTGCTTCATGGTAAGCAATAGCAGTATTTACGGCAAGAGGGTAAGCGACAGCTTTTCGCCGTTGTTATTTTTTAGTTCCCATGCCGATACAATCTGTACCTATAATGATGCAACCTTTGATCGTGAAAAAAACAATTCTAAATATAGCAAAGAGATCCTACTGATTGATTTCAATCAAAATCATCATCATAATCCAACCATGCCTTCTCCATAATTTCCCATAAAGCTGGAAGTTGTATTAATGGTTTGTTAATTTGTTAATTAGATATATGATATATTTCTTCATATCTTATTGGCCTCAATACATAATAAGTATCATATTAGAGACGATGTTTGAAGCCTGGTTCATTGAGCTGAACTCTTATATGAACCTATCGCGATAGGAAAAGAAATCAGCCTGAACAATCATAGCTATTAGGTCAATCATAGTCTCGAATGACTGATCAAAATAACCAATATGAAATTAATAGCGTATACAAGAAAATAATCCATATACATGCATTTCATTTGTTTCACAATGCATTTAATGTATAGGCCACGCATAAGCAGGAAACAACATATTGAATAATTAACATAAGTAAAACGTATAAAAAAATACTCATGAAAAAATTACATAATGACGACTTAGTACTATGAAAGTTTATTGATAAGATTAAATAGTTATAAGTAGCATAGTAAATGTTGTGAGGTAGACAATAGCACCTTAGTACGGTAAGTAGTACTAATTCGTTGTCGTAATTGATACTAATATACACAAAAATTAATATGATAATTGTGAAATGTTAATAATAATGTGAATAAAATATAATGAGATAATTACAATGAACATATAAGGTATAAAAAATAGATATATTGATAGTTCACCTCCTTACCCCACCAGAGGTACATACCCTACATGCCATTCGTGAGGAGTAGAAATGTAGGGTCCACCGCGCCTCTTCCTTGCATACTTAGATGCTTACCCAGGGAAACTCCCCCAAGATGGGAACATACCACACAAATATGTGGACGGACATATTATAACATATTCAGCCCATGAAGTCCACCCTGAACACTTCTGTAAACATGGTGTTGCTGCTCAGGAGCATATTGGATGTGGTGTGTCTATGCGGTTGTGTAGGAGGCTTGTGCGTGCAAACTTGCTCCAACGTATGCACTAACGGTTGCAACGCCAGACCCTGCATGCAATGTGACTACCACGCTCCGTCCACTGCTGGATGTAGATTGGGAGAATAGTGACGAACCTCTGCGACCGATGTTTTCTCCAGACAGTGATTTAGATGGTGATATCTGATGTGTAATGTTTCATATCTAGGTTTAAGGCTACTTTGCAAGAGCATTCCAAATAGTGTTATTTTGATTTCGTATATAATGTATGATATTAGATTAGATATGTATATATATATAATATATATATATATATATTATAATATAATATAGTATATATATAGTATATAATATATATATCAATCCTTTATAGTCATATTATCGGGTTCAACAGGGGATTTGTAGACACTGTTTTGGGGCCCAAGGGGGCTCTTACCTCTAAAATTTTGCGCAGGTGTTTGGGGGGGAGGGGCGAGTCGAAGCGAAGCGAGCCCAACCACGCTGGTGGATTCTTCCGGGAAATTTTTGGAAAATTAACATATTTGGTGCATTTTGACACTTTCTGAGACTTATTTCAACTGCCCATGAATCTTTTTTTTAATCCAAATTATTTTTCACACTGATTGACGTGCTGTGAATTATTTTCAGAACTGGTGCAGTATCACACTAACGATTGGGCGTGGGATGCGTTGGGGTCCCCCTCTCTTGGTGCCCGTGGGGTTCGATTTCCAGTAGCCCCCCCCTCCGCCCCCCTTGCTATGCCACTGTAGTGCACTGACATTATTTATATGCATAACATGTGTGTATTTACATGGTTATTTCTTTGTTGTGTTTCCCAGTTGTTATATTCTTTTTCTCTTTGTTTCTTTTTGCTGGCCGTTTATATGAACCGTTTATATATTATATATATATCTTGCAATTTTTTTCACTTTTTAATAACTTCCCTGTTGCTTGTCAATCGGTGGGTTATTCAATTGATGCGGTGTGTATTTCTTCTGCTAATACAGTGTATGGCTTGGTGTGATATGCTGTGTCTAATCTTTAGATATTTCTGCGACAAAGTTACATTGCTGTTGTTTTTGGTGGGCATTTCTTTCACATTTTTAGGTCTGTAGTTTTTGTCTTGTTTAAATGACACAGTTTAGGCGCTTGTCAGGATAGATAAGTGCGAAAAAATAAGTGCACAATAGAAATGTTGGCAGATAAGTGTGGAGGCAGATTCAGAGATAATAATTTAGATGTCCAACCAACAATCCTATGGAGTCGTGTTGCCCTATCAAATTATAATGTTTACCTTAAAGTAGATGGTTATTTATCAGTGAACTCCCCCCGGCTTGAAGACCCTATATTTTTGCAACCTGTTTTGCATTCTATATGCGGTGAAAGCTTGTGAGATATAGAATTTACCCAGTGACGCCATTTTGGACGCCATCTTGAATTTTTGTTGAAGCACAAACAGAATTTCTGGGACTTTCAGTATGTTGTTCAAACAGTTTATTTTTAACTATCCTGCAATTTTCAGCTTGTTTATAATGTGGTTCGGTTTGTGTCATATTTGGTGCTATTACTCTGGACTATTACTTATGATTGTTGCTATTTATGCTTCTGTATGTCCATGTATGGGGACTGCGTTTTACTCTAAATATACCATAAATTTGTTATTCAAGTGCCCATGATTCAAGATTCAAGATTCATAAACACTCAAGGGTAAGAATCTATACAGCACAGTTTTTGTATGGAGGAAAATATCACAGTTCACAGTAATAATCATTCATCATAATGTGTAATAATTAGTTTTCCTGCAATAAGTGCCCATGCTTAGCCATGATATTGAATTGTTTGTTAATTAGTATAATATGGAGCACGAATAACACAAGCGTAGGAGTTGAAATTCAGGATTCTGATTAGCTGAAACGTGACTAGGTTATGTATGGCCTGTGCTGAATCGAACAGGATCTGGCTTGACTTGGCATGTAGGACCTGGAATATTTATTGCTGGGCAGGCGAGGTAGAACGTTTGTGTTGTAGACCTTGACCTTGTTTCCTTGATATTGGGGCCCTCGTCGACGATATTACCCTCGTCTGTAACACGCCGATCCAGAGGGTACCCGAAGGGCCTCTTGTCCGGTTGACACCGGCTCACACCTTAATGTGGTAGTTCTTCTAGTAATGATGCTCTCATCATTAACGTCTTGTTCTGCGTGCGGTGACAGCCACAATCAACCTGACTCTGTGCCCTCGCCGCGCTATATATATATATATATATATTTTAATAATATATATTATAAATTTTTAATTACTATATGGTAAAGTATTGGAAGTACAATTCCAGTAATAGGGACTTTAAAAGGAGGCTATACAAGTTCATGGATAGGGATGAAGGTGGATGTAGGTAGGTTAGGTAACAGGAACTACCACGTCTCTCTCTCCTCTCTATCTCTCCCTCTCCTCTCTCTCTCTCTCTCTCTCTCTCTCTCTCCTCTCCTCTCTCTCTCTCTCTCTATATATATATATATATATATATATATATATATATATATATATATATATTACGGGGGACTCGCAGATGTTGGGGAGGCAGTGGCCGATTGGTTAGCGTCTTGGAGTGGTGAGCTCGATGTCCCGTGTTCGAATCCTGCCGGGGACACAACTCTTTCGGCCATCATTAATGTGGTCGACCAGAGCCTGGGAGGTGAGCACAAGGTCCCGAGTTCAAGTCCCACCAAGGAGCAACTGTAAATCCATCGTCGAGTGGCCGAAGCAACCCGCATGCTGCACTCCTGATCCTTCGCTTGCGACTTCAAGTGCGGTGGAGGGGCAATAGGTGGCAGCGTGTGCCTAAAAACTGAGGGTAGATCATCACGGAAAACGGATCTTCTCCTATAACATCACAGGTGTCACTATAAAAGTCCAGCCAGCGCCACCAATGGGCGGAGGACCAACCATCATCAACCTCCAGATTGATAATAAAATAAAATAGCCTACAGGCGCTATAGGCTTCAACATAAAACAAAAACAAAAATGTGTATATATATATATATATATATAATATATATATATATATATATATATATATATATATATTTGGAGAGGCTTTGGCAGAGTGGTTAGCGTCTTGGAATTGTGAGCTCGATGTCCCGAGTTCGAATCCTGCCGGGGGCAGCTCTTTCGGACACCTTTAACGCGGTCGACAAGAGCCTGGTAGGTGAGCACAAGGTCCCGAGTTCAATTCCCACCAAGGAACAACTGTACAATCCATCGTCGAGTGGCCGAAGAAACCCGCATGCTGCATTCCTGTTCTTTCGACTGCGACTTGAAATGCGGCGGAGGGAACACCAGGTGGTGTTCAGCCTAAACTGAGAGTCAGACCATCAACAAAAAACAAAACTTTCAAGTATAAATCACAGGTGTCACTATAAAAATCCAGCCTGTGCCACCACGGGCGAGGGCCAACCATGACGACCATCCAGAATGTGCAGGGCCAACCACCTGAGCCCTCAAGGAAAAAATAATAATAGCCTACAAGCGCTATATATAGGCTCAGAACGTTCCTCGAGCCAACACGAAGAACCCTCCAGAGGTTTATCCCAGGAAGAATTATATATAATATATATATATATAATATATATATATATATATATATATATATATATATATATATATATTATATATAAATATATGATAGATAGAGCGAGAGAGAGAGAGAGAGAGAGAGAGAGAGAGAGAGAGAGAGAGAGAGAGAAGAGAGAGAGAGAGAGAGAGAGAGAGAGAGAAGAGAGAGAGAGAGAGAGAGAGAGAGAAGAGAGAAGAGAGAGAGAGAGAGAGAGAGAGAGAAGAGAGAGAGAGAGAGAGAGAGAGAAGAGAGAGAGATAGAGAATATAAATATATATATATATATATATATATATATATATATATATTATATATATAAATTATATAATTCTTCCTGGGATAAACCTCCAGAGGGTTCTTCGTGTGGGCTCGTGGAACGTTCTGAGCCTCTCAGACGACCGTCGCCTACCTCTCCTATCAAACAAGCTCAGTAGGCTGAGGGTGAATATAAAGGGACTCTCTGAGACAAGGAGGCTGGCAGTGGCAGAGAGGGGCCTAGTAGTGGGGGTTGCACCTACTACTGTCCGGAATGAGCAATGCTCACCGTGTCCAGGGAGTAGCTATAGGCATCTCCAGCAAACTGCAGCCATCAGTTGTTGAGGTTACTCCGGTTGATGAGCGTATAACGCGGTGGGGATGAAACACACTCGGGAATTCTGTCTTTATTGCAGTGTACGCTCCTCCCCGAGTGCGAAAAACGAAGAAAAGGAATGTTCTACCCCAAACTCGACCCCCTGTTTAACCAGGGGTCCTCCTGGGACCACTCATTGTTTTGGGCACTTCAATGCTATACTGGCCCCTGTAAGTGCACATTATGTTTGGCCCCCATGGCTCCGGTACCAGAAAATTAACAGTTCTCTGCTTCTAAATTTTGCGAGGAAAAAGGTGGAAAATTCCAGGTGTTCGGGTTCAGAGACCAAGCTGCCCGCTGGACATGGTTAAAGTAATGCCGGGGGGGTGCTAAGGACTCGACCACTTTTCTCGTTAGTACTCGTTGGGACCCTCTAGAATCAGGGCTTACCGGACCCCTGCTCCGGCTTCATTAAAGTCCAAAGAATCTCATGGGGAAACCAACTGTGTTTTCTCTTGAAAACTTAGGACTTGACTGTGCCCATGAGTTGCAGTTCAGTTTCAAACCGGTTTGATGTCTCGATCGGTGCCCTCGGGCCCTGTAACTGTTGGAATCCCTTTCAAACTGAAACCTCCGGCTGCCAAGGGATGTTTGGGGGAGCGCCCAAAGGTAAAGGGGGGTTTTTGTCTCGACGGAGACGCTGGAAATATCGAGGAGGTCGCGCTGCGGGCTGGCGGGGAAACCCAGGACCAAAAGGGGGGCTCTGAAATGCCGGCTAGAACCCTCCTGGGGAGAGAAAAGGAGGGGTATTCGGATCTCGCTGAGGATGCGAGGGCCATTCGAACGCTAATGACCTCCGACCTGCCTACCAGCCCTGAAGAAGCTCCGTTCCAATCTCCATCTGGGGGCGAGTGCTATTCGGCAGCAGATGGGCGCCTAGGTCGGACATGGATGTGCAGATGGCTCTTTGGGGGCTGAGTTTTTTTGGGCAGCTGTTCAGGGTGGACCCCCCAAATTGGCAGTTTTACACCACGGGGTTAGGGCAGGGGATTCCGTCCTCATTTTGACAAAACCGCACCCCTTTTGACGAAGTCAGAGAGGCTATAAAAAGTTGAGGGGGGGAAAAGGGCAGTTGGTGTTTGAAATATCGTGCGGAGCTCCTAAAAGCGGGGGTGGGGCGGGGATCCGCGGGTTGTATGCTGCCTGATTGCCGTGTGGCAATTGGGTCCATTCCCCTGACTGGAAAGGGGCTGGTTGTCCCTATCTGGAAAGGGAAACTGGCCGCAGGACTACAAAATTACCCAGTTTCACTGCTCGCGTGCCAGGCAAGGTGCTTGCCATCTATTGCTGACACGGATCTGCAGTCATCTGCTAAAGCTCACATCGGGTTCACGCCTGGTAATCAAAACGAATATCCTACCTTCTTGTCCTGGGGGAAAACCCCGACGTGACTTTCAAGGGGGATGCTTGCAGCCTTTTTATCTCAAGAAAGGGCGTTTGACTCAGTGCATCGTGAGTCCTTGGATCTTCTGCGAATTCGCGGGATTCCTCAAGGACTTTTTTTTGATAACTATCTGTTTTCTGGGACTGTGATGCTGTGAAGTGTGGGGGGGTGTTCCGTTTTTTTTCCTGGGAAAACAGGAGTGAGGCAAGGTGCTCCTTCCCCCATCATTTTTCAACACTTGTATGGACTGGGATTGAGAAAAGTTTTATCAAGTTTTGTGGGCATCCCTCGGAAACCCCAGCCTGATCTTTTTTTTTGCCGAGTCAGTAATCTTTACGAGTCGCTGGATCCTGGTGAGGGCTCTCGGGCCACAAGAGGGGCAAATCCTTTGGAAATTGGGTCTCCGGATTAAGACCGTTAAAAGGGTTTTTGGAGGTTTATTAATGAAGCAGTACGTCGTTTATGCATGGGGCGAGGACATTGAGATCTTGAAATTTTTTTACATCCTTGGGTAGTGCATCATAATGACGAGGGGGTCACGCCCAGAAGCCCTTACGGGGGATTACTAGCCCAGGGTGTTAGGGACCGCTCAGCAGGGTATTTGGCATTGTTGTCCCTGTGCAGGGAACAAGTCCGGATTTTTCAAGCCCTTTGTGATCCCTGTCACCTATATTGGAACGGGGGCCTAAATAGCGACTTGAAGAGACAAATCGATCCTTTTGGTAATAAGTTTTTCACAAATCATGGGGTTTGCGGGGTATTAGCCCAAAATCGCGATTCCCCCGAAAGACTGAATTGGGGCCTATTACCTGCAACCCCTCAGCGCCAATTTCGACTAAGGGGCATTTGCCGCTACCCTAAAACTGACCCTTCCCATCGGGTTGTTATGTAAGAGACAATCCGGCTAAATTTTCCCCCCCCCCCCCCCCCCCCCCCCCCCCGTCTTCCCCCGTCACCCGGGCCCGCAGTCAAGGATCCGTGCTGACGCGGGCCCCCTGTATACCCTACCCCCCTGCCCTTTGGGTTGCCCCCGCCCTCGGGGGCGGGTTTTTTCGTGAGGAATTACCCTTTTTGCTGCCACGCGAATGTACTTTTGTTTTAGATCAATCTTGAGCTGCGCTACAAAAAATCGTACAAATTACCACTTATTTAAATAATTTCCCTTTATCAATTCCTTTCACATTTTCTTTTTACTAGCAATGTGAAAAAAAACAAATCTTGGAAAAAAAAACCGTTCTGATTGTTTTATATGTTCTCTCACATACTGATATCACTTAATAACCTTTTTTCCCCCCCAAAATTTTTTTTTTAATAATTTAAAATATAATATATTTTATATTTTATATTAATATATATATATATATATATATTTTCTTCTCATCTGTGATAACGCTCTTCTTTGTTTTACCTATACATTTTCAGAGCTGGGGAGTATTTAAATACTTTGTATCTAAAAATATTTAAATCATTTGTGTATTTTGAACTGTATTTATAAAAACATTTGGGTTTTTATTATTTAAAATTTGTTTAAAACTTTAATGATTTTTAAATATTTGTTTTAAATACCATAAAATATCATGTTAATACCTTTTTTACATTATTTGGCCAAAAACCCGCCCAAAAATCTGAATCCTGATTTTACAGTGAACCCTTGTTTTTCCCCTTGCAAGGGAAATTTCTTTATTTTAAAGGAATTTAGGCCTAGAAGGAAATTTCCAAAGGGAAAAGCAAAAACTAAGGAAATCCCTTTTTTCGGACATTTTTAAATTGTAGATTAAATTAAATGCCAGGTGGTTTTGTTTTTTTTTTTTTCTAAAAAGGGAAAAAATCAATGGAAAATAATTTTTCATTTATCAACCCTTTTTATTGTTTAAACATAATTCTGAATACCTAAAATTTGTGTGCATTTAAAAAGTATTTACAAATGTATTTAAAAACAAATTGTGTATTTAGTTTTTAGTATTTAAATACATTCGTAAAATGTATTTAGTATTTGGTATTTAGATACATTTCTCCCATGTATTTAGTATTTAGTATTTAAATACATTCAATGTAGTTAGTGCCCACCTCTGCATTATATAAAAAACCGATGTTTTTAAAAACACGTGAGAGAAAATAATCACGTAAAATAATTGCAATTATAATAATAATTAAGATTGTAGTAATTATTATCATAATTATACTATGCAATTTTTTCCACTATTATTATTTGTACCTGTAGTCTTATGGTTCGAAGGGCTAGTTTTGAAGTTGACTTGTGAACTAAGAATTTGGTAAACCTTGCGGTGAGAATAAACGCACCGGCGCTGACGATAGCATTGACGCGCAAGGAGGTGTTAAGTCTAAGTCTAAGGAAACTAGTAATAACCATCGTGTACTGCGATGCGGTACACATCACTACAGACTTCCACCCGCTTCTATTAACCCTTCTTTACCTCAGCTTCCATTAACAAGCATGGCCACTTCCGCTGGAGCACGTATTAGTAGCTCACTGACCCCGCAACCTAATTCTTCTGCAAAGGCAGTTGGTCCGATTGAGTTGTTACCTACCAGCGCCGCTGTTAGAGCTTTTTCGGGTATAGATCTAGATTACACAGCCCGAATCCTAGCACATTGCCATGTGCTAGGATATAATGACAAATTCATATATTACTGATGCGAGTGATAAAATTTCATTTGTTCGCTCACGTCTACAGCCAGGCTCACGGGCTGGGCACCTCATGCAAGCTAGCTCGTTTACTAATCACCAAGAGAACAAGGATCACCAAACCTTTCGTTCTAATTTTCTAGAATCCTTTGGGAGTAACGCATATCGCAGTTTAGTGAAGTGATTGAATTTAGCTGTGGAGACTTTGATAAGCTGTGTTGCTGCCACTGATTTGTTAGATGCACAGATGGAGGCTAACCGGATTTCTGTAGATTTCATCCCGTATTTAATGGAGAATGGCTGGACTCAGGGAGATAACATTTCCCTAAGTAGCAAACAACATACATGATCTTTTCCTAACTACTAACCCTTCTGCTTACTCTGTGAACTTTTTCTCCGTTGGGGTTTCCCCCGATCATAATTTTTTTCTGTTAACTGTCCCTATCACTCCCCCGGGGCCGCCACGGACCCCCTTAGCGGGGTGCTTCTGGAAATTTTAAAACCCCAGCTAAGTGGGAAACCTAAGGGATACCTCGATTTTCCCTGGAATGATTTTGCTTCATGTCAAGATCCTTTTTTTTTGTGCAGAGGGGGCATAAATGAATCATTGCTCTGGGCATAGAAGCGAATTTCACACACTTTTCTAAACCCAAAGCCCCAACCTTGGTTTAACTCTCCTGTTTTCGGGTGTCCTATAGAGAGCCGGCTCACAGACGGGACCGTAACCATTAACCCCTGAACTGTGCTCTTTCTATTTCTGTCCGTAAACATCCCAAATTTTTTTTCAACTTACCAAAAACTCCCTTTTTCATAAAAATGTCAAATCTTTCTGATCAAACTTTTGTCGATATTTTGGCATCTACTAAAAACATCTCTAAAACAATTTTTCTTTTTCATCTTTTCCTCCTGTGCTTCACCCAGATGGCTCCTTAGCTGTGTCCCTTTTTTAAAACAAAATCTTTTTCTCCAAACCCTTTGCTGAAAATTCCACCTGGATGTGAAAACTTTATACTCCCTCTACTCCATTTTCTGACTATATCATGCCCCTTTTTTTAAGATCCTTTGAAAAATGTTTTCTTTACCCTTCCTGGCCTAGATCCTCGGAAGGCTTACGGTCCTGACGGAGTCCCTCCTATTGCTCTCAAAAACTGTGCTTCTGTGCTTGCACCTTGCCTGGTCAAACTTTTCAGTCTTTGTCTATCTACTTCCGCTTTTGATAGGATCTGGCACAAATCTTTAATTTTCAAACTACACTCATTAAGTTTCTATCCTACTCTCTGTATCTTCATCTTAAGTTTCCTTTCAAACACCCGTCAGGGTGGCTTGGTTGGTAGAGGTGTAGGCTTGCGTGCAGCGTCCCTGCGTTCGATCCCACCAGGTTCCCACCAGGTTCATCCTGGCGTGGTGGCACTTTGTATGGTCAATAATCTTGTCGTTGGTACTTGCAAAGTGTCTAGATAGGATCAAAGTATCTTATCTTATATTCCTTTCAAACCGTTTTATTGCTGCTACTGTAGACGGACATTGTTCTTCTCCTAAATCTAGCAATAATGGTGTTCCCCAGGGTTCTGTCCTATCACCCACTCTCTTTCTATTATTCATTAATGATCTAAGTCTAACTTAAAGCCCTATCCACTTCTACGCTGATGATTCTACCCTGCATTTTTCAAAATCGTTTATTAGACGTCCAACTCAACAGGAACTAAGTGATTCACGGAGAGATGCCACCGAGCCCCTAACTTCTGATCTTTCTATAATTTCTGACTGGGGCAAAGCAAACCTTGTTTTGTTCAATGCCTCAAAAACCCAATTTCTTCACCTATCTACTCGACAAAACCTACCAGATAACTATCCCCTATTCTTTAATGACACTCAACTATCTCCTTCTGCTACAATGAACATTCTTGGACTAACCTTTACTAAAAATCTGAACTGGAAATCTCACATCTCATCTCATGCTAAAACAGCTTCTAAGAAGTAAGGTGTCCTGTGGCGTCTGCGTCCTTTTTATTCTCCCTCCAAGTTGCTTGCTCTCTACAGGGGTCTTATCCGCCCATGTATGGAGTATGTTTCATATGTTTGGGGGGGATCCACTCATACAGCCCTCCTAAACAGGGTCGAGTCAAAAGCTTATCGTCTCATCAACTCCCCTCCTCTGACTGACTGTCTTCAATTTTTAAATCACCGCCGCAATGTTGCTTCTCTTGCTATCTTCTACCGTTATTTTCATGCTCACTGCTCTTCTGAACTTGCTAACTGTATGCCTCCCCCCTCCCGTGGCCTCGCTGGGAGACATTCTACTCATTTTCATCCCTATTCTGTCCATCTTCCTAATGCAAGAGTTAATCAGTATCTTTACTCTTTCATCCCTTTCAGTGGTAAACTCTGGAACTCTTTTCCTGTTTCTATTTTTCCACATTCCTACGACTTAAATATTTTCAAGAGAAGAGTGACAAGGTCTCAAAACACCTCCCGAACTAAATTGTTCCACCCCCTTTTTTTTATTCTCTTACTGTCTTCTTTATAGGGACTGGCAACTAAGCGGGCTTTGTGTTACCTCTCTTTGTTGTGCCCTTGGTCAGTCCTTTGTGATGTACAAATACCCATGGTATGAATGTTACAAATGGGCAATGCTGCTTAATTACATTTTGGACACCAACATACTTCCCACTCATGTTTGAGACATTGTCATAAACTTGACCCCGACAGTTGTTTATGTCAATTCCATTATTTTCTAAAAATTAGCTCTATTAGCTCTTCACAAGCAGTTGAGGACAAGTATGAAGTGTGTCCTTTGCCCTTGTTTGCATACCTCTTAATGTGTTCGTAAAGAAAAGAGTCATAGTTTGCTAAAACCTCCAATATTTATAGAAAATTACCATTACCCTTAGACTCTAAAATTTCATCCTATCTCGGTAATGGGAGACCACGTTCACAAAGAAATATAATAACAGTGACAGCCCTCTCCAATACCTTTACATAAATGTCATGAAGGCAGGAGAACTTAATAGTTGTACAAAAAATTCAAAATAACCTGGCCCAAAAGACCAAGAGGGGGTAATGGCACGAAGTTCTAGCCTGTTAGCTGATCTGAAAACTGCATAGATATTTTTATAGACATTAACATAATAACATTGACAAAGGACTAACAGGGTAATGTCAAAACGTTTGCTGACCATTCTCAGATTTCGACGATATAATAGAAAACAACTTTCAAGGGGCAACTTGCCATGAGTTTAAAAAAAAATCTCAATATTCATGGGCCCCTCCTGAGGTTTGGGCCCAGGGCTACCGCCCCTAAAGCCCCCCCCCCCCACCTTAATCCGCCACTGCCTGTAACCAGTGAGGGTATTTGTGAAGTGGTGCTAACTCGGGCGAATGCTTCTAAGGCCTTATCGTTCTGTCTTTATACCCACTTGGTCTCACGACCATTCTTTCACAGAAGTTTCTGCGGACATCACTTCTTCTGTACACAAACATTCTATGTGGGTAGTATGTCCTGTATGTTCAATGTATCAGGAAGTTTCGGGTCACTTTGCAATTCTTATTGCATACTTTTTGCGCTCTGACTATTTGAACACCTTCCCTGAAACACTGCATGAAGGGTTTGTAGCTAATTTCACTATTCGACTCTTCCCTATTGACAGCTTGAAGTATATACATTTTTCGAACGTTAAATTTGTCACTAATACCATTTCTGAACTTACTTTCTTTAACTTCTCAGAATTGGAATCACCTGTACAAGACTCCTTTCCTTATCTGTCTACCTGAATCCGGTTGTCCACTTTACTTTCATGATTTTGCCCATCATAATCCTCATCGCCATAGTAATTCCACTTTGCTGTGTTGTTCGGAAAGCCCTATCTTTGTATGTTCACTTGAAGGGAACTATCCGACAAAATCAGGGATATACATGATCGTAAATGGTTAGGCACATGTCTATAGGACGGTGCAAGTACACGCCTGGTACGTGACTGAGAGATGTTGGAGTTATAGGTAGGTAGGACCTATGTGTATGATTGATATAGAGCCTATAATTATGTCATGTATTTATCTAGCATGATGCAAGTTTCTGTTAACATGGTGCAATGGTATTTTAGGTCTCTTTATCAATTAGACACATAGGTCCTACCTATCTATAACGTCAACATCCCTCGGTCACCTACCAGGCGCGTCATCGCGCCGTTTAAAAGGATCTGGGAGTGTGTTGTGAAGACTGCAGGGAAATGTGTAAGGAGCCCAGGGGAGCGAACTCGTGGTGTGTCACGGGTAGCAGGTAGCGAGCGGGATCAGGACACGTGGTGTAGTTCAATCACGCCCTTATGGGTGTGCCTGGTGAGTAACAGGTTACCTTCTACCGTGTTGATGATGAGGATGCAGGGAATAGACAGTACACATAATAAAGTGTATGTATATTTGTACACGTTGAGTTATGTACACGTGGTTTGTAACAGACGCCAAGGATTAAGCGGCCACACACAGCGGGTAAGTCTGAGGGAGTGAGAAAGAGTCATGGCGTAGTGACAAGCTCGTCGGCTAGCTGACAGGGTTGCCAGATATCAACATAGTTGCCAAACACCACCATTACATACCTTCCCGCCCATGATAAAGTGAACGTGTCCTCACGTTCTGCAATAGAAAGGAACATGAACATAATACGTGGGCAAGGTACATAACCATTGCCAGGTAGCAAACAAAGAAAACAAATAATTGAATTGCAACACAAAAAAGGGATTAAAACTGCTCACATAATACATGTATATGGAAGTACAGCAAGCAACCACAGAAAGAAGCATAGCAAAACAGTTAGAATCACAATGATAAGTGAAAAAGAACGAACCATACAAGCAGGAAAGCGGGCTGAAAATATAACTTAATCACAATTATAAGTGTCATGCAATAAGCGGGCAGAAAAGATGATAATAACATCAATCTTTCTGAATCAAACTTTTGTCGATACTTCTGGCATCTAGCTAATAACATCTCTAAAACAATTTTTCTTCTTCATCTTTCCATCCTGTGCTTCACCCAGATGGCTCCTTAGCTGTGTCATCTATTTTTAAAAACAGAACTCTTTGCTCAAACCTTTGCTGAAAATTCCACTCTGGATGATGAAGAACTTGATACTCCCTCTACTCCATTTTCTGACTATATCATGCCATTTATTAAGATCCTTCGTAAAGATGTTTTCTTTACCCTTCCTGGCCTAGATCCTCGGAAGGCTTACAGTCCTGACGGAGTCCCTCCTATTGCTCTCAAAAACTGTGCTTCTGTGCTTGCACCTTGCCTGGTCAAACTTTTCAGTCTTTGTCTATCTACTTCCACTTTTCCTTCTTCCTGGAAGTTTGCTCATATCTAACCTCTCCCTTAGATGGGTAACCGTTCTAATCCTTCGAACTACCTATCTATTGCTTTGGCTATCTACCTTTCTAAAGCTTTTAAATTCATACTTAATAAGAAGATTCTTAGGCATCTATCTGATCACAATCTTCTATCTGATCGTCAGTACGGTTTCCGTAAAGGGTGATCTCAAGGTGATCTTCTAGCTTTCCTAACTGAATCTTGGTCATCCTCCTTTAGGGGTTTCGGTGAAACTTTTGCTGTTGCCCTTGACATATCAAAAGCTTTTGATAGGATCTGGCACAAATCTTTAATTTTCAAACTACACTCATTAAGTTTCTATCCTACTCCCTGTATCTTCATCTTAAGTTTCCTTTCAAACACCCGTCAGGGTGGCTTGGTTGGTAGAGATGTAGGCTTGCGTGCAGCGTCCCTGCGTTCGATCCCACCAGGTTCCCACCAGGTTCATCCTGGCGTGGTGGCACTTTGTATGGTCAATAATCTTGTCGTTGGTACTTGCAAAGTGTCTAGATAGGATCAAAGTATCTTATCTTATATTCCTTTCAAACCGTTTTATTGCTGCTACTGTAGACGGACATTGTTCTTCTCCTAAATCTAACAATAATGGTGTTCCCCAGGTTCTGTCCTATCACCCACTCTCTTTCTATTATTCATTAATGATCTAAGTCTAACTTAAAGCCCTATCCACTTCTACGCTGATGATTCTACCCTGCATTTTTCAAAATCGTTTATTAGACGTCCAACTCAACAGGAACTAAGTGATTCACGGAGAGATGCCACCGAGCCCCTAACTTCTGATCTTTCTATAATTTCTGACTGGGGCAAAGCAAACCTTGTTTTGTTCAATGCCTCAAAAACCCAATTTCTTCACCTATCTACTCGACAAAACCTACCAGATAACTATCCCCTATTCTTTAATGACACTCAACTATCTCCTTCTGCTACAATGAACATTCTTGGACTATCCTTTACTAAAAATCTGAACTGGAAATCTCACATCTCATCTCATGCTAAAACAGCTTCTAAGAAGTAAGGTGTCCTGTGGCGTCTGCGTCCTTTTTATTCTCCCTCCAAGTTGCTTGCTCTCTACAGGGGTCTTATCCGCCCATGTATGGAGTATGTTTTATATGTTTGGGGGGGATCCACTCATACAGCCCTCCTAAACAGGGTCGAGTCAAAAGCTTATCGTCTCATCAACTCCCCTCCTCTGACTGACTGTCTTCAATTTTTAAATCACCGCCGCAATGTTGCTTCTCTTGCTATCTTCTACCGTTATTTTCATGCTCACTGCTCTTCTGAACTTGCTAACTGTATGCCTCCCCCCCTCCCGTGGCCTCGCTGGGAGACATTCTACTCATTTTCATCCCTATTCTGTCCATCTTCCTAATGCAAGAGTTAATCAGTATCTTTACTCTTTCATCCCTTTCAGTGGTAAACTCTGGAACTCTCTTCCTGTTTCTATTTTTCCACATTCCTACGACTTAAATATTTTCAAGAGAAGAGTGACAAGGTCTCAAAACACCTCCCGAACTAAATTGTTCCACCCCCTTTTTTTTATTCTCTTACTGTCTTCTTTATAGGGACTGGCAACTAAGCGGGCTTTGTGTTACCTCTCTTTGTTGTGCCCTTGGTCAGTCCTTTGTGATGTACAAATACCCATGGTATGAATGTTACAAATGGGCAATGCTGCTTAATTACATTTTGGACACCAACATACTTCCCACTCATGTTTGAGACATTGTCATAAACTTGACCCCGACAGTTGTTTATGTCAATTCCATTATTTTCTAAAAATTAGCTCTATTAGCTCTTCACAAGCAGTTGAGGACAAGTATGAAGTGTGTCCTTTGCCCTTGTTTGCATACCTCTTAATGTGTTCGTAAAGAAAAGAGTCATAGTTTGCTAAAACCTCCAATATTTATAGAAAATTACCATTACCCTTAGACTCTAAAATTTCATCCTATCTCGGTAATGGGAGACTACGTTCACAAAGAAATAATAACAGTGACAGCCCTCTCCAATACCTTTACATAAATGTCATGAAGGCAGGAGAACTTAATAGTTGTACAAAAAATTCAAATAACCTGGCCCAAAAGACCAAGAGGGGTAATGGCACGAAGTTCTAGCCTGTTAGCTGATCTGAAAACTGCATAGATATTTTTATAGACATTAACATAATAACATTGACAAAGGACTAACAGGGTAATGTCAAAACGTTTGCTGACCATTCTCAGATTTCGACGATATAATAGAAAACAACTTTCAAGGGGCAACTTGCCATGAGTTTAAAAAAAAATCTCAATATTCATGGGCCCCTCCTGAGGTTTGGGCCCAGGGCTACCGCCCCTAAAGCCCCCCCCCCCCCCCCCACCTTAATCCGCCACTGCCTGTAACCAGTGAGGGTATTTGTGAAGTGGTGCTAACTCGGGCGAATGCTTCTAAGGCCTTATCGTTCTGTCTTTATACCCACTTGGTCTCACGACCATTCTTTCACAGAAGTTTCTTCGGACATCACTTCTTCTGTACACAAACATTCTATGTGGGTAGTATGTCCTGTATGTTCAATGTATCAGGAAGTTTCGGGTCACTTTGCAATTCTTATTGCATACTTTTTGCGCTCTGACTATTTGAACACCTTCCCTGAAACACTGCATGAAGGGTTTGTAGCTAATTTCACTATTCGACTCTTCCCTATTGACAGCTTGAAGTATATACATTTTTCGAACGTTAAATTTGTCACTAATACCATTTCTGAACTTACTTTCTTTAACTTATCAGAATTGGAATCACCTGTACAAGACTCCTTTCCTTATCTGTCTACCTGAATCCGGTTGTCCACTTTACTTTCATGATTTTGCCCATCATAATCCTCATCGCCATAGTAATTCCACTTTGCTGTGTTGTTCGGAAAGCCCTATCTTTGTATGTTCACTTGAAGGGAACTATCCGACAAAATCAGGGATATACATGATCGTAAAATGGTTAGGCACATGTCTATAGGACGGTGCAAGTACACGCCTGGTACGTGACTGAGAGATGTTGGAGTTATAGGTAGGTAGGACCTATGTGTATGATTGATATAGAGCCTATAATTATGTCATGTATTTATCTAGCATGATGCAAGTTTCTGTTAACATGGTGCAATGGTATTTTAGGTCTCTTTATCAATTAGACACATAGGTCCTACCTATCTATAACGTCAACATCCCTCGGTCACCTACCAGGCGCGTCATCGCGCCGTTTAAAAGGATCTGGGAGTGTGTTGTGAAGACTGCAGGGAAATGTGTAAGGAGCCCAGGGGAGCGAACTCGTGGTGTGTCACGGGTAGCAGGTAGCGAGCGGGATCAGGACACGTGGTGTAGTTCAATCACGCCCTTATGGGTGTGCCTGGTGAGTAACAGGTTACCTTCTACCGTGTTGATGATGAGGATGCAGGGAATAGACAGTACACATAATAAAGTGTATGTATATTTGTACACGTTGAGTTATGTACACGTGGTTTGTAACAGACGCCAAGGATTAAGCGGCCACACACAGCGGGTAAGTCTGAGGGAGTGAGAAAGGGTCATGGCGTAGTGACAAGCTCGTCGGCTAGCTGACAGGGTTGCCAGATATCAACATAGTTGCCAAACACCACCATTACATACCTTCCCGCCCATGATAAAGTGAACGTGTCCTCACGTTCTGCAATAGAAAGGAACATGAACATAATACGTGGGCAAGGTACATAACCATTGCCAGGTAGCAAACAAAGAAAACAAATAATTGAATTGCAACACAAAAAAGGGATTAAAACTGCTCACATAATACGTGTATATGGAAGTACAGCAAGCAACCACAGAAAGAAGCATAGCAAAACAGTTAGAATCACAATGATAAGTGAAAAAGAACGAACCATACAAGCAGGAAAGCGGGCTGAAAATATAACTTAATCACAATTATAAGTGTCATGCAATAAGCGGGCAGAAAAGATGATAATAACATCAGTAAGCAGATAGACAAACCAATCACAATAATAAGCGGGGAGAAAGTAAATGTTAATTACAAGAAAAGTGACAGACAACGATAATGAGCCAATTACTAGCACAAGCACAACGTGTGTGTAAAAGAAACAACACATGCAAAAGCAAGACTATACCACAAGATATGCGAAGTGGAGGAGAAAGCATATAACTACTCACAAAGATAAGTGAAATAGAAATAAACCACGTGCTAGCACAGAATAAAATGCATGGAACAAAAGAAGCTAAATGAGTAAAATTTAGATGATGCCACAATAATAAGTGAAAAAGAGATTTTAATCATAAAAAGAAGTGACAGACAACAAAAATGAGCCACGTGCTAGCACGGAATTATATGTTATAAGTTGTCTCGAAAAAATATTAAATGGCGAAGAGTTTAAAGTTGATGCATATTTCTCCAGTCTCATAATTGCATTCCTTTAGTGTGTTTTACTGTTTTTTATTTGATAATATTATAGAACAAACATTTTAGTGCGGTATGTAATGTTAGGAAAAGGGCTCCCGTAGGATTTTTGTGCTAAAATTGATTTTTTTGCAGTTCTGGCTTCTATAGGTATCAGATTAACAGAAAAAGATGGGGTCCCAATTTTCAGACCCCTTACCCCCCTTTTGGGGGTCACTTCCCTTTTGGGGCCCCCCGGCACTGACCATGCACCTATCTCCGCCAATAATTGACCGATTTTCATAATTTGAGTATCCTTTTGTAGGTTTTCAGGTATGCAGAGTCGATTTATAGCACTCAAAAAGCAACCGGAAGTGTCCTTATAGCACTTCCGGTTCAGATTTAGCACTTCCGGTTCAGAGTATAGGGTCTAACTCCATTTTTTCTTTTTCAGGCATGTTGAAGAAGCAGTTTTGAGCTCAGTCAGATATACCCTGTGAACTGAGATCGTGTTAGTATCGCCAATATGTCGGAGGAGGACGGAGTTTGCGTGATCTGTAAAGAAGGTGCCACATCAAAGAAGCGATTGGTGCACAATCCGGTCATGACAGATGAAATTTTACAGCACTGTCAAGAGAGAGTGTCTCTTGGTGATACTGAAAGTGACATTTATAGACTACTAAATTACTTGTCAGGTTTAAATGAAGGAGAACTCAAGTACGTTCGGTATCATAGTGAATGTCGGAAACCTATCGTCAACAAGAACAAGATTGAACGTCTTAGGAAGAGATCCCGAACCGATTCACCTGTCTGCGCTCCACGAGGACCGGGGCGACCTTCAAGTGCTGTGGGATCTGTTCGGCCAAAGCGGTCAAAGACTATTCCAAAGGAACAAGTGTGTCTATTTTCCAACTGTGACTTCTGTCCCAAGAATGACTCAGAGCCACTGCACCGTATTCTTACTGACTCAATGGGTAAAACACTCCTACAGATCAAGCAGAAAACCCCAGATGACCATGTTAGAGTTTCAGTAGCGGACCTTGAAGAACCCGGCGACGCATCAGCTCTTGAAAAGCACTATCATCGGACATGTTTGCGCTCTGCACAGCGAATATCAACGAGGACAGATCACAGTAATGTGCCACTTCATTCGCTCAGTATGTGATTGCACAATTGGTCCTCGCTATTCAAAACACCTTGAGTGACGAGGATGTTACACTGAGCATGGCTGAGGTAAATGATGCCTACTTGTCAATTTTGAAAAGATACCGTGTGGATGTAAATGAGAGTGAGAACTATCGGAATACCTCAAAAGACTCATCAGCGAGCGCCTTCCAGAAGTGAAGTTTGTCACATCACTAAGACGGAATGAGCCTGACCGTCTTGTGCTCTCCACTGCAGTCACGATGGCCATGGATTACAGGTCCTCAATGATGAATGATGATGAGATAGTTGGTCACCTGAAGAATGTCGCCAACCTTCTGCGAGAAGAGATGCTGCAACAACGCAGTTGGTCGTTTACAGGCAGCTTCAGTAATTTTGAAAATCCGTCTTTACTCCAGTTCTTCATGAGTCACCTCCTCTTTGGTAGCCATGTTGTCAAAGTGTCCGGAATACGAGACCAGGAGGTGGACAAAACTGTCGACGTTTCATGCCAGTTCCTTGTCCAAAATACTCGGACTGATCGCCAGGTGAAACATCAGACAAAGAAAGACAGTGCCTTCCGACAAACAGTCCAGACCCCTCTGTCAATCGGTCTTCCCCTTGCTGTTCATTCTAGAGTGCGTGACAAGAATCTTGTTGAAAACCTCTCAGCTGTGTATATTGGAAGTGACTACCTTCACATCATTGACTTAGAGAAATGAGTTGAGCAGAGTGTTCTCCAGCGGATGAAGGAGGCTGGTGGATTTTGTCTCCCAAACTTTGTCAAGAAAGGCCTGAACACATGGTTTGCGATCGATAATATTGACCTCCTGGAAGACACACCGACGGGGCAAGGAACCTTCCATGGCACAGTGGTTGTCATGTTCCAGCAAGATAAAGATGGAGAGTTCATGAACCGACCACTTGAAATACCAGAAAAGCTTCTCTCACAAAAGCCTCTGGCCTTTGACGTGAACATGGTGCAAGAACCAGTCATCAAAACCACTCCATTGAGATTATCGGTCTATGAAATGGGAAAGAGGAAGAATATTCTGAGCAAAGACTTCACTCACACCTGGGCACTTGCAAACTACCTTGGAACTGATGATGGCACGGATATGATTGTGGATTTCACTGAAACTGAGTCAGCGAAGGAACAAACACAGGAAAGTGACATGCAAAGGAATCAGGAAGAGTGCCCCCATGAGAGCACTCCAGTCGACGCTATACTATCAGTCAAGGAACAAGCAAACCAACCAGGGAAATTGGTCAAGAAAGATGTGATGCCAACTTGGGCTGCTACCAAATCTCTGCTGTTATCCCAGTCATCCGACAGCCCAACACGCACGAATGTAGAGGTGATCGCTCCATTATTCAAGACCACACCCACTGACTATGGGACTCTTTACACTGTTCTTCGGTTAGCTCAGGGAATCTCTGCCACTGTCATTGGTCCACAGAGAAAAACTTTGATAACACTGGACCTGGACCTATATTCACGTGCTTTGAAAATTCAGCAGTCAGTTGAGGACACCAATTGGATCCTAAGGGCAGGAGCTCTCCATATTGCATTTGCTGCTTTACATGCTCTCGGGAAAACGATAGATGGCAGTGGCCTGGATATATGTGCCATTGAAAGTGGTGCATACACATCAGCAGCCCTTCGTGGGATCTTCAGTGGCAAAGCATACAAAAGAGGCATCGAATACCACATCACAATCAGTCTAGCAATTATGATGATGCGGTTTGATGTCATATTATCCACTCTTTCAAAAGGCCCAGTTAGTGTCCGGTGCAATGCTTTCAAGGACAAGCTTCATTCACGTAACCCCGATATGACTGAAGACTGTGAATATGTCAGATCATGGTACGCTGGAAATGTGAAGCCACTGGAGGAGGATGAAAACATTGGAGAGTTTGCAGAATTCCTTTCAGCATACCTCGATCAAGTGGAAAGCCTTCTTCATTTCGTCAGCTCTTGCCGCTCAGGGGAATGGCAGAGTTATCTTGCTTCCTTGGAGAACCTGATCAAGTATTTCTTCGCACGGGATCTTCTAAATTACGCTCGACTGATGCCTGTCCATCTTGCACAAATGAATGCGCTGGAAGATAATGAGCCTGAAACATGGAATGCATTGATGTCCGGTGACTTTGTTGTTGCAAAATCAGAGATACCCTTCACGAATCTCGCCACAAATCAGGCACTCGAACAGGAAATCAAGAAACTAAAGGGACACGGTGGTATGGTAGGACTCAGCAGAGATGAAGCTGCTCTCAATCGACTCGTCACCACTACACCTTGCCTTGCCCGTATCGTTGACGAGTATCTTGAGAGCTTCCCAAAAGTTTCCAGGTCATCCGAACGCACAGATCATTACCAGCTGTCTGGACAGATTGCACTGAGGTCAAGAGAGAATGCCATAAAGATCCGTCAATCAATAGAGTTGCACTGCACAGACAACCCCTTCAGAGTGAAGACACCATTGAAAAGTTTAGTTTCATCAGCTCTTGTGCCAGAGGTAGCAAAGCATGATATTCTGCATTATGCAGAAAAGGGTCAGAAGCGATTCGAGGAATCGTTTCCTCGTTTGTGAACGTCTGACTACCACATCAAATCTCTCGGCTTGGGACAAGATGAAGAAGCTCAAGTTGAAGGCATTCTCAAGTTGGATGGATAAATAAAAAGTACGCATTGGAGATAAAGTCATCAAATTGCGTGAGGATCGTAATTTACTGGGCAGATTTCTCATTGTTCAGGGAAGCCGACCAGGTCTAGTGCCAAAATTCGAGGAAATAATTGGCAAGTACGAGATGTCAACAATGCCCCGCTCTCTGTGTGCTGTTGATAGATCTTTGTACATCCCAACTGATAAGGCCAGTCTGATGCATGCAGTTGAAGATGCCACGGTTGAATCCCTTGATGTTCCTCCAGTACCAGACATAGGGCAGGAAGATCCTCCAGTTAAAGTTCTCATCATTGATGCAATGGGTGTACTTCAGAGTATGACAAAGACGCCAAATATGCTGAAGATTTCACACCTTCAGGATGCATTCAACAAACGCATAGAGACAATGATGACAAGCTATGATGAGGGGCGTGTTGTGTTTGATCGATATTTGGATCTGTCGTTGAAAAACAAGACCCGGCAGAAGCGATCAACCACATCCATTGAGTACGAAGTTCATCCCGAAATGAAGCTCACCATGTCCATTAAGGAGTTACTTTCAGCATCAAAAACAAAGCGGAAGCTCACATGCTTGTTTGGCCAAGGACTGCTTGACTATTTCGCAAGCAAAGATTCATTCGTGCTCGTTGTCGTGTACGATGATCTTATCAAGGGACTAGGTTTTGAGTATGCTCATACACATGAAGAGGCTGACACATTGATTCCAAACCAAGTACTTGCCTCTACAGCCTGTGGTGCTGCCAGAAAGATTCTCGTATGGTCGCCCGACACTGACGTACTCCTGCTCCTTCTTGATCTTATCGCCTCCAGACAGATAGCATCTACTATATCCTTGAAGTTTCATACAGGCAAAGGAAAGAAGAAACGGGAAATAGACATCTTTGAAAGAGTGCAGGTTATTGGCCGTCGCAAATGTCAAGGACTTCTTGGACTCCACACTTCTCAGGTGCTGATTGGGGAGGCAGATTCATAGGAATTTCAAAGAAATCATGGGTAGATGCATACCTAAAGCTTGATGATGATGACCCTGCCATTGACTGCTTCAAAGCATTAGGGTGCATTTCTATTCCTGCCGAGTTGGTCAATGACGTGCTTCCCACGCAGGTGAAAGCGTTGGAGACTTTTGTGTGTCATGTCTACAGTTCAAAAGGTCCAGCAACCCTACCATCACTCAGGTGGGAGCTGTTTCGGTCAAAGAACTTGGAAGGGGAAATGCTTCCACCAACTCGTGCTGCATTGCTTCCCCATATCATGCGTGCAAACTACATGACAATGCGGGACAAGTCATACCTGAAAATTGTCCAACCCTTCCTGCAATTGAAAAAAATGGATGGAATTGGAGAAAGGCGTGTATGTTCCACTGACATGTCTTGCCCTGCCTGCCCCACAAGCTGTAGTTGAACTCGTCAAATGTGGCTGCAAAGTAGGATGCAAGGGAAATAGGTGTAGCTGCTTGAAGAATGGCCTGCCCTGTACTCCTCTCTGTAAATGCTATGGCAGTGATTGCGCAAACGCTATTCGGGAGGACATTTCAAATATGGACATTGATGAATAACTGATTGATTTTACGTCCGATTTTGACAGTATCGCAAAATCGGACGTATCGCTAAATACTAACGCGCTTTGGGTGG
Organism: Chionoecetes opilio; assembly: GCA_016584305.1. Lineage (NCBI taxonomy): Eukaryota > Metazoa > Arthropoda > Malacostraca > Decapoda > Majidae > Chionoecetes > Chionoecetes opilio. The sequence continues at coordinate 97,463 of JACEEZ010022966.1, read as the reverse complement.
ATGGTTGGGCGCAGGGGTGGTAACTCCGCCAGTGGAACTCCACTGTCTGTCTTAAGCCAGAATAAAGGAGGAAAGACAACCCTGTTAACATTATTTAAGTATGCCTAGCATAAAACGTGGCATGGAAAAGTAGCTTAGACGGCTTTCGTAATAGAAGCGGGTGAGAAAACAACGAAAAATAGAGGTTTCGGTTATACCAAATCTGGACGTGATAGAGAAATTTAGATATCAGACCTGACATCAGCATCAGCAATTTAGTAGGAATCAGTAGTTCACGTGTCTGTAACAAAGAAAATGTTGAAATTTGTTGCTTAGTGTTACCAGAGACCAATCCTGGGGGTGACAAAAAAGGAATGATCCCCCAGAAAGGGGGTGAGGGGTCTGAAAATTGGGACCCCATCTTTTTCTGTTAATCTGATACCTATAGAAGCCAGAACTGCAAAAAAATCAATTTTAGCACAAAAATTCTACGGGAATACATGGCATACCACACTATTTACGAAGATAACAGTATATCATTTATAATGATAAACCATAGTCTACTGTATTCATGGACCACTTGTTTACCTTGCCGATCAGCCTCCACTGGTCATGGGCGGATTCCAGAAACAAGTCCAGTATACAGTAGCCTTTGGTTGAACACAAGTTTTGCAACACTCAAATAGCTTATACCCCGATTGATGATGATATTCATTTAGTTAACGCTAATTTATGAAAGGTGCTAATTTATTTATCAGAAGACGAAATATATCAATGGAAAGCTAATACAATTATCTTCTACTGATACGCCCCATGTTATAAGTTCTCTCACAAATGTTTTAAACGGTGACGAGTTTAAGTGAATTTTAAGTTCATGCATATTTCTTTTATAGTCTCATAGTAGCATTTATTTAGTGTGTTTTACTGTTTTATATGTGATAATGTTATAGAACAAACATTTCCGAAGATATCATCTATCATTTATACTGATAAATGTATTTGGTAGGGGATAAATTACTATGGAAGTAAACTTTTTCCCCGGGTTCCTCGGCCAGCCTCACGGCCAGTGTCGCTTTGTTATTGTTTATCACTTGATCATGACGTCACGTACATACTATCTATACATACTAAGTTTTCACAACCGCAACCGCATTTATGGAACGGCGGTTGCGGTTGCGGTTTTGAAAACTTCTAGAAATGCGGTTGCGGTTGCAGTTACGGTTGAGGTTGTGAATTTTTGTGCGGTTGTAGTGCGGTTGCGGCTGCGGTTATTCGATCCAACACTAATATATATATATATATATAAAATATAATATATATATTAAAATACATATATATATAATATATAAATATATATATATATATATATATATATATATACATATATATATATATTTATATATATATATATATAATATATATATATATATATAAAGTATATATATATAAAAAATATATATATATATATATATATATATATATATATATATATATATATATATATATATATAATATATATATTATATATATATATATACATATAGATTATATAGATTATATATATATATATATATATATATATATATATATATATATAATATAGATATATAGATTATAATATATATATTTATATATATATATATATATAGAGAGAGAAGAGAGAGGAGATGAGAGAGAGAGAGAGAGAGGGAAGAAGGAGAGAGAGAGAGAGAGAGAAGAGAGAGAGAGAGAGAGAGAGAGAGGAGAGAGAGAGAGAGAGAGGGGAGAGAGAGACGAGGAGAAAAGAGATGAGAGAGAAGAGACGAGCGAGAGAGACGACAGAGAGAGAGAGAGAGAGAGACAGACGAGAGAGAGAGAGAGAGAGAGAATCCTTTAAAGAAAGAGAATACAAAACATCAATCCAGAACAATGTTATGCTTATGTGTCCTTCATACTATTCACTGGATGAATTCTTTAATATTTCTGGAGTTGATTTCAGAATACCCTAGAACTCCATGCAGGAATGCTTGAAGTTTATATTTGTTGTCAGTAATGTTTTTAGATTTGGGACTTTTTTTTTTTTTTTTTTAGATGTCCATTCATGTAAGAAATTGTACGTTCAGAAGCATTTGTTGCAAGAGACCAGAGTATTAACTGAACCAGTCTTGACATGCGTTGGTGACTGACATTTCTGTGCTTGAGGTGAGTAAAAATTTGCACCCATCGCTGGGTGGTATATACACCTGGGTGGGGGACTTCAACGAAAAAAGCGGGACAAACGTAAAAAAAGTGGGACATTTTACTAGCATTTAAAAAAGCGGGACAGATGCTGAAAAAGCTGGACTGTCCCGCCTAAAAGCGGGACTCTGGTCAACATAGACTAGAGGCAAGTAAAGCTTTAGAATAACCTCAGCACTTCTACTTTTAACACTCATGCCAATGAATCCTAACACCCTATTAGCTCAATTCTAGCCATTGTTTCAACAATACATTGTTTCCTAGGACGGAGGAGTGAGCTTACACGCACTCCCAGATCTTTCTCCCCTTATGATCTTTTCAGTGATACATTGCGTATAGTAGTACCTATTACCAGGATTTTCTCTGCCAACATTAATTACGCTACACTTGTCAATATTAAATTCCATCTGCCACCTGACTACCCACTCGTTTACCTTATATCCCTGCAAACCGTTTATACCAGACTGTGATATAATAATCCTACCTATCTTAGTATCATCATCAAATTTGCTGATATCACTGCTAATTCCACTCTCTAATACGTTGATGTAAATCACAAGCTCAAATTCAGCCTGTTCCTAAGAAAGATGACCGTTCTAATCCATCAAACTACCGTCCTATTGCTTTGACTTCTTGCCTTACTAAAGTTTTTGAATAAAAAATTAATAACAAGATTCTTAAAAATCTATCTGCTCACTATAATCTATATTCTACCTGATTGTCAGTACGGTGTCAGTACGGTTTAAGTAAAGGGCGATCTTCTAGCTTCTTTTGTTAAATGCTTTTAGAACCAAATTTCTTCACCTATCTACTCGATAAGTCCTTCCAGACAACTATACTTCAACTATACTCTTCTTCAATGACACTCAAATGTCTCCCTCTCCTACAAGGAACATTCTTGCACTATCCTTTACTAAAAATCTGAACTGAAAATTTCATATCTCCTCTCCTACTAAATCAGCTCCTAAGTTAAGTATCCCGTGGCGTTTGCATCCATATTTTTCTCCCTCCTAGTTCCTTGCTCCATACTATAAGGGCCTTATCCGCTTACGGATGGAGTATGCCTGTTACGTTCGGGGGGGTCCGATCCACTCATACAGCTCCCCTAAACAAGGTAGAGTTAAAAGCTTTTCGTCTCATGAACTTTCTGCCTCTGAGTGACTATCTGCAAGCATTAAATCATCGCCACAATGTTGCTCCTCTTGCAAATCTTCTTCCGTTTTCATGCTAACTGCTCTTCTGAATTTGCTATCTGCATACCTCCGCCCCTTCCTTCGGCCTCGCTGCACGAAACTTTTAATCATTCTCATCTCTATTCTGTCCATCTTACTAATGCAAGACTTAACCAGTATCTTCACTCTTTCATCCCTTTCAATGGTATACTCTGGAACTCCCTTCCTATTTCTATTTTTCCAACATCATATGACTTAAATTTCTTCTAGAGAGATACAAGATACAAGAGATACCTCCCGAACTAAATTGATCGGCCCCCCTTTATTATCTTACTGTCTTCTATATGGCGACTGGCAGATAGAGGGATTTTTGTTACTTTTTTTAGTCTTTGGCCAGTCTTTTATAATGTGAAAAAAAGGAAAAAAACTACTTTACTTTGCGGAAGAACGTTGTCTCCCACCCGAGGCTGCTTACTATCTCCGTTTATTTATTTTATCAGCAGACATATAATACGTTACATTTATTTATATGTTTAGAAAAAAGATAAATCCGTTGTATTTTATTGTTTTTCATTTCAATGAATTGTGTTGTCTCTAGCATTATTATATATCAGCTCCCTATTTGCTAAAAGGAATGCACAGATTGGGACAATTTGGGAGATCATTACCAAATGGTATATTTTTTCCTGATATGGAATGCAATATAGAATGATAACGTTTCAGTAGAGTAAATTCCACTCCATGACTATGAATAGTACAAAGTAATGACGCAATCTGCATGCGTTGTGTCCTTGTCGTACTCATTTGGTCGTGTCCCACGTCCAGTTCTACGGTACGGAATACCCTCTCGAGGAGTCGCATTTGTAGTGTCCACAGGATACGTAAGAAATTCATTTGTTTCTTGGTTGAGTTGAGTGCGGGGCTCAGTACCGGCAGGAGCCAAGTGTCTGGTAAATACATGTCTTCCTTGCCGTCTGGGTACCTAATTTGAGCGTACTGAGGATTCGCTTGTAGGAGTTCAACCTCGTCTACAAGCTGATCAGTCTTGCTCGCGCGTACGTACGTGACGCCTCAGCAGGACTGGACTAGGACCGCACAGCCAAGAAGGAACAGCAGTTCCTTTGGAAGAACGACGAGCATAGTTAAAGAGTCGTTCGTGTGGAGTGGCGTTAGTAGCCGTGCATAGTAATAAGCAAATTGAGTAAATAGCGTCAGGAGGGACAACTTGTCAGTACTGAGTCAGCAGGCCACTAGATTTCAAAGCTGCCGTAACGGTCTTCCAGATACTCCCGTTGAAACACTCCACTTGCCCATTACCTTGAGGGTTATAACTAGTGTTCCTGCTGCAAGCAATTACTTTACTGACGAGGAATTCGTGTAGCTCTCTGCACATAAATGATGTCCCCCTGTCCGAGTGAATGTAAGCTGACATATTGGATAGGCGGTAGCAGAGTGGTTAGCGTCTCCGAGTGGCGTTCTCGGTGTCTGGTGTTATGTGTGTGAAATTTTAGGAGCAATCATGGTATATGTTTTACTGTTCATTTATACTTTATACTTATACTTTAATTTATATAATATTCTACTTTATTTATTTATTTGAGTATTTAAAATATTTTATTTATTTTGCGTATTTGGTTGTTATTTTTTATTTTTTATTTTGCATGTATTTGTGTGATTTATCTATTTAGTGTGATTGTAATTTTGATTTTGTTTTGTTTTTTGCATGTGATTGTGTGTGTTGTGATTTGATTGTCTGAAGGCATTCCTATGTGAGTGCGCGTATGGCTAATGTGAATATTATAATATATATAGAATATATATATATATATTAATATATATATATATATATATATTATATATATTTTATATATATATATATATATATATATATAATATATATATTTATATATATATCTCGATCTCGTTAAAAGTGATAGCTAGTTCAGCGTTTATTTAAAAAGATAATAAACGCTGAGCTAGCTATCACTTTTAACGAGATCTGTCTCAGAGAAAATCTCCTGCCCGTATATACTCTACATATCCCTAGTGATGGGGCAGTTAATAACAACAGAAGACGCCGAACGAGGCCCAGCAATGAAGAGAGAAAGAACCTCATGAAGAAGAGAATAGGACAGCTGAATACAAAGATCCAAGAACTCCGGCCTGTACACCGTGAGCTGGAAGATAAATGGGACAAAACTGACATCGATGCCGCCTTAAAAGAGAGTACTGACACATTTTTTAAAGATATGACAAACCAGCACAAAAGCTCCATAAGCAGAGCCAACCAAAAAAAGCTGATTAAGCTTAATGGCGGCCACCTTAAGTACCATCGTCCCACCAAAGGCTACATCAACCTTACCAACAAGGTACTTACACCAGACCAAGAAGAACTACTTAATATAGGTCTCAACTGCCACATGATGTCAAAACCCAAGAAATTCCAGAAACGAATCGAATGCGAAGTACTCATCGATGATGTTGAGAAACTGGAGAAAAAGGGAGACGTCACCATCGATCCTGCCTTCAAGCAAGAAGTCATCGCAGAAGCTTCCAAAGCAAGAGGAAACCACAGAAGCAGCATCGTCGAACGAAAACACATTGACGCCGCGAAGCAGCTAAAATCAGACCCAGACATCACCATCAGGAGAGTGGACAAAGCTGCTGCGTACGTTATCATAAACACCTCCGAATACCTCAACAAGATCGACGACATCCTCAGCGACACTACGAAGTTCGCAAAGATCAATAAAGACCCCACGTTAACTCAAGTTAAAAATCAACAAATTGATAAGCAAGAACAATTCTGCCTCCACCACCATCAAATTTGGAAAGCTCTCTGGTGAATACGGCATGGGTTACTGCTACGGCAATATCAAGACACACAAGCCGGGCAATAAACTTCGTCCTATAATATCCCAAATACCGACGCTGACGTACCACCTCGCAAAGAAGCTGTGTGCTATTTTGACTCCATACACACCCAATGCCTACAGCCTTCAATCAGCATCAGAGTTTCTAGACATACTCAAGATCCACAACGCCAGAGGTGCAATCGCTTCGCTTGATGTCGAGTCCCTCTTCACTAACGTACCCGTTGATCGTACAATCAACTACATCATCGACCAGGTGTACAACAATGACTCCATCCCCCCGCTTGACGTCCCGGAACCTGTACTACGTGGACTCCTCGAATGCTGCACTAAAGAAGCACCTTTTACCTCTCCCCGAGGGAACAAATATCAACAAATAGACGGCGTCGCTATGGGCTCTCCCTTAGGAGTATTGCTGGCAAACTTCTTCATGGGCTGCGTAGAAGAAGAAGTATTCAAGAAAATAAGCAAGCCCGACATATACTGCCGCTACATCGATGACATCTTTATCAAAACAACAAGTCACTACGAAGCAGAACAGCTGAAGCTCTACCTACAAGATACTTCAGGCCTCACCTTCACCATAGAAAGCAGCTCAGAAAATCAATGCCGTTTTTGAACGTCCTTGTAACGCAGAAAGAAGAATCATTCATCACAAACGTCTACGTGAAGCCAAAGAACACCGGACACTGCCTCAACGGAGAAAGCGAATGCCCGCAGAGATATAAAGACTCCACAATCGGTGCTTACATCAGAAGAGCTCTCACACACTGCAGTACATGGCAACTTATGCACAAAGAAATCGAGCGATCCACTCAAGTCCTCATCAACAACGGCTACAGCGAGAGAGACATCAACCGTCAGACTAAGAAAATCATGGAGAACTGGTACAACCCTAACGCCACAAAAAAGAGTCAGGACATAACTATCTTCTACCGGGCTTTCTTCTCCACCGCTCACCAGGAAGAAAGAATAATATCACAAATCGTCAACCGTAATGTGAAACCTGCAGACCCAAAGAGGAGAATAAAACTACAAATTTATTACAAAAACAAGAACACCAGCAACCTCCTTCTCCGTAACAGCCCAAGCCAGACGAAGGAGACAAAACAAAAGTCCCATGTCGTATATAGGATCACTTGCAAAAGAGGAAACTGTGAAGTCCTCCCCTCATCCTACATCGGCATGACGACAACGAAGCTGTCTCGACGTCTTACCTGCCACCTAACTTCCGGAGCCCCAAAAAGTCACCTATTAGAAAAACATGGCATCATCATCACAAGAACATTTTTAGAAGAAAATACAGAATTGGTCGACATGTGTGCAGATGTGCAGCGACTTCCAATTCTAGAAACACTATACATAAAAGAGATCAATCCCAAGCTTAACGTACAGGCAAACGACCTACAAGCTCTACCAAGCATGAAAAGAACAAAAGCTAATAGCAGCCTACTCACAGAGAAACAAAGCGAGGAGTCAACAACCAATAAGCGTCTCCCACTCACGGAGACGAGAAGCAGAAGCTATCTACCAATCAGTGCCGCCACTAGGCTGCGTGGCAGCCAGACATCATCAATAAATAGCGCTTCACTCCGCAAATAAGTCATGCTCACCTCTACAACTGAGGAGAAAACATCTTCCACATGCTGCTGAAGAAGGGTTCTTAGACCCGAAATCGCGATACAGCAAAAATGACAAGCTACGGCCAAGTCATAAAAGTGATTACAAAAGAGAATAAGACACTCTTAAGACAAAGAGAAAATATCTTTAATAAGATAATAAACGCTGAACTAGCTATCACTTTTAACGAGATCTGTCTCAGAGAAAATTTCCTGCCCGTATATACTCTCTCTCTCTCTCTCTCTCTCTCTCTCTCTCTCTCTCTCTCTCTCTCTCTCTCTCTCTCTCTCTCTCTCTCTCTCTCTCTCTCTCTCTCTCTCTCTCTCTCTCTCTCTCTCTCTCTCTCTCTCTCTCTCTCTCTCTCTCTCTCTCTCTCTCTCTCTCTCTCTCTCTCTCTCTCTCTCTCTCTATATATATATATATATATATATATATATATATAAATACGAATGTCAAAATCTTTCTGAATCAAATTCCTCTCATTGACTTCTGGCATCTAGCTAACAACATCTCTAACAATTTTTCTTCTTCATCTTTCCCTCCTATGCTTCACCCAGATGGCTCCACAGCTGTCTCATCTATTTCTAAAGCTGAACTCTTCGATCAAACCTTTGCTGAAAATTCCACTCTGGTTGATGAAGGGCTTGTTCCTCCTTCTCCTCCACCCTCTGACTATATTATGCCAGTTATTAAGATCCTTCGTAATGATGTTTTCTTTGCCCTTTCAGGTCTAGATCCTCGGAAGGCCTACAGTCCTGACGGAGTCCCTCCTATTTTTCTCAAAAACTGTGCTTCTGTGCTTGCACCCTGCCTGGTCAAACTTTTCCGTCTTTGTCTATCAACTTCAACCTTTCCTTCTTGCTGGAAGTTTGCTCACATCCAACCTGTTCCTAAAAAGGGTGACCGGTCTAATCCTTCAAACTACCGTCCTATAGCTTTGAATTCCTCCCTTTCTATAGTTTTTGAATGTATACTTAATACGAAGCTTCTTAATCATCTATCTGCTCACAATCTTCTATCTGATCGTCAGTACGGTTTCCGTAAAGGACGATCTACTGGTGATCTTCTATTCCTAACTGAATCTTGGTCATCCTCCTTTAGGGGTTTCGGTGAAACTTTTCTTTTCCTTTTTTTTCTCCCTCCCAGTTGCTTGCTCTGTACAGGGGCCTTACCACCCATGTATGGGGTATGTCTCACATGTTTGGGGAGGATCCACTCATACAGCTAACCTAAACAGGGTTGAGTCAAAGCTTTTCGTCTCATCATACCCCTCCTCTGACTGACTGTCTTTAATCTTTAAATCACCGCCGGAAAGTTGTTTATTTTGCTATCTTCTACCGTTATTTTCATGTTCACTAGCTCTTCTGAACTTGCTAACTGCATGTCTCCCCCTCTCTCGCGGCCTCGCTGCACAAGACTTTCTACTCATTTTCAATCCCTATTCTGTCCATCTTCCTAATAGTAGGGCAGCTTAGGGCAAGATTTGACATGGATGTGGACATTCCGGACAAAAGCGCCAAATTTTTTCCACATTCTACATAGTGCCTTAGCTTCCCATTTTTGATAGGCACCACTTCCTCCTGATACATTATGGCAGCCATCTTGGATTTTTATGATCGCCATCATAGAAAAACTTATATCTATCAATATCTTAGCTTCTAAGCCACTGAGGATCATGATCTTGGTGTCCAAACATACAATTTCGAGGTCAAGGAATACATTCATACCATTTATAATAAGTTGAATGGTTATTTGGTCAGAAATTACATAAAATATTACGGTATAGCATAATCCTAATATTTTTCTTTTCTATTTTCAGGTTGAACTAGCAAGATGGATTGGAGCCTGTGCTTGATCTGTCAAGAAAAGACTACAGAGCCTGTGAAATGCCCACTCAATGTACAAGGGAGCGGGGACAAGTCCAGAGCATACAGCAAGTTCTTAAATATCGTTAATGCTTTTAGAGGCCTAGGTGCATTGTCAGTAGTACTGAAGTTTGGAGAAAAGATAACTACAGATGAACTGGTCCAAAAGCGGGGTGTATGGCACAAAGCCTGCAATGTAAAGTTCAGTAAAGACAAACTGGAAAGAGCTACTAAAAAGCGAGACGGGGAGGAGGCTACAGGGAGCAACACCTATGGAGAGAAACGACCACGGCGTCAGTCGATGGACAAAATGGCCTGTATAATTTGTTGTGGAAAGGATGGACACCTCCATGAGTTTAGAACATTTGAAGCTGATGAGAATATAAGAAAGATTGCTACAGAACTGCATGAAACACAATTAATGGCTAGATTGGAAGGTGGCGATCTCATAGCACTTGAAGCTAAATATCATCTGGAGTAAATATCATCGATCACTGATCCGGCAACAAGGGCAAGCATCTGGAGTTCATTCTGAAGAAAAGAGGATGAAAGCAAGAGCACTTGTGGAGCTATTTACTCATGTAGAAAACTGTGTGGAAGCTGGGACCTTCTACTTCAAATTTTCGGAATTGTATCAGCTGTATGAAAAGCGACTGCGGAACCTTGGTGTTGAAACAGAGACTAACCGAACCCACTTCAAGGAAAACTTCTAGCATACTTCCCGCAAGCTCAAGAACAAAGTGATAGCAAAAATAAGATTCTGGTTTTTGAACAAGGCATGCAAGATATGTTGAAACAGGCCATGGCATGTGATTATGAAGGTGATGCATTACTGCTGGCTAAGGCAGCTAAGCTAGTGCGCAAGGAGATTGTCAGCAATAAAGGTTTCCAATTCGATGGCAAATTTCCTTCTGGTTGTCAGGAAGAGTCAGTGCCATCTACTCTCAAGACCCTTGTGTCCATGCTATTGATTGGTGCTGACCTTAAAGACCAAGATTTCACAGATTCACAGGCAAACCTCACAGTCTCTCAGACCATTCTGTACAATTTCAAGACACATGCACCTTCTTCTTTTTCAACATCTCGCCATTGCTTGGATAGGGAACCACCATTGCCATTGTACATTGGAATGAAGATTCACACAGACACCAGGTCTAAAAACCTCATCACACAATTACACGACTTGGGCCTCAGTGTATGTTATGACAGAGTTCTTCAGCTTGAGAACCAGATTGGGACTGCTGTCTGTGACGACTTTAAGTACAAAGGAGCTGTCGTTCCTGCTCAACTGCGACATGGACTTTTTACTGTTAGTGCGCTTGACAACTTGGACCATAATCCTTCAAGTACAACTGATAAGGGTTCATTTCATGGCACGGGCATCAGCCTGTAAGGCCTGCAGTGAACTATTCAAATGTGGCTACAAGAGTCCAAAAGGATGTGCTGCAAGATGTGCATGCAGAAAGGCCAACTGGAAGTGCACTGAACTCTGCAGTTGTTATTGTCAGAAGTAACGCAATCATGAAGCATTGGTGTGATGACTGTAAATTATCTTATAGGCCTATTCATTTTCTTTGTGTTAATAAAATCAAGCTAGTCCTTTTCTAAATGGTATAATTGCATTCCTTGACCCAGAAAATGTGTGTTTAGACACCAAGATCATGATCCTAAGTGGCTTAGCAGCTGATATATTGATAGATATTGGTTTTTCTACGATGGCGATCATAAAAATCCAAGATGGCTGCCATAATGTATCAGGAGGAAGCCTATCAGGAGGAGCCTATCAAAAATGGGAAACTAAGGCAATGGGTAGAATGTGGAAAAAATTTGGCGCTTTTGTCCGGAACGTCCACATCCATCTGCTAAGCTGCCCCACTATAATGCAAGAGTTAATCAGTATCTTTACTCTTTTATCCCTTTCACTGGTAAACTCTGGAACTCTCTTCCCGTTTCTATTTTTCCACTTTCCTACGACTCAAATCTTTTCAAGAGAAGAGTAACAAGACACCTCCCGAACTAAATTGGCACACCCCTCTTTTTTATTATTCTCTTACTGTCTTCTTTATAGGGACTGGCAACTAAGCGGGCTTTGTGCTACCTATTTTTGTTGTGCCCTTGGCCAGTCCTTTGTGATGTAAAAAAAAAAAAAAAATATATATATATATATATATATATATATATATATATATATATATATATATATTATATATATATATATATATATATATATATATATATATATATATATATAGTTTTATTTTATTATTTATCTATTTATTTTTTTACTATTTTTCTGTGTGTTGTGTGGTGTGTGTGTGTGTGTGTGTGTGTGTGTGTGTGTGTGTGTGTGTGTGTGTGTGTGTGTGTGTGTGTGTGTTTGAAATAACTAGTTAACTAGCTTATTTGTTTGTTTTTAATGGAATTTTGGTTCAAGTATATTTTCCTTTTTTTATGTGCTTAGAAAGTTGCTATCATATTTCTTAAGATTATTTTGCCTTTTTTTTGTGTTCTTAATAAAAAAAAATCTTTTTCCAATTTCTTCAATATTTGTTCGGCTCTTTCGTAGTCTTATATTAATCGATTTGGTATTTATTAGTTCATGTACTTCTTGTGTGTTAAGTGGGTATGGATACCTTTGTTTTGTTGGAAATCTGAACGTTTTGTTTGGTGTTGTATGTAGTTTGCTGATTTGTGTTGTGCTTATTGTTATCGGGGGGATAGGTAAATAGTATAGGATTGGTAGAACTAATGTTTTCACTAAGTGTGTTATAATTTGAATTGCCATACTTCAGAGTCTGAAGAGTCGTGTTAGAGCTCCTAGGGCTTTGTGGTGCTTGTCCTGCATGTGTTGTGTGTCTCCTATGTTTGTGATGGTGAGCCTTAGTGTCTCTCCATGGTTTTGGGTGTCAAGCATCTCTTCGTCTATTATTATTCTTCATTAGTTTTTGTTCCCAGTCGTATAATTGTGAGTTTATCTGTGTTTGTTTTTATTTGCCATTGTTTTTCGTGAGTTTATGAGGCTTACATCTCTGACAGTTCATATGTTGAGAATTTTTCTTTGATTTTCCAGAGTATTGTATTATTTGTGTTATGTCGTTTGCGTATATGTTTGTGTAATGTAATGGGTTTGGTAGGTCCCTGGTGTATGTAATAAATATTGTTGTAGATAATATACTGCCCTTCTGTATACCGCATTGTAGTTTAAAAACATTACCGATGTATGTTCCATTTCTAATTTTAGCTTCTGTCATCTAAAGTTCATCATCTAGTAGTTCAAGTTGCAATATCTTATATCTTAAACCAAGGTGTCAAACTTTATCAAATGCTTTAGTGATGGCTTTAGTTACTAAATGACATTGTCCGTTGTCTGATTTGTTTTGGGTTATGTTTTATGTAATAAAGTGCAATGGCCTCGGTGGTTCCTCTACCCTGGGAAAATCCATATTGGTGAACATTGTAGTACATTTTATCATTGAGGTGTTATCTTAGCCTTTTGTTTACAATTCTTTCGAAAAACATTCTGTGTACTTAAAGCAATGAGATGGGCCTGTAATTTGTTGCAATATGTGAGTTCTTTCCATGTTTTGGCAATAGTCTTATTGTGGATTGTTTCCATATATCGGGGAAATATCCTGCAGATAGTGTTGCATTGTAAATTTGAACGAGTTTAGTTAAGGCATTATCTGGTAGGTGTTTGAGTATAGCTTTGTTCATTTAACTTTTGCTAATTTTTTTTCATGGATTTAATGATATCTTTAATTTCTCCAACGGTTATTTATTTTGTTGTGTAATAGGGTGTGATCTGTTGTGTGGTGTGGTGTTATTCTGTGTGAATTGTTTTCCAAAAAACACTTTACTGTATCTTCCGTGTTATCGTTAGTCTTCATCTTCGTTATTATTATATATTGAGAAAACTTAATCCTAAACTTGTCTGTGTAGAGTTTTCTTCCCTTGTGATGTGTAAATTTTTTTATTATTGATGTTCAACAGATAATGTGGTTCAGGATTGTTGTTATCTGTAAGGTTTTTTATTTTCCTCCAGAAAGTCTTTGTATGCTGAAGCGGTTTATATCATTATGTTGGTCCAGTATGTGGTGTTACTATCTACTACTACAGCCTCTTGTAGTGTGTTTTGCAGTTGTTTGTATCTTTGAAATAGTTGTCAATCCCATCCGTATGTTACTGAGTGCTCTTTTAAAGCGTTGTACTGTATTATTCTCTTATGTGTGTTTTTGTTATAAAAAGGAAAAAGGTGCTGGAAGTGTACGGTGGTGGATTGTGGGTATGGTTTTTTTCTGCTGCTTGAAGAATTGTTTCTTACCCTTTCTTGATGTCTTCGTCTACTTCTTTTAGGGTAGCGTTGTGATACTGATCGTCAGCATTGATTCTGTTTGAAATGTCTTATTTAAAACTCATCCAGTCTGCTTGTCTGTGGCTGAGACGTAGAGTGGTTGCAGTTTGGATGTGTTTGGTAGAGATGGTCATTATTATGTGTGTGTGTATTAAGTGATCACTGGTTGTTAGGGGGCTTTGTTATATGTGGATGTTGTGATATGTTTTGTAGTTTGATAAAATGATGTCAGCTGTTGTTGCCGTGTTATGTGCATGGAATGTTGCTATTGCGTGAGCTGAGAGTGGGAGACGTTTTTATTTATTTATTTATTTGTTTATATAGAAAAGGGGAAAGATATTGAAGAATGGGAAGCAAGGGAAAAAAAGTAGGAGGAAATCATAAAAGACAGTTGAACTAAAAATATGGTGGATAGGCCACCTTGATATGTCATTTTATTTGTTTTGTTGTGTTTGCCAGAATTCGTGGGCTGACCACCTTCCACGTTATTATTTATTTATTTATTTATTCATTCATTTTTGTTTGATTTTTGTTTTTGCGGGTGCGATTTTTCTTTTATTTATATTTGATTTTGATTTGTATATTTATTGCGTGTATTGTTGGGTGATAAGTTGGTAGCTAGCTAGCTAGTTTTCAGTTTTCAGTTATCAGTGATATCTTGGTAGAGGGGGTCCTCGATAATCATGAGGCTGCTTAGGAATGACTTGAATGAATTATATTTGTTGATGGTTCCTTAGTTATTTTGAAGTTCTTCCAGTCTAGGAAATTGTGTTGTTGATCTAATTTTTGCCATGTTTTGTTTTCTGCCCTCTTAGGTAGCCTGATGTTTACCGTATCAGTTTTGATTTGTTCGTGTATTTGTTGTGTGTTTAGTGTATATGGATAGGGTTGATTTGTTGCAAATTTCAAGGCCTTATTTTGGGTGCGTTGTAGTTTGCTGATTTGTGTTTTGCTTAGAGAGTGGGTTGGTAAGGGTGGGGCAAAGACTACTGTATACTGGAGTTGTTACTCGCGCTCCGCGCCAACCCGCCCATGACCAGTGGAGGCTGATCTGCAAGGTAAAAAAAGTGTTTCGAACATCACTCCCATTTCCCTTCCTTTGGTTTATCAGTATAAATGATATACTGTTATCTTCGTAAATGTTTGTTCTATAATATTATCAAATAAAAAACAGTAAAACACACTAAAGAAAAGCCATTATGAGACTCTGAAAAAATATGCATGAACATTCACTTGAACTCTTCGCCATTTAATATTTTGCGAGACGACATTCAACATGAAACATATCAATAGAAGCGGAATTGTATTAGCTTTCCATTTACATATTTCGTTTTCTGGTAAATGAATTAGCACCCTGCATAAATTAGCGTTAACAAAAAACACCCATCATCAATCGGATCGGCAAGTAAAAAGTTTCCATGAATACAGTAGACCATGGTTTATCAGTATAAATGATATACTGTTATCTTCGTAAATGTTTGTTCTATAATATTATCAAATAAAAAAACAGTAAAACACACTAAAGAAAGGCCATTATGAGACTCTGAAACAATATGCATGAACTTAACATTCACTTAAACTCTTCGCCATTTAATATTTTGCAAGACGACATTCAACATAAAACATATCAATAGAAGCGGAATTGTATTAGCTTTCCATTGACATATTTCGTTTTCTGATAAATGAATTAGCACCATGCATAAATTAGCGTTACCTAAAAAAATAACATCATCAATCGGATCGGCAAGTAAAAAAGTGTTTCATGAATACAGTAGACTATGGTTTATCAGTATAAATGATACACTGTTATCTTCGTAAATGTTTGTTCTATAATATTTAAAAAAAAAAACAGTAAAACACACTAAAGAAATGCCATTATGAGACTCTGAAGAAATATGCATGAACTTAATATTCACTTCAACTCTTCGCCATTTAATATTTAGCGAGAAAACGTTTTACATGAAACATATCAATAGAAGCGGAATTTTATTAGCTTTCCATTGAGATATTTCGTTATCTGATAAATGAATTAGCACCATGCATAAATTAGTGCTAACTAAATAAATAACATCATAAATCGGGTAATTTTCCCGGTTGATGATGTTATTTATTTAGTTAACCCTAATTTATGCATGGTGCTAATTCATTTATCAGAGAACGAAATATATAAATGGAAAGTTAATAAAATTCCGCTTCTATTGAAATGTTTCATGTAAAATGATTAATCGCAAAATATTTAATGGCGAAGAGTTTAAGTGAATATAAAGTTCATGCATATGTCTTCAGAGTCTCATAATGGCATTTCTTTAGCGTATTTTACTCTTTTTTATTTGATAATAATATATAACACATTTACGAAGATAACAGTATATCATTTATACTGATAAAACATATGAAGGGAAATGGGAGTGATTGTTAGGAATCGCGGCATTGGCCTCCACTGGAAATAGCCCAAACTGAGTAGCAAGTCCAGTATACAGTAGTCTTTGGGTGGAGTATCTAAAATTGGAAGGATAAGGGTTGTTACTAAGTGTGTTTTTATTTTCATTCACATTGACATTAACCTATATAGTTTGTTGAGTGATCTTGTAGCTTGTATTTTCCGCTGTCTTATATGTTTGCTGTAACCGTGTGTGGTGATGTGGCGGCCCAATATTTTTCCTTCTGCTGTAAAATCTATTATTTCTTCATCACCAATGACTGGGTCTCCTGTTCGAGTACCGAGTCTTATAATGGTAAACTTGTTTGTGTTTGTTTTTATTTTTTCCACAATTTTTCATAGTTGTTTATTTTTCAATGTATCTTTGTGTTCTTAGTCTTAGCATTTCCCTGGATTTCCCTGGATATGGTATTAGTTGGGTTATGTCGTCTGCGTAACTAATGTTAATTCCTGTGTTTGACGTTGGTTTGTCTCTGGTGTAAATTGTCAAAAATGTTGGTTCTATCACACTTTCCAGATAGACACCACATCGTAGGTCAAAGCTGTCACCCAGTACTGTTTCCACTTTTATCCTCGCCTTCCGATTATATAAGATCTTTTACTGTATTTGAGTCCAAAGTGTCGACACCTTGTCGAATGTCTTTGAGATCTCCCTCATTGACACTGTCCTTTGTCTGATTTGTAGTGTGATATTTATTCAGAGATGAGTGCTATGCTTGAGTTGTCCCTTTGCCAATGCGGAAGCCATATTAATGAGTGTTGTATAGGAGATTTCTTTCTACGTAGATGTAATCGTAGCCTTTTATAGTCAATAACATATAGTGCATAACTGAGATAATTGTCTCTGGCATGAAGGCGTGCATTCCACACACTTTCTCTAATCCTAAAGCCCGTCAACCTTGGTTTAACTTAACTCTGCTTATTCTCATGCTGTCCAAGATAGAGAGGTGGCTCACAAACGGTATCGTAACCATCCATCTCCTGAAACTCATGCCCTTTATATTTCTGCCCGTAATCATGCCAAATCTTTTCTTCAACTTACCAAAAACTCCTTCATTCATAGAAAATGTCAAAATCTCTCTGAATCAAACTCCTCTCGTGACTTCTGGCATCTAGCTAATAACATCTCTAACAATTTTTCGTCTTCATCTTTCCCTCCTATGCTTCACCCATATGACTCCACAGCTGTCTCATCTATTTCTAAAGCTGAACTCTTTGCTCAAACTTTTTGCTGAAAATTCCACTCTGGTTGATGAAGGGCTTGTTCCTCCTTCTCCATCCTCTGAATATATTTTGCTTGTTATTAAGATCCTTCGTAATTATGTTTTTTTTTTGTCCTTTCTGGCCTAGATCCTCGAAAGGCTTACGGTCCTGACGGAGTCCCTCCTATTGTTCTCAAAAACTGTGCTTCTGTCCATGTACCCTGCCTGGTCAAACGTTTCCGTCTTTGTCTATCTGCTTCCACCTTTTCTTCTTGCTGGAAGTTTGACTGTTCTAATCCTTTAAACTACCGTCCTATAGCTTTGACTTCCTGCCTTTCTAATGCTTTTGAATCTACACTTAATAAGAAGATTATTAAACATCTATCTGCTCACAATCTTCTATCCGATCGTCAGTACGGTTTTCGTAAAGAGCGATCTACTGGCGATCTGCTAGCTTTCCTAACTGACTCTTGGCCATCCTCCATTAAGAGTTTCGGTGAAACTTTTGCAGTTGCCATTGACATAATATTATCAAAAGCCTTTGATAAAGTCTTGCACAAATCATTAGTTCCAAACTACCCTCATTCGGTATCTATCATTCTTTCTGCACCTTCATCTTAAGTTTTCATTCAAACCGTTCTATTTCAGCTACTGTAGACGGTCATTGTTCTTCTCCTAAGTCAGTGTTTCTTAACCTGGGGTGCTAGCACCCCCAGGGGGTGTTGAAATGAAATTTAGGGGGTGCTGGGAAATGCTGCATACGTGGCGGTACAATGTTAGAGTTCCTCGCAATGGATACAAAAATATCGAAGGGATACTTTTTGACAAGAGTACTATTTTTATTTGATAAACTTTAACCTCATTATATTGACTTTCATTGTGAGTGTACTTTCACTCGAGTGCTGATGTCGGACGTGAGGCGGTGAGACCGCGCCGCTGAAGGCAGTAGTTGCGTAGTAGCAGTACAGCTCAAGCCCCCGCATCGTTGTGTTTCGCCTTAACTTCTAGTTCTAGTAATACTGGTAAAGACCATTGGAAGGTGTACTTTTCCTCATTCGCTCCAACTCACTCACGAAGGTGGTGAAGATGGAATAATACTATGTGTTCGTCTGTGTCTGTTTGTTTGTTTATTTGTCAACATCACTCATAATGTAGTTGCTCCAATTTTATGAAGTTTTTTGGGGGGAGGAACATTACCTTTGGTAAAACACCAATCAATTAAATTTTGAAGGTAAATTTCTAATTTAGATTGGTGCATTTTTGCTAACATCTTCTTTGTCCATAGGCTTGTGTGATTATGTAATGCCAAAAACACGCAAATGGAGTGACAAATATGTGTATTTCTTTTTTTGTTACATCTTGGCCTATAGTGCCTGTAGGCAGTGACCTCCAGGGCATACCATCCCACCCCTGGAGGTCACTGCCTACAGGCGCTATAGGCCAAGATGTAACAAAAAAAGAAATACACATATTTGTCACTCCATTTGCGTGTTTTTGGCATTACAGAATCACACAAGCCTATGGACAAAGAAGATGTTAGCAAAAATGCACCAATCTAAATTAGAAATTTACCTTCAAAATTTAATTGATTGGTGTTTTGACCATATGTAACGTTCCCCCCAAAAAAACTTCATAAAATTGGAGCAACTACTTTCTGAGTGATGTTAACAGAGAAACAAACAAACAAACACAGACGAACACATAGTATTATTCCACTTTCACCACCTTCGTGAGTGAAGGATGGGATGGTAGGCCCTGGAAGTTCAATTGAGGGTTGTGATGGTTGGCCCTCGCCCGTGGTGGCGCAGGCAGGATTTTTGGTTAAGGATTTAGGATATGTCACGTATGGCTTCACTGCACTCATGGATGACCGTGGAGGACCAGACCGGGCACAATGTATGACCGGCCATTTAATTATTTGCAACTCAAATTTGAAACCTGCTAGACTCCAAGAACACCAGGTGAAGCATCCAGCTGCAGAACAAGAACAGACTATCGAGACAGAAAGGCACACTACCCCGACTTGGATTCAAGCCAGTACATAAATCCATTCTGCAAGCTTCCTATGAGGTGGCATACCAGTGCATCAGGGAGAAGGCTTCGTATTTGGCTCCGGAAACCTGGTTAAGCTGCACCATTCGGATGGTAGAACTGGTTCTTGAAACAGAGGCAGCCAAGAAGATGAAACAAGTGCCTCTGTTCAACGATATCATCGCAGGGAAAGTTGCAGATATGAGTAACTGTTGCGACATCTTGGACCAGATTGTTCAGGAGACAGTCCCATCCACATCAGTCTCCAGTTGGATGAATCAATTGATGTTTCCAACATGAGTCAACTGATTTTGTATAACCGGTACATCAAGGATGGTGAAATTAAAGATGAATTCCTCTTCTGTGAGGCATTGCAAACGATGACAAAGGCAGCGGATGTATTTCGACTCTTGGACGAGTTGGACAAGCATCAGATCAAGTGGGAGAAGATAGGGTCGGTCTGCACAGATGGTGCCCCAGCCATGATAGGGAATAGGTTTGGCTTTACTGATTTGGTAAAGGGAGGGTACCAGATATCATCATGAAGCACTGTGTTCTCAATTGCCATGCTTTGGTTGCAAAGACGTAGCCGCCTCACCTCAAAGAAGTTCTATCTGTCTGTGTTCAAGTTGTGAATTTTATCTGGGGTCGTCCTTTAAACCACAGAGTGTTCAAGATACTTTGTGAGGAGATTGGAAGTTAACATCAAGTCCTTCTCTTCCACATAGAAGTGCGGTGGATCTCACGTGGGAAAACCCTGACCCGTATTGCAGAGCTCAAGAATGAGATTGCAATATTCCTCCGAGAGTATCAGAATAAGTTCGCTGAAAACTTTAAGGACGAAATGTTCATCCTCTCTCTTCTATCTGACAGACATTTTCAGCCATTTGAATGAACTCAACTTGTCCATGCAAGGCACGTTTGCTAACAATCTTGTTTGTGCAGAGACGGTAGAAAACTTCAAGAAGAAGCTCTCACTCTGGAATCGTCGAATCCAAGGAGGGAATGTGGGAAGCTTGCCTATCCTAGACGAGAAACTGGGAAATCAGTCCCATGCTTATAGAAAATATTGTTCCTCACCTCTCGCATTGAGACCACAATGACAAAGAACTTTCCCAAGGATCATACATTTCCAGAATGGATTCCGCAGCCCTTCCTGGCAGACATGAGTGATGCTGACAACCTGAAGGACGAGCTTATTGATCTGCATGTGAACCAGGGTTGTCAGACAAAATTCCGTACATTACCATTGTCTGGCTTCTGGTGTGATTAGTTGGTAGCATACCCTGGACTGGCGAGGGCAGCGCTGGAGATGATCATTCCATTTCCAACTACCTATCTCTGTGAAAAGGCATTCGATCTCCATCCTGTTCCAGATCAAAACAATTGCTCGGAAGCGCCTTCATGATGGGCTGCTCCACGACATGAGGCAGCGGATCTCTGACCAACACGTAGCCTCAATTTCAGAAACTAGTCGCACATAGGCAACAACAAAAATCACATTGATTAGTTTATGTTCAATTTCCCTGCTGTTTATGCTTGAGTGAGTTTGTCTATGCTCTTTACTCTATTGTTTGTACCTATAATATTGGCATCCTTGGTGTTTTATTTTGGGGGAATGAACAAAATATATAAACAAGCGACTGTAGACTTTGTAACCAGATGTTAGCCAGAGTTAACGGGTGCTGGACTTCCTAGACCTGTCAACAGGGGGTGCTGAGGTCGGAAAAGGTTAAGAAACGCTGACCTAATGACCTAAATGACCTAAGTCTATCAATACTGGTGTTCCTCAGGGTTCTTTCCTGTCACCCACTCTCTTTTCTATCATTAATGCTCTTCTAAGCCTAACTCAAAGCCCTATCCACTCCTACGCTGATTATTCAATCCTGCATTTTTCAACGTCGTTCATTAGACGTCAAACCCAACAGGAACTAAGTGATTCACGGAGATATGCCACATAGCGCCTTACTTCTGATCTTTCTATAATTTCTGATTGGGGCAAAGCAAACTTTGTTTTGTTCAATGCCTCAAATACACAATTTCTTCACCTATCTACTAGACAAAACCTACCAGACAACTATTCCCTCTTCTTCAATGACACTCAACTGTCCACCTCTTCTACAATGAACATTCTTGGACTATCCTTTACAAAAAATCTGAACTGGAAATCTCACATCTCATCTCTTCCTAAAGGCGGCGTCACACTAGCACTTTTCCGTCAATTTTTTACAGCAACTTTCTAAAAACTAACAATTTTTTGACTGCAAGCCGTCACACACACAATCGTTTGCCTGCACTACCAGTCAGCTGTTCCTGCGACTGTAAATAAACATGGCTCCGACGCCAGGGCAGGCTAGAGTACCTTAGGGCAGGCTATATAGCTGGTATACACTTAATTATGTGTATCATCAATCGTAGACGCGCCAAACAAGTAAAAATACATACACATATATACATTAAAACAGTAATAGATGAGCGGGCATCAGCCCGCCGCTGGAGCCGCAGCAACAGTCAGGGCACAGGTCGGCGGGGCGTGAGGTCACTCCCGCTCCTTATTTATGAGAAATTCTTCTGAACTACGTGTCCACAGCATTTCGTCTATAATTACAAGTTGAAGTCTTGAAGAGTGAGAAACGATTTTTGAGTGTGTCTTGAAAAATATACACAACAATCGAGTCATGCGAGAGACTGTTGCCTGTTTTATAAAACTGGCTTTTAAATGTATCTACATGTGCAATAGTCACTTGAATATTTTTCATACTTTCAAATGTATTGAATTATATTTTGCAAAAAAATCCTGATTTATATCGAATATCTTTAAAGTAATCACTATGGATTTTGATTTGACTATGAAAGTTGTCTTCAACTTTCCACATGAAGACGATCACGATCGTCTGACTCAGACTGACTGATTCAGACGGACTAACTAGTCAGAGCGAGAAAAAACCAACGGAGATCATCTAACTAGACGGAAAAAGGGCTAGTGTGACGCCGCCTTAAAGCAGCTGCTAAGAACTTAGATGTCCTGTGGCGTCTGCGTTCATTCAATTTCTCCCTCCCAGTTGCTTGCTCTGTACAGGTGCCTTATCATCCCATGTATGGAGTATGTCTCACATGTTTAGGGGGGATCCACTCATACAGCTCTCCTAAACAAGGTTCAGTCAAAAACTTTTCGTCTCATCAACTCCCCTCCTCGGACTGACTGTCTTAAATTTTTTAATCCCCGCCGCAATGTTACTTCTCTTGCTATCTTCTACCGTTATTTTCATGATCACTATTCTTCTGATCCCCCCCCTCCCGCAGCCTCGCATCACAAGACTTGCTACTCATTCTCATCCCTATTATGCCCATCCTCTTAATGCAAGAGTTAATCAGTATCCTTAATATTTCAGCCCTTTCACTGGTAAACTCTTAAACTCTCTTCCTGTTTCTATTTTTCCACTCTCCTACGACATTACGGAAGAGAGACAGTCATGACGTAACGTGGCGTGAGCGCTAACACAGAAAATTGGTCCAAGTACAGGAACATTAATAAAATACCATGGCAGCATTTAAGTTAATATTTGTTTTATTTATATTTATTTCATCTATCTATTTGTTTATTTATTATCTATTTTTGTACGACATTATTTATAATAATTTTATTGGTTGATAGATAATATGCCGTTGAAAACATATAAAAGGTGGATCTCACAGAGTTAAAATACTAGTGTCAGTGGGGTAGCTAGGTATCTATCAATTGTGGGGGGAAGACACCTGGAGGTGAGTATAGGGGAACACTAGGCAAGTGGAGCTAAGGGACATTCTGATGCCACTTAGAAGGGTATAATGGTATATTATGAGATCAGATCAGTGGTGGGTATTAGAGCATTATATAGAATACGATAGAGGGCCAGTTAGAGGGAAACAGATTTTCATGGGGGGGGTACGTGCACCCCTGTGCCCCCCCATAGCTATGCCACTGTAGAGTGTGCGTCCAGGGTCTACAGTTGTCGCCGCTGGAGATGGACCGGCGGCCATCTTACTGGGCTGAAGTGATCCAAAATCAACAATTTTACACACCTCACTCTTACCCGATTTCCTGACAATACCATTTGATATTAAGAAAAACTGAGGCTAGCATCGTCTTTCTGAGGAAATTCTGCATTGCATTAAAGTAAATTCGTAACTGTAATGTAAGCTTAGATATACGGAAATGATGGTTAAGTAAAATAGTGCATACATTTTTACCCCACTTATTTGAATTCTCATTGCTCGGTTACTTTTGATCCCATGAAGTTTTTAAGCACGGTTCCTGAATCAGCACACGTTTCTAATTATGTTGATAGGATACGTCCCAGTGTGAAAATATCTACAGGGTTTACATTGCCTGGGAACATGAGCGTGTCGTTATTCCGGCGTCATATTAACAAGGGAAGTCGAGATCATGACGTCAGTTCGTTCAATGTGTTCATGTGCACCCGACCATGGCACGTGAGCAACTGATATGAGCTGAAAGTTCGCCGCGTTACGTCACAACACTTGATAAGTTGATGTGCAGCAGAAACGCGATTTTTTCAGCAAATGCCCCGACATGTTCTTATATATATGTTGGTAGGAACAATAACTTCTAATAGGATGCAAACACTGGCGGGCCAAGTGACGTCATGCAGGCAGCATGGGAAGCCTATCAGTACATATTGACTGCCAATATTGATTGCCATATTTTGTTCACCCTCAAACGGATTCATCTTTTTTAGCAAAACGTCCAGAGAGCCAGGCTGCTCGACCAAGACTTTCCGCTATCATTGTGCATATATCAAAACAACCTAACCAAAATTTTACCCTGAAACAAAACTAAATTGAAGCAAACATACCTAATCAAACATTGTTTGACACATATCCAATTTTTTTCAAAACTATGCAGTGGGTACACCATATTCTTCCTTGATTGAAAATAAACAGCAGAAGTTTATCATCTTAGGTAACAGTGGATATTCTCTGGATCCACATCTTACACCTTTTGCATATCCCACCGCGCAACCAGGGGAGAACTACAACAGGAGTCACACGAGGACCCGATCTGTTGTGGAACAAACTTGCAGCATCCTTAAATCAAGATTTAGATGTCTCCATAAGTTAGGTGGAGCCCTTCAGTTCTACAATCCCACTAAGTATGCAAATGTACTTTTGGTTTGCATGCTCCTCTATAACTGGTGTGTCAGGCGCAATATACCACTGGAAGAACAATTACAAAGCTGTTACAGTACAATTACTGTAGATGATGAACCTGTTCAACACAACATAGTTGGTGGTGATATGCATGCATCTGGGAATGCACGTAAAACATAATTTGTTCTGAGGTATTTTTCTTGAAGAAACATATCCTTCAATGCTCATTTTAAAACAAAATGATAATGGGTTTTTCTTGATAATAAAAAAAACATACATTTTAATTTTTAGAGTACCAAATTAGCACGTAATCAATTTTTTTTCTTCAAAATATTGTCTGCTAGCCCAATATCACATACATTTTCCTTTCTCTAGTCTCTGGTTGCACAGGTTTTCTAGGCTAGCATGTTTCATAAATCACTTTTAATCTCTATTTTTGGTCAAGCCCTCATAATTCCTACGTTCAACAACTCCGTCATTCTGGTACAAACTCTTACGCGGGACCAAATTTGTGTTACCAGGGGCGGAAGCAGTTCTGTACAAGTTACCTGTTCTACATTATTTTTATATTTAGTTACGAGCAACCAAGCATCCATCAGTTACTGTCAAGTAACTGCTTGAAAAATGTAGGTTTACAAAATATGGAAATATTTTTTTGACCATTAATAGACACAATATAACAGAATTCTTGTTGGGGAAACACACATACACAAAAATCTGCCTACGATGACTTCGGATGGACTGATCGCAATAAGACGTATATAGAAATATTGTAAATATTGCAGCAAATTGCAACCAAGCAGAATAAATGAAAATATCTTGTTATCGTATTAAAAGTGTACTCAAATCATTCAACGGAAACCCCTCCCACCTCCGCACCCTGTGTGGCCATGTAGGTTATATAAGAGGGGGCGGCATGTTGCCTCTATAGGTCTGGGTGAAGCACCGCGCTCCGCAACCCCGCCCCCCCATTGTGTATCTATTAGATAGAAAGCCGTAAAGTGCAATGAGTCGACAGTGAAATAGCAATGTTAGAACATAAGAACATAAGAAAATAAGGAAGCTACAAGAGGCCGCGAGGCCTACACGTGGTAGTTCCTGTCACCTAACACTACCTACATCCACCTTTCATCCCCATCCATGAACCTATCCAGCCCCTCTTTAAAGCTCCCTAATGACTCCGCACTAACTACCTGTCTACTGAGACCATTCCATTCATTCACCACCCTATTTGTGAACCAGTTTTTCCCTATTTCCTTTCTAAATCGGCGCTTTTCCAGCTTGAATCCGTTACTTCTTGTTCAACCCTGGTTAAAAGCCGTAAGAACTTTTCCTACCTCTCCTTTATTAAATCCTTTTATCCACTTAAAAACTTCTATCAGTTCGCCACTTACTCTGCGTCTCTCGAGTGAGTGTAATTTTAATAACTTCAATCTCTTCTCATAACTAAAGTTACGCATCCCTTGTATCATGTTGGTCATCCTTCTCTGCACTGTTTCTAACAAGGCTATATCCATCCTGTAATATGGAGACCAAAACTGAACCGCATAGTCTAAGTGAGGCCTGACTAGAGCCAGATAAATCTTTAGAATAACTTCCGCACTTCTACTTTTAACACTTCTGGTAATAAATCTTAATACTCTATTAGCTCTATTTCTGGCCTCAATACATTGTTTCCTAGGTCGGAGGTCTGGGCTCACCCTCAATCCAAGATCTTTTTCACCTTCTGATCTTTTCAGCGATACATTGCTTATGGTGTATTTATTAACAGGGTTTTTTTCTACCAACATTCATAACGCTGCATTTATCAATATTAAATTCCATCTGCCATCTGACTGCCCACTCGTTAAGTTTATCTAAGTCTCCCTGCAATATGTTTACATCAGACTGTGATCGAATAATCCTACCTACCTTAGTATCATCAGCAAACTTGCTGATATCACTGCTAATCCCACTTTCCAAGTCGTTGATGTAAATCAAAAATAGTAATGGACCCAAAACAGACCCTTGTGGAACTCCACTTGTCACCAGTCCCCATTCAGATTTAGAACCATTAATTGTAACCCTTTGTTGCCTATTACTTAGCCAAGCTCTGATCCAATGAAGAACCTTCCCATCTATTCCATGAGCCCTAACCTTATTTAAGAGTCGCTCGTGTGGTACTTTGTCAAATGCCTTACTAAAGTCCAGATATATTATATCATAATCCTTATCATTATCTGCCGTCTCATAAACTTTCCTATAAAAACTCAATAAATTGGTGAGACATGACCTACCCTTGGTGAATCCATGTTGTGAATCATTGATCAAACTATGTCTATCTAAGTGCTCTCTACTGTTTTTTGCAATAATATATTCCAATAATTTACCCACCACAGATGTTAGACTTACGGGTCGATAATTTGACTTTAGTCCTCTGTCACCCTTCTTAAATATGGGAACAACATTTCCTTTCCTCCACAATAATGGCACATCGCCTATCTCAACCGATTTCCTAAAAATGTGCACTAACGACTCACTAACAACCTCCTTGCATTCCTTTAATACCCTGGGATACACTTCATCTGGTCCTGGCGATTTAAAAAATTTCATTTTATCTATACCCTCTTCCACCATTTCCCTAGTTATCACAATATCTTTGAGTTTCTCCTCATCGCTTCCTTTGAACATCTGTTCACTATCAGGTATCGTCTGTGTATCCTCCTCCGTAAAAACACTTAAGAAATAATCATTTAGATTTTTACACATATCCTCATCCGTATTTAAGACCTCCCCCTGTCCTGACCTTAACGGCCCAACTAATTCCCTTGTCTTTGTTTTATATACCTGATAGAACCCCTTTGGGTCCCTTTTCGCCTGTCCTGCTACTTTAATCTCATAATTGTTCTTAGCAACTCGAGTTAATTTCTTCACTGTCCTCGCCATCACGTTATACTGTTCTTTGTTTACCAATCATGCCTTGAACCTTAAATAAATGTTTCTTTTTACTCCAATGTTGTGTTTTAAATTGGTGGTCATCCATTTTGGATCACTCTTTCTGGACCTTATTTCCCTATAAGGAATATTTTTTTTCTGTCCGTCAATTATATTCCTTACAAATGAGGTATAATCCTCCTCAGCCCCTACCTCACTTCCATTTCTAACCTCTCTAATTACCTCCTCATCCCCGACCTCACTTCCCTGTCTAACCGCTCTAATTACCTCCAGGTGCCTTCCTAATCCTTCATAATGGGCCTTTCCAGCTGTCTTCGCCCTGTCCTTACCCTGGGAAAATTTCTTCCCCTCCATCCCACACCTCTTATTAATAACCTCCAGGCGTCTTCTTCATCCTGCATAATTGGTCTTTCTGAAATTAGAATGTTTTGATTCAATCTCCCCGCATTGGGGCGAGGCGATCGGATTCACCCGATAACACTGGGAACGTGCGGCATGCCACCTCCACCTTTTTAACCTGCCTGTGTCTGGCCCTGCCACTGCTACCAGCGCACGACTACAGTACAAACAATAACAGACCCTGTTGGCGCGGCGAATATGACTGTGTTTGTGTGTGCCGTTGCCGATTGCAAGTCTTCTTCAAGGAAAAAAACTCAACAAGTACCCACATATGAAAGGGTTGAAGGGTTGGTCCAGATTTCCATCACTGAAAAACGAACCAAAAGCGTTTTCTGCGGGGGATTTCGCTTGCAAGCGAAAAAAATTCGCTTGCAAGCGGTCACTTTCCTCTTGCTGTTCCCCGCAGAAAACGTTTCCGTCGCTTGCTCCTGAGATGGCAGGGCGGCGGCTGAGATGTAAACAAAACATGGCGGCGGACCAAAGGCCCGTACCGAGAGCCATGATGAAGGTCGAGCGACGAACGACGAACGACAGAGGAAGGGTAGTGTAAAAGGGATATTTTTCGGAACCAAGAGCAGCGACGAAGGTCGGCACGAAGACACTGTTGCCTCCGTGTCTTCGTGCCGACCTTCGACCGTCGACCGTCGTCGCTGCTCTTGGTTCCGAAAAATATCCCTTTTACGCTACCCTTCCTCTGTCGTTCGTCGTTCGTCGCTCGACCTTCATCATGACTCTCGGTACGGGCCAAAGTTTCTCGAGTGATTTTATGCTGGATCAGTTCTATGTTCTTACCTAAAAGTGACGCTCATATTGTCAATAAAGCAGCACAGAAGCTTGGAACAGAGGAATGCACAAGTGGACAGGATGATGGAAGATGGCCGACGGAGGCTGTACACAGTGTTGTGTGTGTAAAGACTGTTTGAATGTATATATAGGAATATGTAAAGATGTGCCGGTTATTTTATCCTTAATTACACGCCGCAACCTCACTTACCTGATTCAAGATTATAGAATAAGATATTAAAATAAGAAGGAGTGATTGATTTTAACTAAAGTACACTACTGTCACATTTTATTAAAGCACAAACCACCGCCACGTCAGCCGAACGCGACAGTGCCCAAACAAACATTTCGCTTGCTGCCGCAGCAAATTATTGCGGGTCAGGCAATCATCTTCCCTGGATGATTGAACAGCAAGCGAAATTTGAGCAATCGAATTTTTTCGCTTGCAAGCGAAATTTCACTTGCTCCCCGCAGAAAACGCCTCAAGTAGAAGAAAGAAATTGTTTTGGTGCCGCGGGCGCGGAAGTTGTCGTACTTAATATACTGATATGTTTTCTTTTCTTAATCTGTCTTTTAATAATAAATGGCACATGGAAAAAAAAAACCAAAAATATATCTTTATTTTTGGAAGTAATCATGCTTCATTTAATACAGTAACTATATTTCCGCCTGGTACTTGGTAATGGCAGGACGACTGTACAGATTCCGAGATTATCATCGAGTTGTTGGACATAGGAATTGCTAAAAATAATCCTCATATGTTTGTTTGACAATATCACAGTATTTAGTGTATGTAGTTTGTGATTTTATCTATTTGCCCGATGATTCTAAGGCAAAAATCTAATCAAGTCTATGAGTGCATATTGCAAAGGCATTATTTTATATTATTCGCTGAAGTGATTTTGAATATCTATTTCTTAAATTCTTGCATTTTTGCGTAAAGTATAAATTTACATTGGTTTCCCTACAAGGAGGGGTTTGTGCATCATATAATATAGAAGGCATAACATTTTAAAGATGACCAAGTATGTTCATATAATAACATTTATTGAAAATATTGTAAAATATTAATTTGTATTTTGTACTTGTTCCTTCTGAGGTAGACATCTACATATACTTTCTTTTAAGGTCCATATTCAATCCAATATAAAGCTGCATCTGAAGCCAAGTAATTATTGCGCAAGGGTAGCAGATTTGCTTTCAAAGAGAAAATAATTTGTAATCAAATCCTTCAATACCTTCACAAGCCAAACAACCAACCACTAGGGGGGGGGGGGGACTTTTATTTCTAAGGTAGTTAATGTATGTTAGTGCACATTGTAATTGATTACAAACTAATACTACCTGCAAATGGTACAGCAAAAAATGAAAAAATTAAGCCTATCTCATCGATAGCTAGTCTAACACCCTGTAACATAAGTTTGCTAAGCTTCAGATGCAAGCTTGAAAAATAAGTAGTATAGGCCATAACGCTGAAACTAAAGCATTATCATAGTTTGTGTAAGATCATGTTATACATTATAGATTTATCAAACATAGAAGATAGGGTTGATAAATACGTATACGCACATCTATTTTATACAACTCAAAGAAAAATTACAACATGTTAGTGACTAACCTCAACATAATTAAACCTCACCTAGCTAGTAACTAAACCTTAAAATCAAATGCAAAAGACCATACGTAATGTCAATCTTGAACTAGTGAGTAGATGCAATAGCTAAGTCTTATGATTTGAATAACTTGTGGAAGTACTGTTTAGGTGTAATCTTAGATTAGGTAAAAACAGTAATCATAGAATCGTTATACGTAGATATTGCAACTTGTTACAGCAATTACATCAAATGAACTTACAGTGCTACTAGTAAATATATACAGTGTAATAAAACAAATAATATTAGTGGCCAAAATCTTTATACTAAAGTATCATTACTTAGACTGGGATGAGCTTTTAATATAACTGACAATACTACTAAGATTGTTGTTTAGTAAACGTAATGTGTCCCTAATGTCTGCAAGAAAAGTCCTTATATCTACTTAAGTTTCAAGCATTTGGACTGTAACCCCCTCTCTGTAGTAGGGACAGCCCGAGCTTTATGTCGTCTAGACTCTAGTAGGCGATGGAATTACCTGTGTCACTACTCACCAAACTATGATAATCACCACCAAGTGGTAAGCTAGAGGGTACCCCCTCAGCAGGAGCAGAAGCAGGAGCGATTTTACGAGCGAACCTGTATAGATTGTCCAGGACTGAGAACACAACCAACCTCATCAAAGATGATCTCTACAGGCATTTCAGAGACTCCTGTATCAACCACCTGTACGTATGGATCACTAGGTCCTGAAAGTATATGCATTCATAAATTAAAAAAGGAATTCTCTCTCTCTCTCTCTCTCTCTCTCTCTCTCTCTCTCTCTCTCTCCTCTCTCCCCTCTCTCTCTCTCTCTCTCTCTCTCTCTCTCTCTCTCTCTCTCTCTCTCTCTCTCTCTCTCTCTTATATATATATATATATATATATATACTATATATATATATATATATATATATATATTATATATAATATATATATATATATATATATATATATATATATATATATATATATATATATATATATATATATATATATATATATATATATATATATATATGTATATATATATATATATATTACTGATGATAATATACGCATTCGCATTAGCAATTGCTAGCACCGGGACCAGCACAGGGACCAGCACAGGCCTCTGTCACGCCGGACTAGAACCCTCCTAAGGAGAGACAAGGAGAGGTATGTCAGGAGTCTCGCTGAGGATGTCGAGGGTCATTTGAACGCTAATGACCTCCGACCCGCCTACCGAGCCCTGAAGAAGCTCCGTTCCAAGTCTCCTTCTCGGGCGAGTGCTATTCGAACAGCAGATGGGCGCCTCGTGTAGGACATGGATGGGCAGATGGCTCGTTGGGCTGAGTACTTTGGGCAGTTGTTCACGGTGGACCCTCCAACTGAGCAGCTTCACACCACTGGGTTACAGGCAGTGGATGCCGATCCTCCCATTGACGAAACCGCACCCTCTCTTGACGAAGTCAGAGAGGCTGTAGCAAAGTTGAAGGGTGGAAAGGCAGCTGGTGTTTGTAATATCAGTGCGGAGCTCCTCAAAGCTGGGGGTGAGGCCATGATCCGCGGGTTGCATGCTGTCCTGACTGCCGTGTGGCAATCAGGTACCATTCCTCCTGACTGGAAAAGGGGGCTGGTCGTCCCTATCTGGAAAGGGAAAGGGGACCGTTAGGACTGCAACAATTACCGCGGTATTACACTGCTCAGCGTACCAGGCAAGGTGCTTGCCCATCTATTGCTGACACGAATTCGCAGTCATCTGGTGAAGCATCAGAGACCTCAGCAGTCTGGGTTCACGCCTGGTAAGTCAACAACGGACCGTATCCTAGCGCTTCGTGTCCTGGTGGAACGCCGACGTGAGTTTCGACAGGGGATGCTTGCAGCCTATGTTGATCTCAAGAAGGCGTTTGATTCAGTGCATCGTGAGTCACTCTGGGATCTTCTGCGACTTCGAGGGATTCCTGCAAGGACTATTGGTTTGATAACTGGTCTGTATTCTGGGACTGAGAGTGCTGTGAATTGTGGGGCAGGTGTATCCAGCTTCTTTCCTGTGAATACAGCAGTGAGGCAGGGGTGCGTCCTTGCCCCATCACTTTTCAACGCTTGTATGGACTGGGTATTGGACAAGGTTGTAGATCAAAGTGATTGTTGGAGCATCCGTCGGCAACACCAAGATCACTGATCTTGTTTTTGCCGATGATGCAGTAATCTTTGCTGAGTCGCTGGAGGTCCTGGTGATGGCTCTCGAGGCGCTGCACGAGGAGGCAAAGCCTTTGGGACTTGAGGTCTCCTGGCTCAAGACCAAGGTCCAGGTATTTGGAGACTTACTAAATGAAGCAGTACAGTCTGTTCATGCGTGTGGCGAGGACATTGAGATCTTGGAAAGTTTTACATACCTTGGTAGCGCAGTCCATAATGACGGCGGGTCACGTCAAGAAGTCTTACGACGGATTGGCATAGCCCACGGTGTTATGGACTCGCTCAGCGGGAGTATTTGGCGTTGTCGGTACCTGTGCAGGAGGACAAAGATCCGGATCTTCAAGTCGCTTGTGATCCCTTTCTTACTCTATGGTTGTGAGACATGGACACTAAATAGTGACTTGAAGAGACGAATCAATGCCTTTGGTAATAAGTGTCTTCGCAGAATCATGGGGTATCGCTGGGATGATTACGTGTCAAATCAGCGATTGCACCGTGAGACTGAATCGAGGCCTATCACCTGCATAGTCCGTCAGCGCCAACTTCGGCTATATGGGCATGTGGCACGCTACCCTGAAACCGATCCTTCCCATCGGGTTGTATCTGTAAGAGACAATCCGGCGTGGAGGAGGCCAAGGGGGCGCCCACAAGGCTCGTGGCTGGGGCAAGTTGATGTTTCTTGTCGAGAGCTGCTTGGTATGGGAAAGGAGCCTGCATGGGAACTCGCGCGTGGTGACCCCCGGGAGTGGCGTCGTAGGGTGGGCGAGGCGACGCGCCCCCCGGCGTATGCCCCCAATGATTGATTGATTGATTAGCAATTGCGAATATCCGCATATTTTTTCAATATTCGCATGCGCATTCGCATTCGCACTCCCACTCGTAATCGTTTGCGAATATGCGAATATTTTGCCCAAATCAATAAACTTAAAAAAAAAAAAAAAAAAAAAATACAAGTGAACATAATATTACACAAGCAAACATATACAACATACCTAATTTAAAGTTTAGCCGAGCGTTAGTTAAAAGAATGGGGTGAGGAGGCGTACTGCTAGCCAAGATCATAGTCCCTTGAACACTAACTCCATCCTCCACCCTACAACAGAGTATAGCAGCAGCTACTCTCAAGGTCAATGTGACTAAACTCAACTCATTGCCTCGTGCGCCATACTGCAGTAATTAAGCATCTTCTCTGTCACCCACGAGCACAATCATCTTTCTTTGAAAGAGAACAGTGTTGCAGCAACCTACTGCGTAATGACGTCCAGTCACAACAGTGTGGTTTCGGATTATTTCGAGATTATCTCTAGTGATATTGCACAGTGTAAACTTTGCAATAATGATTATTCATTAGGGTACGCCGTAGGTCCAATGAAAAGTGAAATATAGATTATTTCGAATTTGGCAGGGTGTTTTCTTATGTAAAATTGAATATTAAGGGTGGTTTGTTCAATTAAACTTTTTGGTTTGAGCACTTCTTGCTATGCAAAAATGGACTTATATATTTATATGCAAAACATAGCTTAAAGTGCGATTTTGCATAGTAAGAATTGCTCAAATGCAAAAATGGAATGAGATAAAATCGTCTTAGAATTTCATTTTGCATAAGAAATTGGCATGCCAAAGTTGACAAAAAGAATTTTTGTTATACGGCGTACCCTAACCAGGGTACCAAAATAGTTGGATTGGGTTACGATGGGAGGAAGGACAAGACCAGGGCGATGGTGCCCGGCAGCTATGGGAAACTGCACCCAAGGTTGATCAGGGAGGAGCATGTGTCAGTGACAGAGGAGCCATCTGGAAGGTACCTATGGCACTTTGTACCAGAGGACCCGGTGCCACCTGAGAAGCCTCCGTTCAAGGTGGCTCAGGGTCTCTATGATCTGCTGGTGACATACGACTCCACCGACTCACTGATCGTACTGCAAGGTGACTCAACTAGGGCCAACACGGGGTGGAAGGATGGTACTCACGCCCATTTGGAGAAGATGCTGGGACGCAAGCTCTTCTGGAGTATATGCGTGTTGCACACAAACGAGTTGCCCCTGCGCCACCTTATCACCAGCATCGACGGGTCTACCTCATCTGACACTGGCTTCACGGGTCCAGTGTGCAGTCTGCTGTCCAGCGTGAATGAGATGCAGTACAACGCAAGAGTTCAGAGGAGTGTCAGGCGGTGAAGATCTCACGGAGATACCGGAGTATATCCTGGTCAACATGTCCACTGACCAGCAGGTCTCCTACCAGCTGGTCCAGGCTGTGAAGCGGGGCGTTCTCCCGTCCGAGCTGCAGGAGATCAAGTGTGGCAAGGTGTCCCACTCCAGATGGCTCACCACAGCCCAGTCGTTCGTGTACATGTGGACCAGAAAGCATGGACTGGCTGGCAAAGAACTGAACACCCTGGAAATCATAGTCAAGTACTGCCTGCAGGTGTACTTCAAACTCTACTACGACATCAAGGTTCACCACAGACTAGAGGACGGCCCCAAGCACATCCTCACGCAGCTCAGAGTGATGAGGTCGCAGCCCAAGAAGGTCCAAACAGCTGTGACCTTCTACGTGCGGACAGGAGCATGGTTCGCACACTCAGAATGTGTCCTCCTCTCGCTGATGGCGAGTCAGAGTGAGGACGACCGCAGGTTCGCCGTGACCCAGATTTTGAAGCTGAGGGCTGGCAAGGAGTATAGGGACACCAGTGTAAGACCTTGCATCACACTCAAGCTGAACTTGTCAGCTACCAGCTTGCAAACACTGATCAGCTGGCAGCCTGGCCAGGTGCACGAGCCGGCATTCACCTGTTCACTGTCCGGGGATCAGATCCAGGAGATCCTGGTCAAGCCGTACGAGATTCCGGAGTTCTCTATCCACACTCAGAGCACCGAAAGAGTCGTGAAGCAGGTGACAGAGGCTGCGGCAGCAGTGGTGGGGCAGCAGGCCAGAGATGGGTTCATCCGGGCTCGGGCCCACCACCGAGAGACCATGCCCTGCTTCAGGTCTAAGAAGGAATGATGGACACGTTCTAGGCCAATGTAGAGGCTGTGACACTGTGATGTAGTGCCTGATGAACCAACTGATCAGAAAGAGCTTACCACGCTAGTCATTTGGAACTCATATTGGTGCATGATGCAATACACAGGACCAACCGGACACTGCGTGCTCATTTCAGCATTATTCGATAAGGGTGCAATATAAAAGTACGATTTTGCATAGTAATAATTGCTCAAATGCAAAAATGGAATAAGATAAAATCGTCTTAGAATTCCATTTTACATAGGAAATTGGCATGCTAAAGTTGACAAAAATAATTTTTGTTATACGGCGTACTCTATTATTCATGTAAGATATTATCATGTAAGTATTCGTGTAAAAGTGGGTCCTCGTCCCGCAACCTGGAAACATAGAAAATTGAATGGAATTTAGTTTAGACATTAATTTTTTTTGTCTGAACTCTTACAATACATACAAAATTTTTCAGTTACCCTTATGATATCAATAAAAGTGTATTACTAGAAATGTTATGTAATATTCGCAATTCGCATTCTCATTCGCGAATATTAAAACCAAATATTCGCATTCGCATTCGCATTCGCATTCGCGATACGGAAAATAGACATTCGGTCCATCACTAAAATATATATATATATATATAGTATATATATTATATTATATATATATATATATATATATATATATATATATATATAATATATATATATATATATATATATATATATTATATATACACATAATATGGGCGTAATATGATAATGGAATATCAAGTATTCTTGGTAACAACATGAACATGAAAACATTGAAAGGGTAGAAAAAAATTATAAATCTTGAAATGACTTAATTATTATGTTATGTTTATGCATAATCACAGTACTTCAAGAAGTGGGGGAGAGAGAAGCTCTCCAATCCAAGTAAAAAAATAAAAAATAACAATAATATATATATATCATATATATATATATATATATAATATATATATATATATATATATATGATATATATATATATATATATATAATATATATATATATAATATATATATATATATATATAATATTATATATAGATATATATAGTATATATATATTATATATATATATATATATTATTATATATATATTATATATATATTATTATATATTATTCCATATATATATATATATATATATATAAAATATATATATATATATATCTATATTTTATAATATATATATATATATATTTTATAATATCTATTATATACTATATAAAATTTTATATATATATATATATATTTTCTCCTCTCTCTCTCTCTCTCTCCTCTCTCTCCTCTCTCTCTCTCTCGTCCCCTCTCTCTCTCTCTCTCTCCTCTCTCTCTCTCTCTCCTCTCTCTCTCTCTCTCTCTCTCTCTCTTCCTCTCTCTCTCTCTCTCTCTCTCTCTCTCTCTATATATATATATTATATTTTATATATATATATAATATATATGTATATATTATTCCAGAATTACGCCCCTCTCACTATGAAGTACACCTATGTGTTATATGTGTTACTAGCCGAAAAGCCGCCCTCATGGCGGACTTTTTGGCTAGCTCCTGCGGGGAGGGCTTTTGGTAGGCCATCGGCCCAATAATTGTAACACTTGTATTTTAATGATAATATGTATTTCACACAACCATGAGTTTAATCTCAGAATAATTTTTGGGTTATCACAAAATCTGACAAAATATTACTACAAAGCAGCAGGATAGACAATGTTCTTGGTCTTTTTGTTGGGTGTGAGGATAAAGAGCTTGCTGCCATCTCCCACTCTTGAGCATCCAACATAGAGCTGACCATGGGAGAAGCAAGGTTGAAGTAGGTGAAGTCAAACATACTTCAGTGATTGGCCTTGTGACTTGTTGGTTGACATGGCAAAGCTGACTTTCACTGGTAATTGAAGTCTCTTGAAATCAAATGGCATATCTAATGGGATGATTGGAATCTTGGGAATGAAGGACTGAAGTAATAGGACTGAAGTAAAAGAAACCGTCCGTCAGTCGTGCGTTCGTTTCGATATCTTTCTTTTTTCATGCAAAATATCTCGCGTAATTTTTTTTTTCTCACAATTCTCGCTAATACTATAAATACAAAAAATAAAAGTGATCGAATCATGCCCAAAGTGGCCTTAAAACCTTCCCCTGGTCGACCTGGTTCCAAAACTGTGCCATATGATGGGATTGCGCCACTGGGGGCAGAACCTATAGCGGACACACACACGCACACACTTTCGATTATATTAATATAGATATCTTATAGGTATCTTCTGCACCTGCAAGACACACACTGCTGTATTGGTTTTCCGTCGGAAATTACACGTTCCTGAGATAAAGTATTCTTAATGTATCCAAATTATACGTCAGTCGCCGTCTGATCTGGCGGGGGGAATGGAGGGAGGGAGGGATAGAAGGAGACAATAGGCTTTGTTTATAAGCATGCGTCAAACCAATACCGTGACCAATCAGATAAAATCCTCATTAATTCAGCCAATGACAACGCTACATTTCGCCAGCAGAGGGAAGAGGCGGTAGAATTTGAACAGTTTGATGAAGATGTCCGTGTGTGTCGAGTGTGCTCTTGATTATTTTGCGATATTTTACAGTAAAAATCAAACTTAGTTGAGTTTTTTCGAAAGTACAGAGATCCTACCAATAGTTGTGAAGTGCCCGAGTGGTGAGAAAAAATATTTTTCGCGACGACGGGCAGATTTGTAGGTGTAGGAATAGCCATGTGATTCCAAAAACAAAGAATCGACGCTATTGTGACATCAGTGTCAGTGATTCTAAGGGCATTTCTGCAAAATGTACACTTGCCGCCCTGACCTGGAAATGGATTATATTTGTTGATCACAGATTAAGCAAACACTGGGATCAGAGCATGGTGATAAAGTGTTTGAAAATATCACAGACTACGTGCGCTGACTGACGATCTTTCTGGTGAGGTAACGAATTTTTGGTTTGATAACCAGGACATTATGTTTGATTCAGGAATTGTGGAGATCGACGGGAAGCTCATTGTACGCAGGAAGTACGAGAGAGGCCATGCTTTGTCCTAAATTCGGCTGTTTGGGGGGATTAACGGCCTCACGAAAAATATGACTTAAGCCAAACTTAAACCAAACCTTAACCTAAATCTATCCAAACAGTTATTTTATGAAGACAGGTCTTTTCTTTTGGGTTTCCGTAGATTGATTGATTGATTGATTATAGTTTTAAGGCGCCGCAATTGCGGGGTTATTGACGCCTGCTTACAGAAGATACATGTAAAGTAAAACTAAAAAACAAAATTTAAGATAGAATATAAATATTTAAAACAACGAAATACATAAAAGAATAAGAGTACATTAAAAACAATAATAAGTTAATATTAAAAACATCATAACTTGTTGAGAAGGCCACCCTTTCTCAATAAATGTATGGACTTCGGGGTCCCGGAAGAACACCTCTCTCCCAATGCCAGGGAGAGACGGTAAGCACCGTCCGACCCGCGACAACCGGGACAAAAATTGCACACGTAGGTCCCAAGCTGGGACACTCGACCAGCAAGTGCCGCACAGTTAAGGGGACCAAAAAATCATCACAGTAGGAGGGTGGCCCCCCTCCATGAGGAACCCATGAGTATTTTAGAGTGTGACCAATACGCAATCGTGCCAAGGCAGTCTCCCACTACGGGAGAGACCGCAGTAGCTCCAGCCCTTTCGATACTTTGGCGGATGGTGCGCAGTTTATTTTGCCCTATATAATCCAACGTTCTGCCAAACTGTTGTGAACGGGATCTATGGATTGCCGAGCGCAGGTCCGTAGCCGGCACTGCAAAATGTGATAGAGCTGGTCTTCTAGCTGCAGCTTTTGCCAAGGCATCAGCTTCCTCATTACCGGCAACACCTAATGTGCCGGTACCCAACAAAAGCTGACCGTCCGGCCTCGCCTCTTGAGCAGATAAAGCCATTCCAGGATGGCATTGACCAGCGGATGGGGAGAGTTAAAATTACATAGTGATTGAAGAGCACTACAAGAATCACTAAAAATTGTAAAAGAAACATCCGGAAGGGTAAAAATAATCATGAGAGCATATAAAATAGCACTTATTCAGCCGTAAAAACAGATGAAACCTTGGAAGGCTGACGCCTTTGTTAAACGATGGGAATACGACACCGTAACCAACTCCTTCGTCTGATTTGGAACCATCATAAAGACAGGGACCGAACTCTGAGGGTGTGCAAAAGTGGTCTAAAAACTGGGCACGCTCAGCCTGGGGAGGTAAGACCCTTTTGAGAGCGGAAGGCTTTTGCAAAAGGACACTTCTGGGAGAAGCCATGGACCGACTGTCGTAGGCCTATGCGGGCAGATCCGTAAAGCAGGGAAGGATAGCGTCTCCATAATAGCTGTCAATCGGAAACCAAGGGGCTTTGGCAAGCTTCTTCGCCCAGGGTAAAGTTGCGATCCTGAATCACAAGACACAGCACGGCAAGCTATTGAGTCAGGGAGGCGTTGGAGGCGATACCAACATCTTAACAGGAGGGACTGGCGTTGAAGATCCAATGGGAGGACACCAGCATCCACCAATAGACTTGGGATGGGAGATGACCTGAACGCCCCGGTTGCCAAAACGGACACCAGCATGATGTACTGAATCCAGCATCCGCAGTCGAGTGGGTGTGGCAGAGGAGTACACTTCACATCCATATTCAAGCTTCGAAAGGATAAGTGAGCGGTGAAGATAGAGGAGTGTAGCGCACCCCCAGCTGGTGTGCGAGAGGACTTTCAGTAGATCCTGGCCCGGGAGACAGTCAGTCTTGAGAGCACGAAGGTGAGGTACCCAAGTCAGTCTTTTGTCAAAATGAGTCCTAAAAACCGGGTCTCTTCCCACATGGTAATCTCTTCCCGTAAAGATACAGGTCTGGGTCGGGATGAATCCCACGGGTTTTGCAAAAATAAACCGCTACGTCTTCGTTGGAGAAAACCGGAACCCACGATTCGTCGTCCATTCACAAACTTTATCAATAGCAAGTTGAAGTCTTCTCTCTGCAACCGACATCCTGGAAGCAGCAAAAGAGATTATAAATCATCCACGTATAATTTAAAAAAACAATCCCCTCAGGCAGGTACATAAACAATACCATTGATGGCCACAGCGAACAGAGCTACACTCAAGACCTACCTTGGGGGATGCCACCGGGAAAGCGGGTGTTCAAAAGACAGTAGGGTTGCCAACTCGAACTCTAAGAACCCGGTTTTGGCTAGGAAACTCTGGAGGAACACAGGCAAACGACCTCTTAGCCCGAACTCGTACAGAGATTGCAATATACCGTGTCTCCAAGCTGTGTCGTAAGCCTTTTCAAGGTCGAAAAAGATGGTCACATGGTGTTTGTCGAGAGGCGAATGCCCGCATTTGGATGACTCTAAGGAAATAAAGCGCTTCCGGTATAGAGTGATGCTTACGGAATCCACCCTGAGAACGGGAGAAAAATTTTTTCCCGTTCCAAAAACCATACAAGTCGACATTTACCATTTTTTCGAATAACTTACACACCCCATGAAGTTAGGGATATGACCGGAAATTCGTCGGTAGTGAGTGGCCCTTTCCCCAGGCTTAGGGATGGGGATCACCACCGCCACCCCCCAGCTATTTTGGGAAGGTTCCTTCAATCCAGATCCTATTATAGATGCTCAACAAGAAATCTTAGAGCCTCATCTCTTAGATGACAGAGCATCGTATTTTGTACATCATCGGGCCCTGGGGAGTGTCAGCGCAAACCTTCATGGCTTGACATAGCTCACGAGGTGTAAAAAGAACATTTTTAGATTCCCCGCCTCTGGATAAAAAAATCTATGCCTCTCTGTTCTTGTCGCAGTCTGTCCCTAGCCTTGGAGACGCAAGGTCTGTCTGCGCCACTGACACAAAATGGGAAGCAAACCCTCTGCTACAGTAAAGGGGATCTGCCACAGGGTCTCCATTAATCGATAGAACTGGAGGGAGGATGGGATAAACTTCCCTTTCATTTTCCTCACTCTTTGCCAAACCTTGGACACCGGTTAGATGCACAGATCGTACTTATATAAGCCCTCCAAGAGGAGTGACGAGCCTCTTTCAAAACCCTTCGGTATCTAGCTCTTGACCTGTGAAAAAATATTTTTAGGTCTACTGAAGTTGGCCGCGTAATGTATTGCGTCTCTGCACGGCGGGAGGGGACCCCTCGCTCCCGTACAGTCCTGAGTCCACCACGGAACAGGTCGGCGAGAAAAAAGATCCAGATGTGGGGGGGATGCTCAGGCGAGGCTGCAAATGGATTCGAGACACAAAGTAATCTACGGCCTCATCTATTGTTGGAAAGTCTCTATATGATGTTCAAAAACACAAGCCTTTTGAAAGCCCTCCCAGTCTGCACGAGAGAGGCCCCATTTTGGGAGACATCGGGAAGGGGGCGAGGACACTGCTCTAAATAGTATGGATAATGGTCACTTCCCCGAAGAGAATCGGCCACCTCCCATGAGAATCGAGGGCGACCTGTGGACTGCAGAGTGATAGTCAATAGCAGTCAATGTTCCCGTCTGAGAAATGGAAATGTGTTGGTTCTCCCCGTGTTTAATATATTTAGGTTGTTGCCATCTATTAGAGTTACGAGAGAATCACCGTGACGATTTCTGGTGGAATCCCCCACAAAAAATCCCGCCCATTCATGTCCCCAAAGGAGAAAAATGGAGGGGGAAGCTGGCGGATAAGATCCTCAAGATCTTGGAGAGGTATGTCATCATTTGGAGGCAGATATATTGAGCAGACAGTGTAGGTTTTTGTGCAGATGGATACGACCTGCTACCCGCTGCAAGGGTGATTGCAGCGGGATGACAGTTAAGGGGGCATCCCGACGATGGTAAAGGCCACAACCACCACTAAAGCCACCACCTGCTGGAGGTGGTGTGTGGACAGGTATAAAACCTGTCGGGCAGAGACACCTTCCCTGCCCTTCATTGTTTTTTTGTTAACAGATCATTTCTGGGGCCAACTCGTTGATGAGAAGGACTAGTTCCTCCCAAATTTTCACGTAATTTCCCCGAATATTCCATTGGAGGATTGAAGATGTTTTTTTCGTGCGTGAAGTTGATGCCAGAAGCCTTACGGCTTGTAGACGCTGCGCTATTTGAAAGCCCAGCATCTTTTTTCTGTGTTGTAGAAGATGGTAAAATACTTTTCTGTACATTCCCAGATGTCGGTTGGCGCTTGCGTACATCCGGCGGTGAAATCGGGGTTCTCATACGAGGACCCCCGGCAGTAGTAGATACCGTATGTCCACCAAAGATGCCGATTTACTGACGGATGATTTACCACTTCTAAGTTTACTGATAGCTCCGACGAGGGGCTTGAAGATTTCTTATCAGCATGGCTATCAACTGCTTGTGTGTTTCCCTAAGTTGTATGAGACCTTCGCCATCAGCGTGATGTAGAGCTGTGTCGCTAGCCCCTTCAGGGGTGGTAACAGGGGCAGCGATATTAGGAGTCACGTCAGTATCCCACACCTATCAGTAGGGGTATCTGTACGCACGTCCATCATTTTTGCTCAGCAAAACGATATTTTAGCCGGAGGGACGCCCACTGACTCTAAGGACTCAGTGGAACTGCGAGTTTCGCTTTGGAGACTCCTTATTAGGATGGGATTCTGGGAGCCTCTTAGAGGAGGAGTCACTATTGTCATTTTCCCGCGAGCGCATGCACTACACTAGAGGTGGTTGGGCTCATTATGAGAGGAGTCAGCAGACTCCACAGAATCACAGGCAGTAGCGAGAACTTATTCTTCATTGGGGTGGGTGGGTTAGGTTTAAGAGAATGTGGTGGGGGGAACTGCAGGAGGCTGATTAGGCGTCTTAGAAGAAGCAGCAGCCATCGCGGATGCGTAGGTCCTGCTTCCT
This sequence comes from Chionoecetes opilio, assembly GCA_016584305.1. NCBI lineage: Eukaryota > Metazoa > Arthropoda > Malacostraca > Decapoda > Majidae > Chionoecetes > Chionoecetes opilio. Next base: position 53,703 of record JACEEZ010022966.1, on the reverse strand, counting down.
CCCCCGACTGCTTGTCTGTGGGAAAGTTCTCTTCTGGCGCTCCCAAGACTGATAAATGGGGGGTTGGCCAATAAAGGAAAGTCTTCTTCTAATTTATAAATCCCCCACTGTCGGGAACTCGGTGGGTGATCAACACGGCATGGAAGCAGTAGGGAGTTGACGTACATCAGCTGTGGCATGGGGAAACCCAACGCCGAGCATCGACCACAGCGAGGAGGGGATTTACAAAACTTTTTGCCGTGCCAAAGCTGTAGCACTCATAGCACTGCATAGGGGGGTCGATAAAGGCTTTTTTTTTTTAGAGACTGGGGGCCGATCCTGATGGAATCGGGGAGACTTGATCCATAGAAAAATTATAATGATCAGGTTTTTGCTTCCCCTGACCTTATAGGACCTGTTGAACTTTTTCCGGGCACATGTTTAGTATTTCTGCCTCCGAAAACTCAAAGAGGTCGTAGTTGTAGACTACGCCTTTACTGGTATTGAACTTTGGATCAGGTTTGATGGTATCAAAATGCTGTCTTCGGTGATGGGCAAAGTGGAAGAGCATCCGAGCCTGAGTAAGGTCTTTGGCTCGGATTAGAACCCCCTGCCATACCTTTTCAGGTTGGGCCCTTCCGGGATCATTCCAATTTCTTTCTCTAAGTACCGCGCGCAAGGAAAAAGTTGCCACCAAATTTCCTTATAATAAGCCACGTACCAAAAAGGGGTAGGGCTGTGGCGGACAGGTGGAGTAGATGTTGTAGTTTTCTCAAAAGTGTTGGGGATGTAGTCATCAGGGCCGTCTCCAAAATTTACGGAGCGAATGAGTTGGCTCTGTAATGTCTCGCTCCAATTTCCATCTTTGTGGCTTCCTCATAAGCAGAGGAAGCATCATCTGCGCAGCAAAATTTATGTAGCACCTATTTGATTGTCCATTGTCATCATAAATAAGACGGATGCGGCGAACCACACCATAAGCCTTGAAATTCATGTAATGCTCTGTATGACAAGGGCCTGGGACACGTTGGACAGAACAAGGTGTCCAACGTAGAAATGGCCCCGAGGGCCAGGCTCGTCTCTCAATCCTGTCTGCGTCCCCTTTATGCGGGACCGCCAGACCGGGGAGCTGAGGAGGGGGAAGGGGCGGCTGCCCGCTTCGTGCCACGTCGGGCCTGAAAGGCGCCAGAGTGGCAATGTGAGAGGATTCAATGGGAGAAGTCGAGGACAAGCGGACGTCAGGGAGAGAGGCAGGCCGGGTAAAACTTTTGTATTATACCTAAACAAAATTACTTCACTTCCCCACGCCCCCACCCAACCACGGAGCCCAACGAGGGGAAGCTGTCTGTTTGGGGAAGGACCTCACCCAACAGCTCCAGGGGTACAGGGAAGTAACGCATCGGTTGCCTAGTGTGTGGTGGCAGCCGCGGGACCGATGCGGTGCCCACCAGGGAACCTCCCCCTTGGCCCTAGCCAACGCAAAGACCAGCCGATTGATCCAGCGGGGCCACACTAGACCTCCCGTCTTACCCCAGCCCCCCTACCAAAGAAGCGTGTTGCCCACCGAAGGGAACTACAACCCGCCCCGCGGTGGACTCAACTTCCAGATAGAGGTGGCGTGTGGGGAAATACAGGATGGCCACGCACGGCAAACACGTGGGGAAACGGAGCGTGAAAGTATAAAAGGAAGAAGAAGCGTGAGACGGAAGAGAAGGGTCTCACCGGGCCTAGAATCGCCCTAAGAAAGGAGAGAAAGGGGGAGGAAGCATAAAGGCGACATCACCGGAAGGCTCCACCTCCCAGTGACGAAGGGGGAGCGCTTGGTCCACGAGGCCGACGGCCACCGAACCCAACAATGGCAGGCAGGCCGCCAGAGTAGGTGGCGCCGTCGACCACGCTTCAAGCCCCGCCACCACGACAAGGTGACTTCCCACAGCGGGGGTTTCCGTAGAACGAAGTAGGTTTCTCAAAAGGGTTGAAGGTTATTGGAAGACGTTATGACAAAATACTAGTCCTTCGAAATGTAGTAAACGTGATTAGACGGTTAATAAATCGAATGCTAAACGTCTACACTATTACAGTAACATACCTGCCTGTGACCTATGGATTAATTAATATGTATGCGGCCTTCTTTTTCACCGCCTACTAATTTTAAGTCCACAAAGTTTTGCAGACGACAGCTGATGTCATACCATCACCGCCCACGACGTTGACTGCTGTCGTGTATGCTTCCTAAGCACTATTCTTGCTAGCAGAAGTGACTGAAGCACTTAGAACATAAGAAAATAAGGAAGCTACAAGAGGCACTTATAGTGCGTTTTCGCGACGTTTTACCAGACTAGTCAAGGCTGGACTAATGCTCACGAAAACACATCTAGACTGGCCCTGTATTATTAGTCGTTCCTATTGGCTGGGGGATCAAGTGGGCGGTCCTACCGTCCTGCAAGCTTTACCCTCCCCCCCCAAAGACACACCAAAGGGTTATTAATTTGACCTCAGGTAATAACCTCCTAGTTGGCATATGAAAGGTGAGCCGTGGTCATCATTCTGTGTGTGATGAGAGTCAGGTTTATAAATCTCTGGACGGAGAAAAAATCCCAGCAACACAATATTGCAAGACCTGTCGCAGCCATGTCAAACGTTTACTATTATATAACCTATATAACCATCATGTATTATATATATAGGTACTGGCATCCACTACCTGGGGATTTCCGTATATAGCAGGCCTTTGACTGGTGGAGTACGTGTTATTAGCCCTATTATCATGCAAGTTTTGCCTTGTGCAATGTAGCAGTCATCGCTTGTAGCAGTCATCCCTGCTACTTGACTTCTCAATGGGAAGTCAAGCAGCAGGGATGACTATGAAAAACTGAATGATGAAACCTCATTTCATTTACCGTCAATAACACTATATATAGTCGCCACTGCACTAATGTCGCAGGGGGGCATATATTACGAGTTTTAACATCACTACAGACTTGTATGTGCCACCGAAGAGACGTGCACAGTACGTAGTTTACATTAGCTACATAACACTATACATGTCTTCAGTGACACATACAAGTCTGTAGTGATGCTAAAATTCGTAATATATGGCTCCTGGTGACATTAGTGCAGTGGCGACTATAGTTTTTTTGACGGTACATTCATTTCCCAAGATACTGTTTCAGCAAATTGCGAATATTGTAGTTTTTCGTGAAATTACTTTAATCTTATGATCGGCCATCATGGTGTTTCATGTCTTATCAGCAGCACGAGAAGCTCCTGGACGTCTTCCCCGCTGACTGTAGTGCGCATGGGCCAGTTCTCCCCACACTGGGCCAAGGCGGTCCTGCTCGCTCGGCTGGCCCAGTCCAGCCCGTTCCAGCCCGGTCTAGCCCACCTCGCGAAAACAGAGTCCGCCCCGGGCTGAGCCAGTCTAGACCGGGCTAGAACGGTCGCGAAGACACGCTATTAATGTCCCCAGTAGCACTTCCTTTCTCTTTTCTACTTCTTTTATGATGGTGAAGAGTTCTACATCAGAAAATTTGCTTTTCCTTTGTTTCTTGCTGGATGACATGGTAAATTATCCTCTCAAACTCAGCCACGCTATATCTTGTTTACAAAACAACAGCTGATTGCTTCCGCTTATGTGATTGGCTAGCGTCGGTCATCTTTACACTTTGATTGGCTGACTGTCATCAGCTGGTGAGACTTTGTTCTACATGCAAAATCTCCCTCT
>JACEEZ010022966.1:0-40000 GCA_016584305.1 Chionoecetes opilio | reverse complement strand
ACTGTATTGCCAAGCAACACCAATCTCTAGGTCCCACTCTCTTACAACACACACACACACACACACACACGCACGCACACACACACACACACGCACACACATATACACACACACACAGTGTTTGCATTGGTCTGGTGGAAACGTCAACCGTCTGACGACGATTGACGACAACGAACCGCCTGGACGCGGTTTCAAGGCCTGCTCAAGTCCTTAATTATTTTTCGATGAAAGCGCAAGCAGTTACTGTCTCCTTTGAGCAAAGGGATGGGTGTATGTGTGGTGTGTGAGGTCCCCAGTTTACTCAGAGATCAGTCTCTATGAGACCTCAGTGCTCTCTCAGTGAGGGTAACAGCTGGGGATCACGTGTCTAGCGCATAATCAGGGTATGAGTGAATTACACACGAGCTACAGAGTAATAAGAACTGGCGAGAGAGAAAGGGTCATTTCCAAGAGTTGAACGTGATAACACTAAGATGATGCTAATATTGGTAATTACTGGATGTGTTACCGAGTCCGAAGTAGCCTGTATATTTCAGACTGATCTGACTGACATTACTTGCTTAGAACTTTGGCGCAAAAAAATCTATGACCAGTATTTTGACCAATACGACAGTAACCGGCATGTGATTATTAATTTTCCTGTACATAGTGATTAAGGTAAAATTCGAGGGAATCAAAGGATGCTCTGAAATCAAATGAAAATGTACCTGAGTCAAAGGATTCATATGTCTTCAAACACACACACACACACACACACACACCCGCGCGATAGTCAGGTTGATAACGTGACGGGCTCCCATTCTGTGGGTAGGCGGTTCGAATCCTCGTGCTCCCGGGGATTTTTCACTTGACAAATTCGGGCGGTTACTGTCCCCCTTGAGCAAGGGGATGGGGGTGTGTGTTGTGTGAGGTCCCAGCATTGCCCAAAGATCGGTAATAATGAGCTCCAAGCTCGCACTGAGAGGGTGAAAACTGGCGATCGCGAGCCAGCTCGCGTGGACAAGACCATGAGTGAACACACACACACACACACAAAAATATACACACAGTCACACAACGTTTGAATGCCAATATTAACTGACAGGTGATCGCTCGTAGTTAACACTTGTGTTAATATTGCACACTTTACTTTTATGTCTTCAGAATATATTTTCATGCTGTATCTACTTTCTTCGATCATGTATTATGTTTTAATATATGACTGTTTTGGGATGAATAATGGAGGGAGACAAATGACCGTAGTGTTTTTTTTTTTTTTTTTTTTTTTTTTTCCCCGGGCCTCCAGCAGGGGAGGACCACGGGCTAGCTTGAGCCCGTCAGAGAGATGCTTTGAAAAAAAGAGAGGAGAGTGTTCGTGCTGCTGGCGTGCGGCACGAGGACTGGCTTGTCCATCCTGACGAGGAGTGCGGGGTAGAAAGGGGCACTCAGCAGGATACACTCTCCGTGTGGGGGGTGCACAGCAGGCTGCTACGCGTCAGGGATGAGGGGGAAGAGAAGAGGGTGTTCGTGCTGCTGGTCCTACTATACTGTGTGTGCGTGTGTGTGTGTCTCAACTATTGTTCAAAATTAATGTGTAATATAGTTTTACTATATTACTGTCCCCATAATATCCACTTTCCCAATACATCCTATTACTTAGCACCATTACATGTGAAAACTCTATTTTCTCTATTCCTCGCCTCCTTGCTCGCAAGGCACTTCTCAATCGACAGCTTATCACACAGTGACCTTAACCTTCGATGATTATTTTAATTTTATCTACGATGTGCATTTCATAACCTGAGTACTCAAAGAGGATTGTTCGTTAGACACATTGTGGCCTCAATAATGTCTTGTCTCACCCTAACCAAGCCGTGCGAGTCATATAAACTCTCCTATTTCTCACTGCATAATGAGGGGGTACTTTTCTCCCTCAAATGTATCCTTTCAACAACCTCATGGCCGCCACAAGTTTAAAGATCGTTGCTGCTATCAACCACCATAGACGCGTTCGTAGTAACTCATCTTGTTTCTATTAAAGTTAATGAACGGAGCCTCGCATTTTTTTAAGTCCTACGGCTCTAACGTGAACGTATTGACTAAATATGCTAAATCTTATCTATACTAAATATGCTACATGCGTATTTATGCTAAAATATTCCCCCACATGGCTTGAGTAGTCTCCTTTGGAGCATACCACATAAATCCTGCCTTGGTCTAGCTCATTTCTGCTAGTTAACTCAATTCATTGTTAAATATGAATATCTGAGGACTATGTACTTCAAGAACCTTAGTTGCTTAGTATGAATAAACCGAATAAGGTGTGTAATCTCATATCCCATTAAAGTTTCACTCACAATTGAGATGAGCATGAGATGTACGACAGTTTGTACCCAGTTAGCAATTTTTTTTAAAGTTAATGGTACAATATTTTGGAATAAACAATGATGAGTACGTCCACGAATCATATTTCAAACATATAGTAATGACTACCACAGGTTGGCGCAAGCGTGGCATAACAATTATTTTTTAATATGATTTACGTCTTTTCGCGTAGTTATTATCAATGGTATGGTGGTCTAAAGGTAAATATAGGGGCATACGCTATGCTGCGCGTGGCCCCGGTGCTAATCTCCGTCGTATTAGCCCTTGAGCCTGTGGTCGGTGAGAACTCGTTACCGGGACACAGGGCTAGTGTGACATCCGGGTTACCACAGTCACCTTCCCCAGATTTCCCCAGGTACCTACCCATTTATCAACCCCGAAAGGGAGAATGAACAGCTGTTTGTGCTGGCCGCCGACTTGCCGCCCGGACTCGAACCAGGGCCCGCAGATTCGTAGCTAGGCGCGCTAGCCACTACACCACGGAGGCGACAGGTGGTCGGCGACATGGTGGTATAGTGTAATTTAAAACATCTTTATCTTAAAAGACGTATATCGAACACTCCGTTAGTCCTAAGAAATGCACGATGCTCATATATAGGCAGATATAGTTACGTCTCGCTAATGATTTAAACTTTAAAGTATCAACACTATTGCAGTTTGTTCAACAAAGAATACGTGAAGTTTGGTTTTCCAATGAGAAGCCTCACTTACCATTTTAGTTATAATTCTTCTTAACCATTTGATTTTGGAGGATGTATTCTTATCAGTCTGTAAATATTTTATTCCTAAACATCTCATATTGACTGGCCATTTTGTTCTTTGTGACCCAAATAGTATAGGTTGGCGGAGTTCTAAAAGATCTACCACGGCAGATAAAGTTATAACTTCATTTTTATTCACTCACTCGTCTATGGTTACTGTTTATATGATGATTTATATTTCATCTACGTCGTGCATTTCGAAACCAGAATACTTAAACAGGATCGTTCTTTTGACACATTAGTCCAGTCAAACTATGCTGAATATGGCCGAACCTAGAACAAATTGCTTCAGAAGGTTTTTTTGTTTTAAATAGTTCCCTAGAGTCCCCTCTACATCATATCAAAAGTTATCTCAAAGTTACGCCCCCTAAGGGCCCTAATTTGCATAAATTCAAGATGGCCGCCATGTCAGAATTCAATGTACAGCAAACTTTTTTCTGGGTGGTTTTAGGCCCCATAAATGTATTGCCAACAGATAGGAATGTGATATCAATCTATCAAATAAGGCTAATTCCGTCATGATATGACGTCACTATGACGTAGTATTACGTCATGTCATGACGTAGTCCCTGATTTTTACTGAAAAAATAAAATAAAAGTGGCCTAGTGACCTAGTCATCGAACAGGCTCTTATGCGGACAATCAAAACCACAGGGGGTTTGACAAGAGGCCGGGGTATGGAAGAGAAGCAGCGGACACGCTGGCTTCTTGCAATGCCCGCCTGTGCTGACATCAATGAATCGATGCAGGAACTTACAGGTGCAACATACAGTACTAGTGATCAGCATAAGGACCTTTTTGTTGCACGGAAGGAACGCGATCATAAAGACACTTACGAGATCTTCCAGTACCTCAATGACTACAACCCATTCGTGTCAGAAGAAGGAGCATTGCACAGCGTAGCCACTGGCGTGACTGCAAGTGCCTCGTGTAACCCACATGAAGCAAGGAAAGTCGGAGAAGCTATCTTGGACAAAATGATGGGACAAAACGCATTTGACTTTGTCTTCAGAAGGAAGGAACAAATAGAAAGAATGGGACTGAAACAGCTGGTTGTGGATGGCGAAAAACTGAAAATTGACCCTCAGCTTCTCTTTCAGAGGCTGCTAATTCTAGCTAACAACAGTGACTATAGCTTGGACGATCTATTGAAATATGAACTTTCTGCGCAACCGACAGCATTGTTTGATAAACACGGTCTTCTCCGCCAAGCAAACAAGCCACAACTGGCTGATGCGCTACCGTCCACTTCATCAAATGAAGGCCAGCAGACGCGTGACAGCAAACCAGTGTACAATGTCCTCGATGGATGTTCTCTTTTACATAGATTTCCCTGGAAAAGGGGTGAAACGTTTGACTCTATAGCTTCTACGTACGTCAAGTATGTGAACACGTTTGCAAATCCAATTGTCGTTTTCGATGGATATGAAACGGACAGCTCCACAAAATATTTGACTCATCTCAGGCGATCAAAGGGTGCAGTTGGTCCACAGGTGTTCTTCACTGGCAGCATGGCGCTAAAGTCGAAAAAGGAACACTTTTTGGGAAACGTCCAAAATAAGCAGAAATTCATCAATTTCCTGTCTGAAAAACTCCAAACCCAGGGTATCAAAACATTGCACTGCAAAGGTGACGCTGATCTTTTGATTGCATTGACTGGGGTGAAGTGCGCAAAAATTGGTGCTACACATGTTATCGGAGAAGACACCGACCTTCTGGTGTTACTTTGTCACCATGCTGAAGAGGACATGGATGAGTTGACATTTCGATCGGACAAAGCAGTGAAACCAGATAAAAACACTAAAATTAGAGAGTGGCAGATCAATGCTTTGCAGACTTCTCTGGGTGAAAAGCTGTGCTACCTGTTACCCATCATCCATGCCATTGGAGGTTGTGACACAACTTCGAGATTGTACGGGATTGGTAAGGGACTACCTCTCAAAAAGGCGATGTCAAACACTTCGTTTGCAAAGCAGCTGGAGCAAGTGTTGGATTGTTCCACTCGTGAGGAGATGAAAACCTCGGGGGAGAAGGTCCTAGTAGAATTATACGGAGGCAAGAACACAGAGTCCTTAGATTCACTGAGGATAAGGAAGTTCAAGGACAAAGTAGTGAGGTGTGCTTCCAGCGTAGAGATACAAAATCTTCCACCCACACTGGATGCCGGACAGTACCACATATATCGAGCCTTTTACCAAGCTAAATGTTGGATGTCAAAGGATGAGGACTGTGCATTGAGGGCAGTAGATTGGGGATGGCAGGATCTGCAGGGCAAACTTATGCCTAGAACAATGGACTGTCAGCCTGCCCCTGACAATATTCTCAAGTTGATAATGTGCCAGTGTAAAGGGGACTGCTCCACAAACAGATGCAGCTGCAGAAAGCAAGGCCTGAAATGTACAAATGCCTGTAGTGAATGTCGTGGTGATGCCTGTTCCAATAGCACAGCTATTGACGTGACTGAGGACGACACGGACTTGTAACTCACGGTAAGTAGTGCAGCTGGTTTATTGCAATAAGTAGGTAGTATTTGGTCCCAAAGAGTGTTCTAGGGCTAAAGAAACAGCAATCAAAACCAAATTCTACAGGGAATTACAATAACAAGGTACAAAATGTCTATTTTCAGTAAAAATCAGGGACTACGTCATGACATGACGTAATACTACGTCATAGTGACATCATATCATGACGGAATTAGCCTTATTTGATAGATTGATATCACATTCCTATCTGTTGGCAATACATTTATGGGCCCTAAAACCACCCAGAAAAAAGTTTGCTGTACATTGAATTCTGACATGGCGGCCATCTTGAATTTATGCAAATTAGGGCACTTAGGGGGGGTAACTTTGAGATAACTTTCGATATGATGTTCAGTGGGGTCCAATGAACCAGTCAAAGCAAAAAAACCTTCTGAAGCAATTTGTTCTAGGTATTTTATAATTTGACTGGACTACATTGTGGCATCAATATCTTGTCTCACCCTTACCCGCAGCCTCATCATATAATCATAATTTTACTTATATATTTTTGGGGGGGAGATGTACTTATTACAATAGCTTATGTTTTACTGCTAAAGCTCTCGCATTGACTGACCATGTTGTTCTTTCTGGCCCAAATCGATAGGTTTGCGGAACTCTAAAAAATCTATCTGGACATATGAAAATATGACTTTTTTTTTCTTCATTCACTCGTCGATGGTTAGCTCTTAAGAAACAAGCGTAATCATAAATCTATAATAATATAAGCGAAAGTGTGTGTGTGTCTGTCTGTCTGTCTGTCCGCGATAGGTGCCGCCCCCTGTGGCGGAATCCCATCATATGTCACAGTTTTGGAATCAGGTTGACCAGGGGAAGGTTTTAAGCCCACTTATAGGATGATCCGATCACTTTTTTTTTTTTTTTTTTGCAGCCTATTAGCGAGAACTGTGAAGAAAAAAAAGTGGGTTGCGAGAATTGAGGAAACCTTGATGTAGGGTGATGGGTAATAGGTGAGTGAATGGGTGGGGTGATGGGTAATGGGTGTGGGGTGATGGGTGAGTGAATGGGTGGGGGGTGATGGATGATGGGTGAGGGAATAGGTGGGGGGTGATGGGTAATGGGTGAGTGAATGAGTGTGTGGTGATGGGTAATGGGTGAGTGAATGGGTGTGTGGTGATGGGTAATGGGTGAGTGAATGGGTGGGGGGTGATGGGTAATGGGTGAGTGAATGGGTGGGGGGAATACATACATTTCAGGAAAGTTAGAAGGGGCTATCTGGAGAGTCTGTGTTTGGTGGGCCGAGGTGGTGGGTAATGGGTCTATCTGGAGAGTCTGTGTTTGGTGGGCCGAAGGCCCACCAAACACAGGTGGTTGGCCAAAAGGCCCACCAATAGCCCTCCGCAGGAGCTAGCCAAAAAGTCCGCCCGGAGGGCGGCTTTGCTTTCAGGAAAGTTAGAAGGGGCTATGATGTGAATGGGTTGGCGTTAATACATACATTTCTACATCCATGATTTCAGGAAAGTTAGAAGGGGCTATCTGGAGAGTCTGTGTTTGGTGGGCCTTTGGCCCACCAAACACAGGTGGTGGGCCGAAGGCCCACCAATAGCCCTCCGCAGGAGCTAGCCAAAAAGGCCGCCCGGAGGGCGGCTTTGCGGCTAGTGTTCAATATAAGTGGTTGTCTTTGAGTGGGCGTCTGATTGTATATCTGTTTTTTTTTTGTGTGTGTGTGTGTGTGTGTGTGTGTGTGTGTGTGTGTGTGTGTGTGTATGTGTGTGTGTGTGTGTGTGTGTGTGTGTGTGTGTGTGTGTGTGTGTGTGTGTGTGTGTGTATGTGTGTGTGTGTGTGTGCGTCAACTATTTTTCAAAATTAACTCATGTAGTCATCTACGTAAACAACATATGCAATAGTCTGATGGTAAGCTTACAAACTGGGCATGTAAGGTATGACATAAAGGTCCGGAACGGTTATTTAAGAGCTATTATGGTTCGATATGTTTATTCAAGATCAGATTAGTACGGTACTAAAGTTTTATTTCAATTGTATTATTTATATCGAACTATTTTCGTACTGACCTGTGTGGGTGATAGTTCAAAAGGCCATGTGTGTAATGTCTATCTATCTTCATGTATATCTATCTAGTCACTTCACTTCACCATGGCTCAACTTCATGGAACGTGAATTTTGACCTGATTAATTAACACCAGTATGTGACCTCATTAGCTTTATGGAATTTTCCGTCCAGCTGCCTAAGTATTGACTTGTAATGAAAATTATATCTCACAGGGCATGTAGTGCATGTAGCACAGTACGGTACAGTAACATTTATCGTAATTTGAACAGTATACATATACAAATACAGTACCGTAATTCCGTTCTGTACCTGAAAATTTATTTCATACAGTACTAGTGCGGTTTATTTTCATGCCGTAATTTAGTTTTTCCCGTACCGTCTACACAAAAAAACATTCGGACTACATTTTACAAACAAAATCAGTTACTGAGTTAAAATTACTATTAATTTTCCATTTTAATAAATACACACATTATTTTACAGGTAAAACAGAAACGCACACACACCAAACACACACACACACACACACACACACACACACACACACACACACACACAAACGTTACACGTTACTAGTTACACACATACACACACATATACACATGGCAAGGATGTGTCGGCATAAGAGGTCTTAGGCGTAGCAACGAACTGATCATGATCCATAGAGGTTGGACAAAAATGTTATCAAAGCTTTTTCACCTGAAATGTCTTCATTGGTGGTAGGTCTCGTCAGAAAAAAAAAACCACCCGAATCCCCCCATGGGAAACCTCGTTTTGGCCTCAAATCCATGATGGCTGACATTATACAGGCTCAAAAAATTAAATTAACATAATTGTTTAACTAAATGACATAGAAAGACGTTTAAGGTACCATTTTCAACTAATTTGAGGACTCCCATTCGTTTGGTGATATTTTCGTCTGGTCTGGTCTGGTGGGGGAGGAGTCAGTGAACGCAGCAGATGCTCAAAGTGTGGGCGAGAAGATATTAACCTCCATGGTCGGGCATTCTGTGGCAGAGTACAAGTTCTCTCAGAAGAATCAAGTGAAGACTCTGGCCTCAGCTGTTCATGCCAAAACTGCTTCTGGAGAACGAATTGAGATGGATCCCCAGCGTCTATACCAGCGTCTTCTTGTTACTGGTATCTGCGATATCCCTGTACCTGATCTCATGAAATACGAGCTGTGCTCTTATACCACATCTCTGTTCGACAATCATATGTGCATGCGGACTGGGGACAAGGCGGAGCTCATACATCATATCCTGAAACTTGTTCCAGAATGCGTTGTCTCAACCACACTGGACAAGGGATTGCAGTTCATTGTCGATGGAGGGGCATTGATCCACAAATTCTTGTGGCCCAAGCACTCCAGTTATGTCGAGATATGTGCAATGTATGTCCGGCATGTACGCAGCAGCTATGGATGTGCACAGGTTGTGTTTGATGGGTATCACGGCTCCACTACGAAGGACGAAGCTCATCGCCGTAGGACAGGGAGCGACAGTAGTGCTTCAGTCTCAGTTTCTGCAGAAATGCGTCTAACCATGAGTAAGAAAGCTTTCCTTGCCAACACATCAAATAAGCAGGCCTTCATCAACCTCCTTGCAGAGGATATGGTCAAAGCCGACATCACCGTTGAGCATGCAGAAGGGGATGCTGACTACAAGATATGTATGCTAGCATGTTTATCTGTGAAAAACAGTCGAACAGCCGTTGTCACAGAAGATTCCGATGTATTTCAGTTGATGATACATCATGCCGATGCCACAGAAAACAGTGACAACCTGTACATGGTGACCGCAAAAAAGACGGTGTGCATCACTACGTTGAAAAAGAAACTGGATCCTGCCCTCTCGGAAAGTCTACTCTTCCTGCATGCCTTCAGTGGGTGTGATACCACATCAAGACCATATGGAATCGGCAAAGTGACTGTTCTCACGAAGTATGCAGCACTGAACAAGTCAGCCACCGTTTTTATGTCTCCGTCTTCATCGAAACAGGACATCGAACAGGCAGGAGAAGATGCCATGCTGGAGATATATGGGTGCACTACATCACTAAGCCTCAACGCAGCAAGGGTGACGAAGTTCCTATTGAAGGTAGCTACTTCAACACAATATGTCTCTCCAGGAAAGCTTCCACCAACGAATGACGCAGCCACCTTTCATCGCCATCAGACTTATCACCAAGTGCAGGGATGGCGTGGCAACGATATCGCCTCTGAAGTTTGGGGTTGGAAAGCCACCACCGGTGGTCTTGTGCCTATCAGGATGACTCAGCCAGCAGCACCAGAGCGACTGCTTAAGATAATTCGATGCAATTGTGGTGGTCAGTGTGACAAGAAAACATGCACCTGTCGCAAGAATGGACTACAGTGTACACCAGCTTGTGGCCAATGCAGGGGAATCACATGCATGAATGTGCTACATGTGGAGAATCAGGATGATGATGACCTGGATGTAGATCTGAATAATACGATGGATTGACCTTGAATTATTATCACCCATACAATATGATTTATATGATCAGGAATAGTGAACTTTGTTGTTAGACACTTTAACACGAGGTTCAAAATAATTTAACTGCAAGGTCACAAAATCTGTTTCGATTCTTATTATTTGGTTAAATTTGGCTATGAGTATGAGCTCGATGCCGATCTCACAAATAAATGAATGGACATCTTGAAAGAGTCCGTTGAAAATGATACATCCAATGTACTTTTGAGTCGATATGCATCATTTTGATCAAATTCAGGGTCAAATTAGGATCAAATTTGACCTTGACCTTGAATTTATCACATGATCTAGATATCCACTCACCTCAAAACTATTGCTAAATTAATGAGCATCTTAAGGGCAATAACAACCAATATATTTCATCAATAAATATAATTTTGGTATAACTCGGGATACAATTTCGGTCAATTTTAACTTTGACCTTGACCTTGACACATGACCTTGATATCTAACGATCTTATAACTATCACTAAACGAATAGGGGTCCTCAAATTATTTGAAAATGACACATTAAAAGTGTTTCTATGTTGTTTCTTTACAAAATTTGGTCCATTTTAAGTTTTGCACCCATACAATGTCGGCCATCTTGGATTTGAGGCCAAAATGAGGTTTCCCATGAGTAGATTCGGGTGGGTTTTTTATTCTGATAAGGCACATCACCAATGAAGTCATTTCAGGTGAAAAAGTTTTGATAACATTTTTGTCCAACCTAAATCGTTCATTGCTTAGACTATCTAGGGAACACTGATTTCAAGCCCAGGTGGTATGTGGGCCATAATGAGGCCGATGCTCCACCCGCCTTATAGCCTTGACCTGAGGGATAATCCTCATCCCAAGTCAACACCCGAGCAGCTGCGCAGAAGTTTTACCCATCTAATAAGAACATACGAAAATAAGGAAATGAATTCACACTGAGGTGTTAATGGCGTCAAAGTTCGCTCATTCATGCATACATACATCCACCCACTCACAACCTAATCCAGTCCTTCGCCCACACACCCACGCCCTCACTCACTCACTCACGCCCATACGCACTCACTCCTTCACCGACACATTAACTAACTCACGTACTCCATCACCCACTCACCCACCCACGCCCTTACTCCTTCACCCACCCACCCCCACACCCACTCATTCACTCACTAACCTACCTGCCCACACATCCACGCTCTCACCCAATTACCCATCCACACCCTAACTTACTCATCCATCCACCCATGCCCTCATTATTTTATTCAGCATCCCACCCACGCCGTCATTCACTCTTTCACCCACCCACCCACGTCCTAAGTCACTCACTCACTCAATCACCAACTCATTCACATCCTTACTCACTATCCACGCCATCCTTCTCTTATT
The DNA here is from genome assembly GCA_016584305.1 of Chionoecetes opilio. Lineage (NCBI taxonomy): Eukaryota > Metazoa > Arthropoda > Malacostraca > Decapoda > Majidae > Chionoecetes > Chionoecetes opilio. The sequence goes on along the minus strand of JACEEZ010022966.1, from coordinate 28,449 downwards.
TAGCAACAAACCCACGCCCTCGACATACTCGTTCACCCGCCCACTTACCCACCCACGCTCTCACCTAGTCATTCAACCATTAACAGTGACCATGAACCAGGTTGAAGTGACGTGACTAGATATATATATATATATAAAGATGGATATATAGTATAGACACATGACCTATTGATCAATGACTGGTGAGTACGATATTAGTTCGACATAAGTACGAAAAAATATATAAATTTTGTACCGTACCGAACTTTCATAAATATACCGAACCTTAAAATCGAACTTATTTTAGCCCATAACTTGCCATGCCGTACCGTAGCTTCGACCCTAACCGTACCAGACTACATGGGATAAGTAAGATGGCATGAGCCACCGGCCAGCATATTCCCGTTTTCTGGAACAATATGTCGCGTTTGCTTTTGAACACGTCAGGTTAGGTTACGTTAGGTTACGGTTAGGGTAGGTTAGGTTTCCTGTACAGCAAGTAGTAACTTTGTGTGGGAATCACAATGAGAGTATTTTCGAGAAAATTTTATGGTTAATTTCGGAGCTACAACCAAGCGTCTTCACACGGAAACCACATACTCACATAGAGTTGGGGAATATACCACCGGCCACTCTAATCATAACTGGCGAGCGTGGTAGGGTGGAAATGTAAGTGATGGCGTGGGTGGGAGTGTGGATGGGTGGTGGGAGGATGAGTGAATGAGTGCGATTCTGGATGGGTGGCATAATGAGTGAGGGCTTGGGTAGGTGGGTGGGTGAAATATTGAGAAAAGGTGTTGGTGAGTGAGTGGTTGGGTGAATGATTGAGTGAGTGAGGGCGTGCGTGGTTAAATGAGTTAGTGATGGCGTGGATGGGTAGGTAGGTGGGTGCATTATTGAGTGAGTGAGGGCGTGGGTGAGTGAATGTGTAAGCTTGTTGTAGGTGGATGTGATGGGGTGGAGTGATGAGAAGTGGTTTAGTCTCCTGCTTTATTGGCTAAAGAGAACAATCTTGTAGGAAGCACCATTGGGGACGTGTGCTCAGTGTGCCTGCCTGCTCCTGGCCCAGGGCAGGGATTCTCGAAAATCCCTCGTAAGGGACAACTTATGAGTGTATGGCTACAATAACCTTACGAGGATGGGCTGAGGTTGATGCTCGTACCGAGCCGTCACTCCCGTACGGTGATCGGTGGCCTCTGGGCGGAGAATATTAGGGATATTCTATGGATGTGTGGGGAAAATCTGCTGACCAATCACAGAGCAGCGCCTCGCATGATCTGGCCAATCACGTTGCTCTCAGCTGTCAGGGAGCCCGAGAAATAAATGTAAAGAGACACTTCAAATGTAGCGACTGTTACAGCTTGTGTGTGCGTGTGTACGTCAGACACAATGACACCACCACCACCGCGGCCAAACTTGTATGATGTACTATACGTTTTGATTCAAGAAGTCGACCGACCCTAATTGCCCTAATATGAATTTATTACAAGTATAGGTATTGTATGTTAAATATGATATATATGGAGTCAATGATGCAATAAACACATCACATTTCAAGCAGACAAGCATGAAATGGCTCTATAATACACAATAAATATAAAATATAGTGATACAACTTGTATTTTGGTGTTTGTTGATGTCTTATCGCTTCAAATCTCACTCCCGTAGGGAGCTAAGGGTGGTGCCGACCACCCTTAGCCCCGCGGTCCCTTAGCAAAGGAGAAAACGGTTTGAGCATCACCCGTAGAGGCGCTAAGAGGTAAAAGCTTCGTAGGGTAATACTTACGGTACCGTAACTCCTTCGAGCATCTCCCCCCAGACCCACTGCACCGTATGGTCGCCCGAGCGGGCTGTATAATAGTGCACTAAAATAGTGACAATTGCCCCTACCTACAAGTGGGAGGGTGAATGTGCGAGTGAGGGCGTAGGCGGGTGGGATAATTACTAAGTTAGTGAGGTCTTGAGTGGGTGAATGAGCTAGTAAGAGAGTAGGTGGGTTGTTTGGTGATTAAATGAGGGCGTAGGTCGGTAAATGAGTAAGGGCGTGGATGTATGACTGAGTGAGTGAGTGAGAGCATGAATGGAAATATGAGTGAGTGAGGGCGTCGTAGGTGGGTGGATGAATGAGTGAGGGCGTGGGTAGGTTAGTGAATAAGTGCGTTAGCTAGATAAATGAGTGTGGATGGATAGATGAGTTAGTATGTGTGTGAATAGGTGAGTATGTGGCTGGGTAGACGAGTAAGTAGGTGGGTGGATGTGTGGATTGGTTAGAGAGAGAGAGAGAGAGAGAGAGAGAGAGAGAGAGAGAGAGAGAGAGAGAGAGAGAGAGAGAGAGAGAGAGAGAGAGAGAGAGAGAGAGAGAGAGAGAGAGAGGGGGGGGGGGGAGGAGAGGAGGAGAGAGAGAGAGAGAGAGAGAAGAGAGAGAGAGAGAGAGAGAGAGAGAGAGAGAGAGAGAGAGAGAGAGAGAGAGAGAGAGAGAGAGAGAGAGAGAGAGAGAGAGAGAGAGAGAGAGAGAGAGAGAGAGAGAGAGAGAGAAAGTTTGTGCGTGTGTTGATACATATTAGTATATAATTGGTAATAATCTCAATTATTTATTTTGCTTATGAAATACAGCCAAATGCATTGGGATTGTAACAACACAAAATTACGGTACGGAAATCAACCGTACTAGTATGTTGCAAAATATATATTCATGTACGGAACGGAATGACATAGCTGTACGTATATATCTGTGGTTCAAACTACGAACAATGTTACCGTATTGTACAGTACTACATGCCCTGCTTACAGATTTACACTTACTATGTAAAGTGGAAGGAAATCTAATCACTCAACAATAGCTGAACTAGAAATTTTGACACACATCAAAATTCAGGAAAATTTTATTCAGAATTGTACAGACATGGAATCATGAAATAAAACAGAAACATTAATATGTAGATATTACACCGATCAAACACCTAGAGTCTTAGACGAAGGAAGAATTTGTTATATATTATTTTCTAACTGCGTTAAGTGGTTAAGAACATAAAAACATAAGAAAATAAGGAAGCTACAAGAGGCCGTGAGGCCTACACGTGGTAGTTCCTGTTCCTGGTTTTATGATAAGTAGCCTAATGTGATACAAGTAATGTAATTTAGAGCAATGGAGTGTGACATTAGGAACTATATTTTACATAATTTTCTCGTTTCGGAATACTTTTATCAGAAAGGTAATTGTATATTTGTTACTCAACCAATGGTAATAGTGAAATTACCTTCAATTTCTAAAACATCACTCTGTTTTAAGATGAAATCTACCCATGTTCATTACAATGAAAAATGTGCCTGGTCTCATGGGAAAAACCTGGAGCAGCAGTACATGTGGTTGCTCTGATCAGATTTCATATTGATCTGATGTTTTTTTTGTGTGTGTAGGTCACTATATTATGTTCTTGTGACTGGGATACTAAAGTGAGACTAATGTAAACAATTTTTTTTGAAATATATCATAATTATTAAATTATTTTTTGAAATGTTTCTAGTTTTCATAGTCCCTGTTATTAGTTATCTTGACCTTCATCGTTGAAGAAGAGCACTTTACCCGGGACTTACCTGGTCCACTACACTGCTAATGAAGACAATACAAAGATGTCGAGGTAAAAACTATAGCCGTGAGTAAATATTTGTTCATGGCTTAATTGTTCATGTATTTTCCTGCACTTTGGTTGGATGGGTTATTTAAAGCCCTCTGTTGTTGGTGTGTTCAGTCCATTATATCGAGGGGGTAGATGACCATTTATGGGAGACGTTATCCAATACCACGGGTGTGGGGCGTGTTATACCTTTAAGCACCATTGATCACTGTTGACTCGTCTATGCATGACAAGCATCAGATATTGAAGACGAAAAAGCGGTCAAAACACCATTAATATTTTTTCGCCTTCTTTTCTTGTAACTTTCTCGCGCTAGATAATTAATTGACATTAGCCATTTACAGAGCACTATGGAGGGTAAAACGGTGTAAATTTTTTGTTGCGTACTTTGGACGCTCTGTGCACACTATCTGGGAGACACCTAGGCGTAGTAACCGGCGTCGGCGGCCCGCCGCCGCCCGCCGCCTGCCAGGCTGGCTGCACACGGCACACATCCTACGTCATTATTTGTCCATGTCAATCCTCATTACTTTTTTACAAATTTTCAAACACTACAATCCCGCATGTAGCAAGTTTCTTATGAGCTTAAAGAGGTTAGGCCAAAAAACTAGATTCCGGTGCCCCCAAGTAGAGTGTAGTGATTTGAAACGTGGTTGGGCGTCCAAAAGGACAATTCTTGAATGTACCGTTAAAGGATTTGCGTCTTTGTAAATGTTGATAGGCACGCGGATATATTGTGAACTTCTAGATACCTTGATATGGCGAGAACACCTTGTAAAAGGAGGTTTGCCAATAATGTAAAATAAAGAAATACAATAATACAAACGATGGTTTTTGCAAAAGTTAAATATATATATATATATATATATATATATATATATATATATATATATATATATATATATTGTAAGTATGTGTGCATTAGTTTTTATTGCATGACGACCTGTTGTTGTTGCACACGGAATCAGGCAAAGACATCACATGTCGGGGTCGTGTGCAGCGTTGGGTGCCACGTCTCGGGACTGCCTAGTGCCTAGGGAAGGCGGGTACAGCGACACACACACACACGCACACGCATACACATATACACGTCCCTAATCCCCATTTTATAACTTTTTTTGAGATAAATGTTTAAACTACGTTTGTGTTGTGTGTGTGTGTGTGTGTGTGTGTGTGTGTGTGTGTGTGTGTGTGTGTGTGTGTGTGTGTGTGTGTGTGTGTGTGTGTGTGTGTGTGTGTGATACAAAGAGAGAGAGAGAGAGAGAGAGAGAGAGAGAGAGAGAGAGAGGAGAGAGAGAGAGAGAGAGAGAGAGAGAGAGAGAGAGAGAGAGAGAGAGAGAGAGAGAGAGAGAGAGAGAGGAGAGAGAGGAAGAGAGAGAGAGCGAGAGAGAGAGAAGAGAGAGAGAGAGAGAGAGAGAGAGAGGAGAGAGAGAGAGAGAGAGAGAGAGAGAGAGAGAGAGAGAGAGAGAGAGAGAGAGAGAGAGAGAGAGAGAGAGAGAGAATGAGAGAGAGAGAGAAAGAGAGAGAGAGAGAGAAGAGAGAGAGAGAGAGAGAGAGAGAGAGAGAGAGAGAGAGAGAGAGAGAGAGAGAGAGGAGAGAGAGAGAGAGAGAGAGAGAGAGAGAGAGAGAGAGAGAGAGAGAGAGATACACTGCAGTAAACTACATTTATCAGTACATTCTCTTGAAGGTCAGAGGCCAAGTGGCCTGATAAGATGTTTGCATCTGTAGTCAGTTTAGGATGAGCAATATCTCAGGTGACGAAAATAAGGTACATCGAAATATTTAATCTTTATTACTTCTTAAGGGCATCTTGCTTTTATTTGTCAAACAATAATTCATACTCTATGTATTTAATTAATGAACTGAGTGCGCCTCAAGGGTATGCCCCGTTGTTAATTACCCAAAAGTATACTAATGAAGTAATATTTGGATGAGTACAATGGATCACATATTCTGAGATTCCCATTGAAACCCGACACATGCTTCACTAAACCATTAAGATATATAACATTCCAAATACTAAGATGCAAAAGGGAATAATAAGGCACAAGCTTTTGAAGGTTAGGTAAATATATTGGAAAAGTGATGAGGAAATACTTATATTATAGTATGCCTACTGGATACGACTACTGTCGCCTCCGTGGTGTAGTGGCTAGCGAGCCTGGTTACGAATCTGCGGGCCCTGGTTCGAATTCGGGCCAGGGCAAGTCGGCGACCAGCCAAAACAGCTGCTTTTCCTCGTTTCGGGGTTGTTAAATGGGTACCTGGGGAAACCTGGGGAAGGTAACTGAGGTAATCCGGGTGTCACACTAGCCCTGTGTCATAAGAACATAAGAATATAAGAAAATAAGGAAGCTACAAGAGGCCGTGAGACCTATACGAGGTAGTTCCTGTTACTTAACACTACCTACATCCACCTTTCATCCCCATCCATGAACTTATCTAGCCTCCCTTTAAAGCTCTCTAATGACTCCGCACAAACTAAAAGTGTCCCGGGTAACGGGTCCTCACCCACCACAGACTCACAGGGCTAATGCCACAGAGATGAGCACCGAAGGCCACGCGCAGCATAGCGTATGCCCCCATCTTTACCTTTACTGGATACCCTCATGGTCGTGTCCATTGTTCATGAGCTTTAGTGGGATACGAATGTAGACATTTCATCCGAGAACTAGGCCAACTCTGGCATAAGGGTATTCATAGTACATATTTCTCACAGTCATGCCCGAGACCAAGCTTTAGATATTCAATTGGGGACATACGCCCGGGTGGCGCGTAGCCTCGTCCACCCTATGACGCCACTCCTGGGGGTCACCACGTACAATTCCCCATGTAGGCTCACTTCCCATACCAAGCAACTCTCGGCAGGAAACACCAACTTGCCCCACCCAAGCCTTGTGGGCGCCCCCTTAGACTCCTCTACGCCGGATTCTCTCTTACAGATACAACTCGGTGGGAAGGATCGGTTTCAGGGTAATGTGCCACAGGTTCATATAGCCGAAGTTGGCGCTGACAGACTGTGCAAGTAATAGGCCTCGATTCAGTCCACGGTGCAATCGCTGATTTGACACATAGTCATCTTAGCAATACCCCATGATTCTGCGAAGAAACCCATTACCAAAGGCATCGATTCGCCTCTTCAAGTCGCTATTTAGTCTATATCTCAAAGCAATAAAGAAAGACAGGTGTTGAAATTATAGTAATAATTGACGTGAACTCACCTTGCTATTAACCCAAGAACTACCTAGACTGCAATGATACCCTATTTAGACGCTAACTAAGGTATACTTAGCAGTGGTAGATGGGTTGATGATTTGAAGGCTTGATTATTATTTGAGGGAGTGGTGGTAGTCGCTGTAGGGCGGCTAAGGGCGCTGGTAATTTTGGTATGGTGCACGTAATGGCGGCGATGGTGGTAGGCCGCGGTAACTTTTTCACAGTTACCTGGCGCGGCACTGTACGTTGTGGTGTTTTTACCACTTTGTCCTTGCTTTAACCGATTGATCGGTTATATTGGCTCACACATATTAAGATGAGCGTGACTACACCTTAGTGTACAATCAAGAGAGTGGCTACACCTTCATCGTGTAGGTTTAATGCGTGAATGATCGCCTTCACTGAACATCTCTGATCAGCTGGTTTCGAGATTGGAACCGCCACGTAGGAGGTTCCAATATTGTTGTATCTTCACAATTCTTATATTATGTTAACTCTTTGATTAATCGTGGTATTAGTGAATACCATCATAATTATATTACTATATTTAATGCATCTTAATTTATACCCAATTTTATAATAATATATACATAGGTGGAATTTTTACTCGTCTCCCTTTTTGACAGGGGAGGCGTCAAATTCCAGCATACCATTCTCCTAATTAGAGAGCGGTTTTAGTGGATAATTTCCACAACAGGGATCACAAGTGACTTGATAATCCGAATCTTTCTTCCTTTTGCACAGATACTCACAACGCCAAATACTCGTGTTGAGCGAGTCAATAACACCGTGGGCATGGCCAATCCATCGTAAGACTTATTGACATGTCCCGCTGTCATTCTGGACAGCGCTACCAAGGTATGTTATATTTTCCAAGACCTGAATGCTCTCGCAGCACGCATGAATAGGATACTGTTTCATGTAGTAAACCTCCAAACACCTGAACCTTGGTCTTGGTCTCGGACAGGAGATCCCAAATCCAAAAGGCTTTGCCTCCTCGTGCAGCGCCTCAAGACCCAACACCAGAACTTGCAGCGACTATGCAAAAAACAAGATGAGTGATCTTGGTATTGCCGAGGGATGCTCCACAATCACTTTAGTCCACAACTCTCCCCAATACTCTGTCCATACAAGTGTTGAAAAGTGATGGGGCAAGGGCACCGTTGCCTGACTCTTGTATTCACAGGAAAAAAGCCAGTCAGCAGACCATCAGTCCTTGCAGGAATCCCGCGAAGCCGCAGAAGATCCCAGAGTTCCTCACGATGCACTGAGTCAAACGCCTTCTTGAAATCAACATAGGTTGCAAGCATCCTTTGTCGAAACTCACGTTGGCGTTACACCAGGACACGAAGCGCTAGGATACGGTCAGTTGTTGACTCAAGCGGGCGTCACACATTCACAACATTGATCACGACATGCCCAAAAATCGGGTCTCTACGACACTGATATGCCGGGGCATTTCGGCATGTTCGTCGTAGTCTCGTGAGGTATCTGCAAGCTGGCTAAGGTTTGAACCCTCGCTCAAATGTCGTGGCTGATCCCTTTCTCTGGACATTGTCGTGGCTTTGTCTGCTTGTTTGTACTTCCTTCGTATCGGCTTCCAGCTACTTTGAAAGGGGATCGTGATGTTTTGTACTGATATCTTCCATAAAAACCGTTGCAAGACACTCGCGCGCGTAGCTCTCACGAAATCCCATGAAACCCGTACGACATATACGAAACCTCTACGAGACTTAGAAAGAGTTCCTTATATTTTTGACAGTTTGACAAGACACAGGCTTGAGATGGACACTAAGGACATCGACATCCACTCAAACACCTCAGTCGACCTGTCGTCTCCGTGAAGTGATCAGTCGACCTGTCGTCTCCGTGAAGTGAGGTTGTGCTTTGGTTTAGCTCCCAGGATTAGAATGGCTACGTCTGTGATGGGGAGTGTTGTGGAGGCGGAGAGTGAAGTGGTGTTGTGTGTTGGTGCTGGGTTGAGAGTGCGTAGTTGTGGTAGGAGGAGGAGGGTGAGTTAAGGGAGGTAGAGGGTCGAGGGAGAGTGTAGTGAAGGGTGTGGTGCGGCGCTAAAGACTATTCTGGCAAAGCGATCGAAAGACCTGAAAAGGGAGCTTTGCAAGTGAAGTAACGATTGAAAAGCGTCGTGAAGAAGCAGGAAATAGAGATACGTTCTCTTAGTGTGGAGTGAAGTCCAAGTGGAGCGAGTGGAGGGGCACATGCGAGTGATGTGCCTGTAGGGGCTACCAGAGCGAGCTGTGACTCAAGAGACTACTAAGGTCCTAGGTAAGTCACCAGGGATTGGTGTTTGGAAGGAGTTGACCATGGAGCGCGCAGGAGCCGACAAATAGGTAAACATGACATCTTTTGTGCACGAATTCATTTCAGGTACTCTCGGGGCTGCAAGAGGATGATACGGAGCGTTAGGGAGGTAGACGGATACATCATTACCCGAGAGGTAAAATCTTTGGTGTTGGGACAGTCAGGTTAGAATACTGACAGCAGTCTCTGTGACAGAAGAAAGGGATGCGCATGAAGTCAGGTGAGTACCCAGGAAGGGGATAGGTTATGTTTAGTGACAAGATAGTTTTGAGTGCATGGCGGGACAAGGAAAAAGCCCATAGTCGCCTGAGCGGCTGGGGAAATGAGTGAGTGGTAAAAAGTGAGAATTGCTACGGCGGTCAAGGAAGCTGTAGTAAAGTTTAGGGACAGGGTGGCCTGTGGTGTGTGGGTCCTTCCAAGCCACGCTTTGTTGGACGACATGTGGTTAACTCCAGGGCTATTGCGGTGAATTGCGGCTGGCACTGCATTGCAAAGCCAATGGTTGGGCCTTTGTCGACAGATGGGACCTCTTTTCGGGCATAACAGCCTCTAACGCAGGGGGAAGACGGGGTGCACTTTTCGAGGGAAAGGAGTTCAGATCTGTCTGAATCCTGAAAGGGAGGTAGATGCACTGCAGGCTTTTTTAAGATAAGAGAACCGGGGTTAGAACACGGGGGGTTGGGGTAAGAAAACTGCGAAACTAGGAGGAGTTTCAGAAGGCAGGGAACTCAAAGTGATTCGTAAGAAGAGAGAGAGGAAGGGGTTGTTTAGTTAAAGTAAGGGAAAATTGACAAAAAAAGAGGAATTGCTGAAGGTTTTACTATAACAAACTGTAGGAGATTAAAAAGATAGATTTCCTGAGAGGCAATAAATAGTGTAGAGGATTTGATATAATAGCATCTAACAGAAAAATGGTGATATGTCAGGAAGGTTATTCCCCCTCGATCCGGAAGCGAGATAGCTGGGTTATAGTTATTCACAAGGACCGAGTAGGCAGACGAGGAGGAGGAGTTGCGCTATGCAATGAGATGCATTGCAGTGTTGTGTTAACATGTTATAAAAACAGATGGACAGCATAGAGTCTAAGGTAAGAGGTTCGGAGGGGAACTGAGAAAATGGTTTGGGGTAGTGTATTGGCCTCCAAAACTAATGTAAAGAGGATTCAGACCTATACGAAGAAATAAAAAAGGCCTGCAGATAATATCGATATGCGTGGTGGAGATTTTAATCGAGGAATTAGACTGGGATTTAATCATAGGTGACAGCGATGCAGATGAATTGTTAAAATATAATCCAGGATAACTTCTAGTCAAGCAACAAGGAGCCTACTAGAGGAGATAAATATTCTAGATCTATGCGACAAATAAAGACTGATTTAGTTACAAATGTGGTAGGTCGGGGGCGGGAATTTAGAAATAGCGACACATATGAGATCGAGATTTAGCTTAAAATGGGAAGTGGAAAATTAAGTGGCAATGGCATCGAATACCTAATTTCAAAAGGCCAAGTATGCAGGGTTAAGAGACACCTGGAGGTATAATAAGAGGTGTGGGATTGGAGAGGAGCAGAAAGTTTCCCAGGACAGGGCGGTTGGTCAGCTGGAAAGGCAATTAGAAGGATAGGAAGGACACCTGGAGGTAATTGGCGCGGTCAGATATCGGTAGTGCGGTCGAGGCTGAGGAGATAATTAGAGCTGGCTAGACAGGGAAGTGAGGTCAGGGCTGAGGAGGTAAATGAGAGGTTTTAGAAGGGAGTGAGGTCGGAGAGAGGAGGATTATATCTCATTTGTAAGGAATATAATTGAACGGCACCCTAAAAAAAATTTCTTATAGGGAAGAAAGGTCCAGAAAGAGGATCCAAAATGGATGACCACCAAGTTAAAACACAACATTGGAGTAAAAAGAAACATTTATTTAAGGTTCAAGCAGGATTGGTAACAAAGTACAGTATAAGCTGATGGCGAGCGACACGTGAAAGAAAATAACTCGAGTTGCTAAGAACAATATGAGATAAAGTAGCAGAACAGGCGAACAGGGACCCAAAGGGTTCTATCAGGTAGGTTTATAAAAAACAAAGAAAGGAATTAGTTGGGCCGTAAGGTCAGGACAGGTGAGGTCTAAATACGGATGAGGATATGTGTAGGAGTCTAAATGATTATTTCTTAAGTGTTTTACGGAGGAGGATACACAGACGATACCTGATAGGAAACAGATGTCCGGAAGCGATGAGGAGAAACTCAAAGATATTGTGATAACTAGGGAAATGGGGAGGGAGGTATAGAAAAACATGAAACATTTAAATCGGGGCCCCCAGGACAGATGAAGTGTATCCAAGGAGTATTAAGGAATGCAAGGGGTGTTAGTGAGTCTTAGTCACATTTTAGGAAATCGGGTTGAGATAGGCGATGTGGCAATTATTGTGGAGGAAAGGAAATGTTGTTCCCAATTTAAAAAGGGAGACAGAGGACTAAAGTCAAATTATCGACCCGTAAGTCTAACATCAGTGGTGCGGGAATTATTGGAATCTAGTATTGCAAAAAACATTAGAGAGCACTAGATAAAATAGTTGATCAATGATTCACAACATGGATTCACCAAGGCGTAGGTCATGTCTCACAATTTATTGAGTTTTATAGGAAAGTTATGGAGACGGCAGATAATGATAAGGGATTTGATATATTATCGGACGTTAGTAAGGCATTTGACATAGGGTACCACACGAGCGATCTTAAATAAGGTTAGGGCTCATGGTTATGAGATGGGAGTTCGTCATTGGATCAGAGCTTGGATAAGTAATAGGACAACAAAGAGGTTACAATTAAATGGTTCCAACTGAATGGGGACTGGTGACAAAGTGGAAGTTCCACAAGGGTCTCTGTTGGGTCCATTACTATTTTTGATTTACATCAACGACTTGGATAGGGGATTAGCAGTGATATCAGCAAGTTTGCTGATGATACTAAAGTAGGTAGGATGATGGATCACAGTCTACGTAAAATATTGCAGGGAAGATACTTAGGGAGATTAGATAAACTTAACGATGGGCAGTCAGATGGCAGAGGAATTTAATATTGATAAATGTAGCGTTTATGAAGGTTGGTAGAAAAAACACTGTTAATAGATACACCATCAAGCAATGTATCGCTGAAAAGATCAGAAGTGTGGAAAAAGATCTGGAGTGAGGTTGTGAGCCAGACCTCAGAATCGGAAACAAGTATTGAGGGCCGAAATAGAGTCTAATAGAGTATAGGATTCATACCGAAGTGTTAAAAGTCGAAAATGCGGAAGGAAGTTAGTCTAAAGCTTTATCTGGCTCTAGTCAGGCCTCACCCTAGCCTATGCAGTTCAGTTTTGGTCCCATATTACAGGATGGATACTAGTTAGTTGTTTATGGAAAAAGTGCAGAGAAGGATGACCAAAATGATACAAGGGATGCGTAACTTAGTTATGAGAGGATGATTGAAGTTATAAAATTACAATCACTCGAGCGACGCAGGAGCAAGGGGCGATCTGATAGAAGTTTTTAAGTGGGAAAGGGATTTAATAAAGGAGAGGTAGAAAAGTTCTTACGGCTTTTAACAAGGTAGAACAAGAAGTAAGGATTCAAGCTGGAAAGCGTAGAGTTAGAAAGGAATAAATAGGGAAAAAGGTGTCACAAATAGGGTGGTGAATGGTGGAATGGTCTCAGTAGAAGGTAAGTTTAGTGCGGAGTCATTAGGGAGCTTTAAAGGGGAGCGGATAGGTTCATGGATGGGTGAAAGGTGGATGTAGGTAGTGTTTGGTGACAGGAACTACCACGTGAAGGCCTCGCGGCCTCTTGTAGCTTCCTTATTTTCTTATGTTCTTATGTAACACCCCTGAAACAGGCACGTACTGCCACGAAATGCGCTCGACTTGGGAACGCTGCTCGAAGACACGGCAGCGTATTATGGCAGTGGATAGATATTATACAGTATGTAAATGTATAACCAAATATATATCTTAGTATATCCCAACAGCAGGATGTGTGTGTGTCTGTGTGTCTGCCTGTATCAGCAACACCTTTTGATGAAATGCACAAACCAGCATGGTGTGAGTTGTGTCAGTTTGGCGACCAAGGCTGTTGACACTGTCCACGCCCCACAGGCCTCGGAAATCGGAACCTGTGATGTTCCGACGTACCGTGCAGACATTACAAGATTTTTAGTGAGTACAAAATCATTAGCTGACACTACATGATATGTATATTAATTACGCCACTTGTTTACATAACAGTTAGTGGTGAGGTAGAATTACTTTCACTTTTTTTTTTTGCTTATACAGCCATGTGAAGGAATTTTAAATGATTGACTTGTCAGGTTTTTTTTTTAGATGTTTTAAATTTGCTTACCACTACTGTTTCATAATTTCTTCTAATTCTTATAAATTTATTCGCTTCTCATATCTACCCTTTATGCAATATATATTCATTTCTCCTTTTTGAATTGCCTTAAAAGCCAGGTGATGTTTGATAGTAGTTAACTTAATTAAAGTTTTACTTATGATTTATGGACTCTTCAACTAAGTTAGAATGTGACCGTGATTTACTCACCGAGGACTTTGCTAGGAAGTCTTAGCTTCTGACGAATTAAGTTGTGATAGTAAGGAGAAGTAGCCTTTGTCTGAAAAATGATCTCCTAAGTTTAGGAATAAAAGTAAACACCACCTCCGGGTTTAACATAACAAATAACCCTATACTGTAACACAGTTTATCTCCTCTTCTAACCAGATGTCTAATTCTAACACATCCGTTGCAAGTAATTCTTCTTTTGCCCCTGCCGAAGACTCTCCCTCAGATCACTACTGCTATTAAGTCAAAGTTACTCTGTCAGGGAGTACATTAGTCTATGCAAGGATATTATAAAACAAAAAGTATTAATAATTTAGCAGCCAGGTGCAGGGGCGGACTGGGACTTAATTTCGGCCCAGGACTTTTGGTGTTGACCAGCCCACTTGGAGGAAAGGCTATTAGCGTACTGGTTATATATTTATGTGTTAATCTATACTAAGACAGGATGTCCGAGTGTCTGAGTGTTTTGTAGCGGATGCTGAGTGCTGACACCTTTTAATGAGGTAGACACCTCGCCCTGGTTCAGGACTGCACGCACAAGTTGTGGTTGTGTGTGTATCATCTCAGCGCTCTGCCCAAGGATGATGACGCTGACCAGAGTGCAACAGGCCTGAGAGACATGTCCACCGGAACCTGCCAGTTCCGGCAGCTTTCCTCATATGCGGCAGACGCAGTGGAGGAGGACAGAGAGAGACAGAACGCAGAGACGAGAGGAGACGAGTTAGCCTTGCGCTCCTACTCACTCACACCTTCCTGGGTGTCTGTGTGTACCCCACACCTGGGGGTGTGGAGTACCTTGTCACGTCATTAACTGTTCCCGGCTCTGTCTATTAGACATTAGTTTCATTGGCCGCTACTTAACGAACAGCGTGACATTATTAATGTATAAACCTTCACAAGTGTACATATATATACAATATATATATTTTGTAGTATATTGTCTTACTCGAATCCTTTGGCACTAAGAATACTTATAAATTACGTAAGAACCGCTCGACCACGTTTAGCCCATACATACCACTTTATTTGACGTGTACCTCTGGGCAACGAAGTAAGTTACCAGCCCGTCAAGAGGGCGTCATCCGGCAATCACCCCTTTACAGGTTAGTCAACCAGTATCAACATGGAGTGAACCCGTTATCCGTAAAATAACCATACTAAGAAGGGTAACATAATTGGTGAAATAGCGGTGGAATGAGATAACATTACATCACGCATAATGTTGCGTTACAAGACATAATGGTAATGTCGTAACATAAAAAGACGACAACGGTGGTATGTGGCAACATAAAATTGTAATATAAGTTACGTGCCTTAAGTGAATAACTGGACGAGTACATACTAATTAATACACGCGAAGAGGTGGAATATACCATGAGCAACTGAACAAGTAAACAAAGGAAGCTTGAGAGAGAGACAAGCGAGAGGTAAGAGAGTGAGAAGATTGCTCAATCATGCTGTGTCAAAACCTGACCTCGCGGAAGCGAGTCAGCACTCCTCTTGCCATTGTATCAGTCACTGCTCCAATTGCTCCATCCACCACAAATTCTGTATATAGACAGGAGGACAAGATTCTCTTGCATTAATTGCTCTGGGACTACAGATTTTTTCAAGAGGACAAGAACGAGGACGACGACGTTACAAGGCTTTTATCATGGCACAGACGGGAGGACAAGATTTGAATTTCTATAACGAGGAGGAGGACGAGAGAGGGACAACTAGCCGACTCATTAATTTCCAATACTTCCAACTCAGCAAACTCCTTGTCAACAGCCAGCCTTACAGCCAGCCAGCCAGTCAGCCAGACAGCGCCCCGGACAGCCAGCGCGGCCAGACTGTCTAGTCATCACACCTCTCATCTGTAACAACGCCCTTGGAGGAAGCCCTCCTGATTCAGCAGTACGGAAGGACTTGCCTGTGCTGACTACACAATGTTAGTGAGTAAAACAACATCTAGCTGACCTTAAATGAGACATATTTTTAAAAACGCCACTCGTTTACATAAATAACACTTAGTGGTGAGATATGTATTTTCACATTTGTTTTTGCTTAAATAGTCATGTGAAAGAATTTCAAGTAATTAATGTGTTAGGTATTTTTCTATAGATGTTTTAAATATGCTTACCGCTAATATTTCATAATTTTTGTAATTCTTAATAATTTGTTAGCTTCCCTTATATGTAATACTAGCCGCAAAGCCGCCCTCCGGGCGGACTTTTTGGCTAGCTCCTGCGGAGGGCTATTGGTGGGCCTTCGGCCCACCACCTTTGTTTGGTGGGCCTTCGGCCCACCAAACACGGACTCTCCAGATAGCCCCTTCTAACTTTCCTGAAATCATGGATGTAGAAATGTATGTATTCCCCCCACCTATTCACTCACCCATTACCCATCACCCCCCACCCATTCACTCACCCATTACCCATCAGCCCGTCAGGGTGGCAAGGTTGGTAGAGACGTGAGTTTGCAATGTGCAGCGTCCCTGTGCATTCGGTCAGCGGTTCGAGTCCGCCTAGTTCGTGCTGACGTGGCGGCGCTTTGTATAGTCAATAACCTTGTAGTTGGTACTTGCAAAGTGTCTAGATAGGATGAAAATCTTATCTTATCCCTCATTACCCATCACCACACACCTATTCCCTCACCCATCACCCCCCACCCATTCACTCACCCATTACCCATCACCCCACCCATTCACTCACCCATTACCCATCACCCTACATCAAGGTTTCCTCAATTCTCGCAACCCACTTTTTTTTTCACAATTCTCGCTAATAGGCTGCTAAAAAAAAAAAAAAAATGATCGGATCATCTCATAAGTGGGCTTAAAACCTTCCCCTGGTCGACCTGGTTCCAGAAATGTGCCATATGAGGTGATTGCGCCACGGGGGGCGGAACCTATACCACACACACACACACACACACACACACACACACACACACACACACACACACAGACAGACAGACAGACAGACAGACACACTTTCGCTTATATTATTATAGATATATATTCAATTCTCCTTCTTGAATTGCTTTAAAAGCCAGGAGATGGGAGATAATAGTTAACTTAATTAAAGTTTTACTTATGAATTTATTGACTCTTAAACAAAAGTTAGAATGTGAGTGAATTATTTGCTAGTATATATAGTATAGCAGATGTACTCCTAGTCTCTGAGGAAGCAGGAAATGACAGTACGGGGAAGTTAACCTTTTGTTTGAGGAATTAACTCTTGAATTGAGGGATAAATGTAATCACCTCCAAGTACCTCCGTTTGTAACATAAAATAACCTTACTGCACCTCAGATAATCTCCTCTACTAACTCGAAGTCTAATTCCAACACATCCGTTGCAGGTAGTATTTTTTTTGCCCCTGCCGAAGACTCTTCCTCAGGCCACTAGTGCTATTTCGCCAAGTTTATCTGCCAGGAAATATTTTTGTCTATGTAAGGATATTATAACACAAAAACTATTAATTTAGCAGCCAAGTGCTACAGGCACTCCTGTCAAAAGAGATTAATTACTGCCATTGGCACTCTTTATGCACATTTTATTGTTTATAATACTATTCTAGCTGAAGGCAGCTCTTATCACTTCTTAGAGAATGATTAAATAAATACATTACTCTCTGATATGCAATGAAATAACTAACATACATGCATATCTTAACGTAAAAATTTATATTACAGACCCGGAGTCTATATTTTTATTAACTGAGAAGCTGTACTCCGTAAATAATAGGTTCATAAATAACGAAATGAAATAAATAAATAAAATTAATAAACTCTTAAAAGCAGCAAATGCCAATGTCAAGGGAAGTTACTGCCATGTGGCACTCCCAGCACAACATTTTTGATTGAGTTATACTACTATTTGAGCTGAAATCAGTTCCTATCACTTTAAGGTGGTATGCAAATAATACATATGCATATCTTAATGTTGTGATAATTTTTAGTACCGACCCGGAGTCATATTTTATTAGCATTACAAGCCGTATTTACTCCTTAAAGTAATCGTCCAGACCATTTCATCATTCCTGATTTAATGCAGTCAAAATATAGCCATGATCGAGTATATCAACAATAAGTTGTCACATTTTGCATCCAGTCTTCCGTTTTTAAATGATCCGCATTCAAAATCTGTAAATTCCCCTTGCTCTCAAAACACAACTGTTTATCAGCAGACGACGCACCATGCATGGGTCGGCGACGTCACAACAGGGAGCCTCCCAGCACCGCCTGATACATATGTGCGGAGACTCTGAGAAAAATGTAGTACTTGGGGAATTTTGGGTTTCTGATATATTTTTTGTGCGATGTGGCATGTACTTGCATCCTGTGTGGGTGCAGCGTGGGGGCTGTGCCTTTACCGAGAGCTTAGCACCCATTTGCAAACTGTGGGGCGACGATATATGTGTGCGCTCCATAGCTCAGTGGTAAAGTGATAGCTGTTTCTAAGCAAAACACTTGGGTTCGAATTTCTATGTGCAGATTTGTGCAGCGGCGGCAAGCGGCGGGGAGCGGCGGGTAGTAGCAAGGCCACCGAGATGAGAGGGCTGCAGTACCCTGGCTACTACCAGCCGCTCCCCGTCGCTCCACAGGTCTGCACACATATATCGTCGCCGTGTGGGTTGTGAATGGGTGCTAAGCTCTCGGGAATGGCACGGCTTTCTTGCCGTGCCCATGCAGGATGCAAGTATGTGCCGTGTCGCACAAAAAATATACCAGAAGCACCCAAAATTCCCCAAGTACTACATTTTTCTCAGAGTCTCCGTGTGTCTGTGTCGGGCGGGGCTGGGAGGCTTACCTCTTGTGTCGTCGCCAGCAAGTTTCGCGCCACGGCTGGAATGTGGCTGTTGTTTTTCCCGCGCTTTTTACAAAAGTCATGTTTTTAGGGAAATAAGGCGTGAAAATGAATAATTTTTTGTGGATTAGGTATTTTGAATCATTCAACATAATTATGCAAAGAAAAAATGGGTCTGGACGATTACTTTAAGTTTAAAGAAGCAGGTCTTAAAATATAAATAATAAATAAATACTGCCAGTGCTATTACTCACGTTCTCAAGGCACTGCTGTGTTTTATCTTCACTCCACACTTCCAGTGTTATTAAGTGACTACGCGGTAGAGTTTTGGCAAACGCACTTCTTAATATTTGCAGGGATATTAACACATTACTAACAGACTTTGAGTTCATTTTGATTCTAATAACTCATGTTTAGATTCTGTTGTAAAGTATTTTACCAGTTTATTGATGACCTTAAGTGCACTGTCCTTATATCATTACTCCTGTTATACCAAACATTCCTCTTTGCTATGTTGTCATGTAAACCCTCACCTTGTATAGGTATTTGTAAGGATTGGCAACACTGAGAATCGGTATAGATACACAACGATGTAACACCAGTTAGGTATACATGTCTTTATACAATGCGAGGACGCATTGTTATAAGGGGAGAGCGATATTAGCGTACTGGTTATATATTTATGTGTTAATCTATACTAAGACAGGATGTCCGAGTGTCTGAGTGTCTTGTAGCGGATGCTGAGTGCTGACACCTTTTAATGAGGTAGACACCTCGCCCTGGTTCAGGACTGCACGCACAAGTTGTGTGTGTGTCATCTCAGCGCTCTGCCCAAGGATGATGACGCTGACCAGAGTGCAACAGGCCTGAGAGACATGTCCACCGGAACCTGCCAGTTCCGGCAGCTTTCCTCATATGCGGCAGACGCAGTGGAGGAGGACAGAGAGAGACAGAACTCAGAGACGAGAGGAGACGCGTTAGCCTTGCGCTCCTACTCACTCACACCTTCCTGGGTGTCTGTGTGTACCCCACACCTGGGGGTGTGGAGTACCTTGTCACGTCATTAACTGTTCCCGGCTCTGTCTATTAGACATTAGTTTCATTGGCCGTTACTTAACGAACAGCGTGACATTATTAATGTATAAACCTTCACAAGTGTACATATATATACAATATATATATTTTGTAGTATATTGTCTTACTCGAATCCTTTGGCACTAAGAATACTTATAAATTACGTAAGAACCGCTCGACCACGTTTAGCCCATACATACCACTTTATTTGACGTGTACCTCTGGGCAACGAAGCAAGTTACCAGCCCGTCAAGAGGGCGTCATCCGGCAATCACCCCTTTACAGGTTAGTCAACCAGTATCAACATGGAGTGAACCCGTTATCCGTAAAATAACCATACTAAGAAGGGTAACAAGGCGGGGGGATGGGGGGTTTGCCGATGAGAGCCAACGCAGTTAGGGTGTTTTGAAAATATAAATTTTATTTCTAACTTTCCTGAAATCATGGATATCGAAATGTAAGTATTAACGCCACCAGACGTCTGTAAATCGAAAAGAAACGTTGTCCTGGCGACTTAAGTGTTATCTACAGTAGACAAGTCATAATTTTAGTAAGTTATAAGAGATAAGAGCCTGAAAGTTGATATCTATTTTACACTTTCATATCTATAGCTATCCTTCAAATTTTGCTAAAGTACTGTCACGCTCAGCATAACACAAATTAAATTGTTGAAATGCGGCTTTGATCCTCAATTCGTTGACAATTCCTCATCATCTTAGGGAGATCTATCAGATATTGATAGATCAAAATAATTACGAGCGAGCGCAAAGCGCTCGCGAGTCCTCACTGGATACGGGATTTTTCTCACTTAAGCGGCCAACCCGACCCGACCGACCATCACGCTTTCAGGAGCTTATATCTTTGGAATCCCGCTTCCGATTGACAAGCGGTCTTCGCCATCTGATAGCCCCATTCAATCCCTATTCGCGCCTACAGACAAAATTCCTTGCTATCGGGTTTCTACGGGCTCGCTCGTCCTTCGCCGATTAAGGCGTCTTACTGGTAATAAATACGAAAATCAATGCAACACAGTACACACCTCCCATTGCTCCCACGCCACAGGCACTACAAACCAATAACTAAATGACTGTGTGACAACAGCGGGAGACGGCAGTCCTACCACTGTTGTCACAAGAAATTGTTATTTGTTGAAATGCGCAGCATATAAAGCCCCGTTCACTTCTCCATGACTCGCGTCGGCGACCGATCACGACTTGCTGAGTCATCCAGTCGGTGCCGACTGCAGCCGATTTTGGGGGACTGAAGCTCCAAAATCGGCGTGTTTGGCTCGAGTTGCCGTAACTAGGCGACTAGTCCGCGATTTTCGGCGATAGTCCCGGACAGTCGCGGACTAAAACTAATTTAAACGCCAATATTGGGTTGCCGTCATGCGCCGACAGTCACCGACAGTCACAGCACGACGGTAGCCACGGTTGCCGTCATGTGGAGACTGTTCCCAGCCGTGCTGCGACTGACGCCGTGAAGATGGTTGGCAGCGCAGCTGGCCCATCCCCCACACCACTGTTCAACCTTCGCTTGTGTAGTGAAGTTCCACGCCACCGATGTCGGTCACACTCAGGGATAATAGAAATATAATATCCTTGGTCACACTGCTGTCCACACACTTGCCCACCTTGACTAGGCCACAACTACTTATGTGTCTCCTAATGTTATTAATTGAACACACTAATTACGACATGGTGATAACAATCGCCAATGCACTAACGATACTGTGGAAGCAGTATATCCTTAAAGATACTGCACTAAAGCTACTGACTGCTCTATTTGTAGTGGATAATGATGACGATAATAATAATAATATCAATACATATCTCAAAAAATTTCGACTCTCTCTCTCTCCGTCGATAGGGAGAAAGCGTGGGAAAGATCGATCTTTCCCACGCTAAATTAACACGTGCTCCAGTCGCAGCACGGCCCCGACTGGTCTCAGTACGGCCCCAACTGGTCAGCGCCAGGCTTAGACCCTTCGGCGACGAGTCCCAGCACGGAGCCGACTCTTTCCGTAAATTTTTTGAGGCGCAGACCCGCCCCGAGTGTATAGGTCTACTATAGAGCATACACTACACAGTCGGGACCCCCCGCGCGCCGTTTCACGACTCCCACGACCCGACAGCGATGGTCTGGGCCTTACGCCGACCCACATGACGACCGGCGCCGACACAGGATGACTCAGCAAGTCGTGACTGGTCGCCGTCGAGAGTCGTGAAGATGTGAACGGGGCTTTAGTCCTTATCAATGCCCATTATGCATTTTAAATAAGGTATCGTCCCAGTGTGCATTGACATCCATAGCATATACTATGTTCACGTAAAAATACAAGAAGTCCGAAGACAACAACTTAGACGATTCTATTGAGAATCTTGAAATTTCGACTGTACGAGTGTACGCGTACGATACTAGTGAGTTGTTGATCTCTCCGATCTCTCGTCAGTCGGCACATCTTTCTCTCTCGGCTGAGTGACTCTCTCTCTCTCTCAATTATTTTGAGTTTTACCTTATTCTTCAGGTATTTCATTTTCACTCCTTAATTCATTTATTCATTTTCCTTTTTAATATTTTCTATATTTTATAATAATTTTTTTCCCCCTCAGACCGGCCCACACGACCCAGCGGCCCAACGGGAAATGTCCCGTTTGTCCCTATGGCCAGTCCGCCCCTGGCCAGGTGCCAAAGGCGCCCATGTCAAAGGAGGTTACTGCCATTAGCTCCCTTTGCGAAAATTTGTATTGCTCAGAGTAATATCGGTCTGAAGGCAGCTCTTATCACTTTTCAGAGAATGATTAATAAATACTTTACTCTTATCACATGTGTGATTTATGAGAATTTACATACAGTCTTACCATTTTTCAGAGAATAATTAATAAATACATTACTCTATGCTATGATATGCAAAAAAAAAAAAAAATGCATATCTTGACGTGAGATTAATTTATATTAAAGACCCGAGGTCTTATTTGTATTAGCTTAACACCCGTACTCCTCAAGTTTAGATAAGTAGGTCTCAAAATAACCTAATAAAATAAATAAATATAATAAATAAACTCTAAAATAGCAGAAAATGTCAATGTCGCCCATGTCAAAGGAGGTTACTGCCATTAGCACTCTAAGCGCAAATTTTGATTGGTTTATAATACTATTTAGGCTGAAGTCAGCTCGAATAACTTTTCAAAGGATTCATTACCCTCTGATATGCAAATAATGTATATGCATATCTTAATGCTGTGATAATTTGTAGTAAAGACCCGGAGTCTGATTGTATTAGCTTAAAAGCCGTACCCGTCAAGTTTAAAGAAGCAGGTCTTAAAATTAAAATAATAAATAAATGAAATACATAAAACTGCCAGTGCGATTGATCACGCTCTCAGGGTAAATCTACTGTATGAGTTGAGTACTGTCCTTACTCAACACCTCGAGTATTTCAAAGTAGCAACGCGGTGGAGTTTAGCAACGCACTTCTTAGTGAATTTGCAGAGATTTTAACACATTACTAACAGACTTTGAGTTCATTATTTGCTAATAGCTCAGGTTTAGATACTGCTGTAAAGAACTCTACCGGTTTACTTATGACCTTAAGTGCATTATCCTTATATCATTACTCTTGTTTTACCTACCATTATTATTGTGATTCCTATTTTCTATGTTGTCATGAAGGCCCTCACCTAGTACAGGCATTTTTAAGGAGCATTAGCAACACCGAGAATCTTTAGTACACAATGTTGTAACATGGTTAGGTAAATCTCTCTAGTCTAGACCATCGCGAGGACGCGAATGGGTAGTTGACCGAGCGATATTATGGCACTGGATATAGATTATATGTACATGTATAACCAAATATATATCTTAGTATATCCCAACAGCAGGATGTGTGTGTGTCTGTGTGTCTGCCTGTATGAGCAATACTTTTTGATGAATTACACAAACCAGCATGGTGTGAGTTGTGTCAGCGTGGCGACCAAGGCTGTTGACACTGTCCACGCCCCACAGGCATGGGAAACCGGAACCTGTGATGTTCCGGTAAAACTCCCTTATACGTATGATGCCTGCTGGCCGGACGAGGAGCAGAAGCCACTAGAGAAGCGCCCCTGGCACTCCACTGGACCCTGGTACTCACAGAAAAGGGTAACAAGCGCTGTGCCCCCACGTTGCCAATAAATACGCCCAAGGCGACACGTGATCACTTGCTTGCACCCCATCGTGCTGCATCATGGCCTGCCCCAAGAACCCTCATAACGTACGAAGAAAGATTATTGTAAATCAAGCAAGCCAAAATTTGTTTGAATCTGAAGTTATAGACGTCGACACTAAGAACATGCCCTCTTGCCAGAACCTCATTGGAAGCCAGGAAATTAAAGCGTCCCAACTTCATCGTAGGAGACACAGGATATTGAGTTTTTTTTTTTAAGGCAAGTCGGGATTTCGTGAGGGCGTCGTACATAGAACGCACTAGCTTTGCACAAAATTGTGTGACTATTATGCCGTTTCGTGAGTGTATTGTGATCCGGAAATGACCGTTATTTCTTAAAACGTTACCAACGAACTAGTGTCGGCGAATTTCGTAGGACCTTTATGGAAATGGCTAGAATCATCGTAAGGGCTACGTACAGGCTACGTAGCAGTTATGGAGAGACATGTCAGGTTGCCGAAATCCACCAATTTATCGGGTTTTCGGGTTTTGGGACATGGCGGGATCAATGTCGTGAATGTGTGACGCCCGTTTTACCAGGCGTGAACCCAGACTGCTCAGGTCTCTGAAGCTTCAGTAGATGACTGCGGATCCGTGTCAACCATAGATGGGCAAGCACCTTGCCTGGCACGGTGGGCAGTGTAATACCGCGATAATTGTTACAGTCACGGTCCCCTTTCCCTTTCTAAATAGGAACGACCAGCCCCCTTTTCCAGTCAGGAGGAATGGTTACTGATTACCACACGGCAGATAAGACAGCATGCAACCCACGGATCATGACCTCATCCCCATCTTTGAGCAACTCTGCACTGATATTACCAGAGCTGGGCAGTATTTAAATACATTTGTATTTAAATACGTATTCAAATACATTTGTGTATTTAGAAATGTATTTATAAATACATTGGTTGTCATGTATTTATATACAGTATTTAAATACTTTTATGAGTATTTAAATACATTGTATTTAAATACTCATAATATAAAAATGTAAATACTTTTTTATCAGTTAATTTCGCCATAAGCCCGCTCAACTATCTGGCAACCATGATGTTACAGTGAAACAGTGTTTCCACTTTCAAGGAAATTTCCTTATTTTTAGGAAATTTAGGCCTGAGAATGAAATTTCTAAGGAAACCCAAAATCTAAGGAAATCCTAAGGAAATCCAATTTTTTTCAGACATGTTAAAATTTGTGTGTATTTAAAATGTATTTAAAAATGTATTTAAATAAAATTGATGTATTTAGTATTTAGCATTTAAATACATTCGTAAAATGTATTTAGTATTTAGTATTTAAATACATTTCTTCCATTTATAAAGTTTTTAGTATTTAAATACATTCAATGTATTTAGTGCCCAGCTCTGGATATTACAAACACCAGTTGCTTTTTCACCCCTCAACTTTACTACTGTCTATGTGACTTCGTCAAGAGAGAGGGTGCAGTTTCGTCAATGGGATGATCGGCATCCACTGCCCGTAACCCAGTGGTGTGAAGCTGCTATATTGAAGGGTCCACCGTGAACAGCTGCCCAAAGTACTCAGCCCAACGAACCATCTGCCCATCCATGTCCGATATGAGGCGCCCATTTGCTGCTCAGATAGTACTCGTCCGATATGGAGATGGTAGTATGGTGGACCCACTTGGTGGGTCCACCGTGAAAATTTGCCCAAAGTACTAAGCCCAATGAGCCATCTGCCCATCGGCTCGGATAGCACTCGCCCGAGATGAAGACTTGGAGCGGAGACTTGGAGAGTTTCTTCAGGGCTCGGTAGGCAGGTCGGAGATCATTAGCGTTCAAATCGCCTTCGACATCCTCACCAAAACTCCTGACATGCTTCTTCTTGTCTTTTCTCTGGAGAGTTCTAGTCCTTCGTTAAAGAGACCTGTACTAGTCCTGGTTCCCTGCAAGGCTGGCAGCGCGACTCTCCTAATATTTTCCAGCGTTTCCGTCGAGACGATCTTCGGAGCGATCCCCAATGCACCTATTGGTAGCCTGGAAAGTTTCAAGTTTGGAAGTAACCCACAATTATGCAGGGTACTCGAAGGCGCCGAGCACATTGAACCGATTTCAGACTGCCACTACATACTCATGGGCACATGTCAAGTCTTTCAGCTTATCAAGATAAAATACAACATGGTTACCTCTTGAGATTCTTTTAGACCTGATATTAAGTTTGGTGTAACAATAACAAGTATGTGATCAGTTGCAAAGAATTCGGCGCCCCGGTAAACCCTGCAGTTCTGGAAGATTCTCCATCGAGTACTAACGAAGATGTGGTCGATGTCCTTAGCTAACCCTCCTGCATTACTATACCATGACCAGCGGTGCAGCTCTGAACTCTGATACCAAGAACTTGCAATTCTTAACCTTCTGGACGTAGCAAAATTCAGAAAGAGAGAGTTGCTAATGTTTTTGGTACCAGAACCATTAATACATAATACACCACATACATATGTATATAATACATACTACACCACATAACTCGTAGCCATCTCTCACAGTGCCAGTAGTAGCATTGAAGCCGCCCAAGACACATGAGTAAGTCTCGAGGAGGACACTAATACAGAGTCTAATACAGAGGTCTAAGTTTAATACCGAGTCTAATACTGGTCTAATACAGAGTCCAGTTTGGCGTAGAACATATCTTTCTCTTCAGTTTCAAACATCTCGGTAGGAGCGTACAGTGCAACAAGAGACATGAAACCCAAAGTGTGTTTAAATATACGGTTGTTAATTCAACAACAGATGGCTGCAGTTTGCTGTAGATGTCTATAGCTACTCCCCGGAGACTGGTACCATTGCTCATGCCAAGTCAGTAGTAGGTGTAACCCCCACTGCTAGTCTCGCCACTGCCAGCCCTCCTCGTCTCAGAGAGTCCCACTATATCCACCCTCAGCTTACTGAGTTCATCCAATAGGATATATATTTATATTAGCCTACATATGTAAGGCGACCACTACGATACGAAATAAAGAAGAAAAGCAGCGCGGAGATAACCATCCACTGTCCCTGTGGCTTAATTAACATGCCTATGGCAATATACTACGTTGAACGTCTCCGCTATATCGCAGCTGAAATCCACAGCTGCTTCGTAAGACAGAAAAAAAACTTATGCAAATGTTGATGAAATTCAAAATTAAACTAGATAAGTAATGAATGATGAAACTATATTCACGAATATTGTTCATGTGGTTATTTGCCTGACTGTCTCACTTCGTTTGACAGTGCATTCGTTGTTCATCAATACAACATGTAGACAATGCAGAAAAATAGAGACTGTCTGCAGAGTACTGCAGACAGTGCATAACTTAATTTTCCTTATATATGCATTGACACTTATTTTTGCTGTCACATTTACGTAACTAGATGAACAGTGAGTGACCAAGAGTGCATAAAACATCCTCCAATCATGCTGATGGTAAAGGAGGTGGAAAACGTTTCCAGTATTTACATTGCTTACTGAATTTTCATATTTTCTCTTTGCATTATTGCTTTTTACGTACAGTATAGTCAGTCACTTGGCCAAATTAGTTTATTAGTAAATCAGTCAATCTTTCGTTCTGGCAATCTTTCGGTATATCTAACAACCTATCTAAATTGTCGTATATGCATAATTATCTTACATACCTTTTTTTCTAAAACTCTTCCACATATCCAGTTTAATTAACCTATACCCAGTTTAATTAACCTGTCCTTGACTTTTGTCTGTCTTTTTCTTGCACCATTAAAAAAAAATTAGTACATACCGGAACTTTGCTACTGCTTTATTCATTGGGTTTTTTAATGTTAACTAAAAAAGGAATTAGGTATAAAGACAGGTTTCCTAGTCGAAATTGTCGCTAGAATAAAAAGTTTTAAATGAATACAATAAAATTATTGGCTAATGGTTGGTTCATCAATGTGGCCTACAACTAACTAACAAAGTGAAAAACCATTTAGAAAAGAAAGTTCGGCATCGATATGCTAAATTCATAATTATGTGTACATATTACATAAAAAAGCATGGGCCTGTGTGAGGAACTACACCTGAACTACACCTCCATCGTCCCGGTAACGGTGATTACCACTTTCACCTTCACTAAGCGGCGTGCTTCGGAGCTTCAAGCGGCAGCTACTCGACTCTCTAAGTCAACACTTCCAGCCCCTCTCCCAGGGTAAGGGGGGTACTCTACGCAAGTCGATGACGGAGCCTCGTCGCCACGATTAAAGCAGACAGACATAGCTCTCCACTCCAGCAACACCTCCTCTACTACCAAGCTGCTGTTCTCATCTCTAGAAGGCCATACTGAAGACGTGGGCTTCCTTACAGTTGGCCCTTTCCTGTCCCGCAACCATTCAACGCTCCCCAGGTGTATGAATAGTTACTCTACGGTGCTGACGATTGCCGCTGCAATCCACCTCTCTTCAAAGCTGCGTTCCAGGGAATTCCCAGGGTGACATTACCCCTGCATCATTGCAGTCGTTGTTTGGTGACTTACTTGGCGGCTAGCCATTTATTATTTATTGTTCTGTTGTGTAAATATATTCGGGGTAATCATACTCCTTGATTTTCTTTCCCCCACATTTCTTAGGGTTGGTAATATTAATTGATAAACCACCTCGGCCCTGACAGCCTGATAGAGATGTAATGAG
>JACEEZ010022964.1:0-32058 GCA_016584305.1 Chionoecetes opilio | reverse complement strand
CGATTATCAGTCGCCGGTTTACAACAGTTCCCAGGTCCTGTTTACTGGTAGTGGTTAAATGCGACTTTTCCCATCAGTGTTTACAGATGAACAGTAACAAAATTCAGTCTGCGTTTAAATCAGTTGTTGTATTCAAAATCCTATGGTTTATCACTCATATGTAAAATTTAACTATGTACAAAATTTTCAATATCAGAGAAAGATGTTGCCCCATGAGGGCGGGAATGATACTGATTCTCCGATGGGCAGCGGCTAGCGGCCCCCACAAATTCATGTGTCACCTTAAGGTGGGTGGCAGGTGGCCCACCAAAATTTGGGTGCAAATTCAAAAGACAGCGGCCAATGACCGGTCGCTCCAAATTAAAGTGCAAATGCTTAATAACCATGGGAATATTAATTTATATTATCCCCAGTACTTATCATTTACTTAAATTACCTTAATATTACCCATACCATTATAATTATATATATACATATCCCTATACACCTCTATGACGAACGGAAAATACCTCCCTCACAAGGGGGTGACTGAGGGAGTGCTGTGAAGTGTGGGGCAGGTGTATCCAGTTCTTTCCTGTGAATACAGGAGTGAGGGCAGGGGTGGGGTCCTTCCCCCATCACTTTTCAACGCTTGTTTTGGACTGGGTATTGGACAAGGGGTTGTAGATCAAAGTGATTGTGGGCATCCGTCGGCAAAACCCCAAAGATCCTGATCTTGTTTTGCCGACGATGCAGTAATCTTTTGCTGAGTCGCTGGAGGTCCTGGTGATGGCTCTCGAGGCGCTCTGGCAAAGAGGGGGCAAAGCCTTTGGGACTTGAGGTTCCGGCTCAAGACCAAGGTCCAGGTATTTGGAGACTTACTAGATGAAGCAGTTACAGTCTGTTCATGCTGTGGCGAGGACATTGAGATTTGGAAAGTTTTTACATACCTTGGTAGCGCAAGTCCATAATGACGGCGGGGGCACGTCAAGAAGTCTTACGACGGATTGGCATAGCCCACGGTGTTATGGACTCGCTCAGCCGGAGTATTTGGCGTTGTCGGTAACCCGTGCAGGAGGGGCAAAGATCCGGATCTTCAAGTCGCTTGTGATCCCTGTCTTACTCTATGGTTGTGAGACATGGACATAAATAGTGACTTGAAGAGACGAATCAATGCCTTTGGTAATAAGTGTCTTCGCAGAATCAAGGGGGATCGCTGGGATGATTACGTGTCAAATCAGCGATTGCACCGTGAGACTGAATCGAGGCATTACCTGCATAGTTTACCGTCAGCGCCAACTTCGGTATATGGGCATGTGGCCGCTACCCTGAAACCGATCCTTCCCATCGGGTTGTATCTTAGAGACAATCCCGCGTGGAGGAGGCCAAGGGGCGCCCACAGCTCGTGGCTGGGCAAGTTGATGTTTTTCGAGAGCTGCTTTGGGATGGAAAAGGAAACCTGCCAGGGAACTCGCGCGTGGTGACCCCCGGGAGTGGCGTCGTAGGTGGGCGAGGCGACGCGCCCCCGCGTTTCCCCAAAGATTGATGATTTTACAAGGGAGGGGAAAACAAACCATCACTCACCATTATGAGAGGGTGTTGTGGATAATTTCCACACTGGGGCCGGCGAAATGAGTTCTGCTTCTGTGAACACCCAGGCCCCAAGCTCCGGAACATTTTAAAACTGGTTTTTCGGCCTGTGGTCTTGGCTTTTTTAAAATAAAACAGCTCTGTAGAGGTACCAGGAATATGTGCTATACTTGTCGGGGGGAGAGTTATCTCCTGATTTTAGTATCCCAGTAAGCATCACCTTTGCCCCTAAAATGGTTTTGGGAAGCTCATTATCAGCGGGAAGTTCAGGGGGACCTAGATGGGAGACTAGTCTACACTCGATTTTTATATTTAATGAGAGATTTGAGGAATATTTGACTGCCTGTCTCCCATGATTACCCAAAAATTACACCTGATATCGGTAAATTGTAGCCTTTCCCGCCATGTAATGAGCCCTAGATATTCTTCCCCCAACAATTTGTAAGATGATGGCTTTTGGGGAATTAGTCGGGGAGGCAGGTTTTTTTTGGAAAAGTCCTTGAAAATTTCGACCTCGACCCCAATACCCTCAGATAAAGGGAAACAGCCCCCAATATGGTAATTTGTTCCTAGGGGGGCCTGGCTGAACCCAATAGCGATATTCCCAGGAAATACCTGCTTTTGATTGTTCTGATACAAACTTAAAGGACAGGCTACCCCCTTTTATTCCCCTTGCAGGGAATTTTAACCCTTGCGGGAGTATAACCCTTGCGGGGAGTATCAACCCTGCAGGGAGTATTACCTTGCAGGGAGTATTAAACCTTGCAGGGATTATTAACCCTGCGGGGGTTTAACCAATAAGGGAAAACCTTTTATGTCTATACGGGATCTGGGATCAATTCGGGTTTCCCCTTATCATATCTTCAGTATGTCTGACTGAGTGGAAACCATATTAGGATTATTATACATCTTCACCCGGTAGGCCTTTAAACCATAATCCGTTTTCAATTTGTGGTGTTTTTCCTCGGGACACCATTATTTAAAAATTTCCATTAGGGGGCAAATATTCATTTGAAGGGAATACCACTTTTCCCCTCTTAAAAAAACCTCAAAAATTGGTGTAGGAAAAGAAAAGTGGTCCTATTCGGGTAATTAATATTTATACTAGGTACTCCCCACTTGATTAAATTGGTTCCCCAAATTTTTACCTTCCAAAGCATATAACCCCGAGAGGGATTTTTTGTGTTTTAAAAACCCCCAAAAAACGGCCCTTTAAATTAAAAACCCCACAACCCCTTTGAAGGTATTATAACTGTTTCCCCTTATCCCCGTTTTCAGCTGTCCCCCATCCTTTAAAAAAACACCTTTTGGGGTTTTTTCCCTCATGGGCAAAACACCCCTAACCTAAGTACAAAAAAAAACCGCCCCAAAAACCCCTTAAAAAGGGGTTTAAGACACAACCCCCTACAAGTGTTGTTCCCGGCAAGGGGCTTGGGGAGAGAGAAAAATGGCTACCTTCTCCCTTCCCTCGCCTTTTTGCCGTGAGTCACTAGCAACGCGGCACAAAAATTGTCGGCACCATTTTTAACCGGCATATATGTATTTATTTAAAAATGAGGAATGAAAGAAAATTTTCAAGCATTTAATTACTATCTACTTCGCCCTCAAGCAAACTCTTCGCAATCATGAGTCACAGGATAACCCTTTTTCGCATTTCAAAGAGAAGAAGAAAAGAAGAGGAAGTGGGGTCATATGTTCCCCAAGGGACCCGCAGCCTAAAACAAAAAAAGAAGAGGGAAAAAAAACAGTTTAAAAAAAGAAAAGGGAAAAAGAGAAAAAGGAAAAAGAAAAAAAGATGAGTTTAAAGAAGGAAGAAGGAAGAGAAGAAGACAAGAAAGGGAAAAAGAATATAAGAAGGAAGAAGAAGGGGAAAAAAAAAAAGAAAGAAGAAAAGAAGAAAAGGAAGAAGAAGGAAGAAAGAAGAAGGAAAGAAGAAGAAAACAGTATGAAGTTAAACAAAAAAAAAGAAAGAAAGAAAAAAGAAGAAGAAAAAAAGAAGGAAGAAGAGAAGAAAAAAAGGGGAAGAAGTAAGAAGAGAAAGAGAAAGAAGGAAAAGGAAAAAAAAAGAAGAAAAAAAGAAAGAAAAAGGAAAGAAAAGAAGAAGGAAAGAAGAGAAAAAGGAAAGAAAGAAAAGGAAAGAAGAAGAAAAAAGTATGAAGTTTTAAAAAAGAAATAATAAAAAGAAGAGAAAAAGAAAAAAAGAAGAAAAGAAAAAAGAAGAAGAGAAAAAAGAAAGGAAAAGAAGGAGAAGAAGAAAGGGAAAAAAGAAAAAAGAAGGGAAAAAGAAGAAGAAGAAGAAGAAGAAGGATAGGGGCTCTTGGTGACATACTTTTGGAAAAAATTAAGTTATTTTTTGTAATTGTATGACTAAAAACAGACGATTATATAGAACAATGGAAAAAAATCGGGGGTGAAGGGGTTAAAAATATATGACAGCATGGGCATTAAGAAGTTTAGGCAAATGGATATGGATAGAGATAGCGGAAGTGTATTCGATGCTAACCTCATAAGTTCAATGGGGGTTTAACCCTTCACGCCCCAATCTTTCATTTAAAATTTTAAAATCGTTGGTTTTTAGCCATTTTAGTGCAAAGAAGCAAGCAAAAATCCATCATTTTTCCCTCTAAAACTTCCTATAAAAAATCAAAAAATTGGGAGACATACCACCCTTTGGGGAATCCCTGTTTTGAAAATTCATTGATAAAAATGTTTCAATGCTCTCTAATGTTTTTTTTCAATAATAGATTCCATTAATTTACCCCTGATGAGGCTTTCGGGTCGAAAATTTTATTTTGTCCTCGTCCCTTTTAAAAAGGGAAAACATTTTTTTTCCCCCCACAAAAAGGAAAATCGCCTTTCAACCCTTTCCCAAAAAAAGTGCAAAGATCACTAACAACCCTTTTATTTTTAATAACCCCGGGATCATTACTGGCCTGGATTTAAATTTTTTTATTTTTATATTCCCCCATTTCCCAGTTTCAAAATCTTGAGTTTCTCTAAACCTTTTGAAATTTGTACTATAGGGTTGTTGGTTTTCCGAAAAAAAAGAATAAATTAGATCCACAAACCCCTCCCATTTTAAAACCCCCCCTGTTGACCTAAGGCCCAATAAAACCTTTTCGTTTTTTAAACCCGAACCCCCCCGGGGTTTGGTGTTCGCTATTTTCTTAAGTTTTGCAAGGTTAATTTTTTGTTGAACCCCTTTTAACCTTTTTTTTACCCTGCCCTTCCCCAAAAATTTTTTTTACCCCAAAGTTTTGTTTTTAATTTGGGGCCCCCAAATTTTGGATATCTTTCTGAAACCCTTTTTCCCCCCCAAAATTGGGGGTGTCCAACAAAATTGTTGAGGCACATTAGCCTTTTTTTAAAACTTTTGCTTCTGAAAAGTTCCTTGTTTTAGGTGGTTCCCGCTTTTAAAATTTTTCCTGTGATAAGTTTCCCTTTGGCTTTGCGTTGTTGGATTTCTTTTTTGGGGCAGGCCAGGGGGATCTTTAATTTTTTGTTTCCCCCCATTTGGTGATAAGGGTTAAATTAAAAATTCTTTTCTTGTTTTATTTTTTCATTTTAAAGTCGTGCAAAAGGTGATTTTGCTTTATTTTGTGTGTTTTTCCACTCAAAATTTGTCCAATTTTTTACGCCCAGTTTTGGAAAACGTTTTTTTTTTTTACAAAATCTTTAAAATTTGTTTTCTTGAATCAACATGTTTGCTCTTCCCACAAAACTCGTTTTTTTGGGTTTCTGATTTAACAAAAAAAAGAAAAAAAGGAGGGGAGGGGGAAAAGAGGAAAGGGGGAAAGGAAAAGGGGGGGAAAGGAATATGTCCCCTGTTTCGCGGAGCCGTGGGTGGGTTGGGTGGGGGGGGGGCCCCGCCCCCCCCCCAAAAACAAAACCAAGGGGTTTGAATTTTTTATTTTTTTTCCCTTTCTTTTTAAAAAATATTTTAATTTTTTTTAGATTTTTTTATTTTTTCCCCCCCCGGCACTTTAATTTTAAAGGCCGCTAACGTCTTTTTGTAGTCACAATCTGCCCCCAGAAACAAAATTCCCAAAAACGGGATTCGGTTTTGGAAGGGGTTAGCCTTCTGAATTCCCTTTTTGGGTAGGGCAACCCCCTTACCCCCCCCCCAAAAAAAAGGGGGATAAAAAATGGGGAAACCCCAAGGTTTTTACCCGGCTATTTTTTGTGAGTAAATTTTTCACCTTGGACAATCCGTTCCAGTTATCACAAAAAAACCGTTCACGGTTTTCCCTCTTCCCCCCTTTTTTCCAACCCTTCCTCTTCCCCCCCTTTCTTTTTCCCTTTCCCCACCTCCCTTTCCCCCCCTACCCCCCCCTTTTTTTTTAAATATTATTTACCCCCCCCGTAAAGGGTGACACCCCCCTCCCCCCCCTTTTTTCCCCCCACTCCCCCCGCCACATGTGAACCCCCACCCCCCTTTTTAAACCACTATATCCCACCAACGTACCAACAACGCCTTTACAGCCCAAACCCCCCCCCCCCGTTTCCCCAAAAATCAAAACCCCCCTTCTTTTTTTACAACCCCCCCCCTTTCCCCCCCCTTCCCCAAAGCAGGGGGCTCGGTATTTCAGCCCGCCGGTGAGGCAAAGGGAGAGGGGAAACAGAAAAAAAGGGAGGGAAAATTGGAAGTGTTGCTACTTGTTGGTCGGCGAGCCTCGGGGGTTTCGTTTGTGGTACGGGCTGGTTCCGAGTCCTCGGCCGATTGGGGCCCGGGTTTCCTCCTATTTCACTTTTGGATGAGCCTAGGTTCTTTTGTTAGTTGATCATCGATGAATTAAAAAAAATCCCATTGGAAGCATCCGTTGAGCCTAGCGTGGGTATTCGTTGGGGTAAGGAAATTTTTGCCAACTTTTGGTATACAGTTAATTTTGTCGCAAACGGCTATATTTTGCCTTTTTTAAAAATTATTTTTGATCCACCAGTCTTATATTTTCCCTCTTTTTTTTTCCCCTTTAATTTTTTTCCCCCTGTGGGGGGTGCACAGATAACCCGGTGTGGGCCCCTTCGTGGGGCCCCTTGGAAAAGCGGTTTGGTCCTTCGAAAACCGCGTCCCGTGCCCAAAAGCCCTTTTTAGTTTTTCAAATGCCATTTTCCCCGGGTGATCACAACTTTACTTTTTGGGGTTTACGTTGTGTAAAAAATGGGTTAGGGTTACGTTGGGTCCATTTCATGGTTTTCTTTTCCCCCGGTGATAAGAATTAAAAAAACCAGTGAGGCCCGTAGAGACGGATGGCCGGCACCTAGAGACTGTGAGTGAGAAAATAGCCACCGCCGGAAGGAACAGGGGGTTTCAGAACACCACCCCCAGCCCCCTTGAATGAAGGTTGTGGGTAGCGGTTCAGGTGTTTTTGGGGATGTGGTGCGTGAAGGGGAATGGGATTGGGTGAGGAAATACATCCCCGCGTGGATGTTGGGAACGTGCCCGGGGGAAGTGGATATGTGTTGTGGGAAGTGGATAAGGAAGTATGGTGGGATGGTGTGAATGGGGAAGGGGGCTTTTTATCCACTTACCTATGTAGGGCGGTTGAGTAAAAAGGGGCGTAAGGCTGGTTGCCGTACCCATTTATTTTGTTAGGTAAAGGGAACGTCATGTGAACAAGACGCCCCTACAAGAAGCAATTTTTGGGGTTTCGTGGCGAAGGGGCCCCCAAAAGTGAGAAAAAGGTGTAAGGAGGGGGGAAATTGTACACTAAACCTCTTGGAGAGGGCCCGTGAAGGTACGTGATTTTTAAAGCAGAAGGAAACTCTGTGGAAGGAAAACCCGACTTTTTTGTGGGGGAAAAAAAGAGAGTGAAAGGCCCTAGAAAATTTAAAAAAGGTTTTAAATTGTTTGGATGCCCCTTCCGCCCCCCGCGGGTTTTTTGGCCTAAAGAGGGGCGGTTCGCTGTTGGGTGGCGAGGGTGTTGCCCCGGGGGCCCTTTCCCGTTTTAGGGATGGGGAAAAACCCCGGGGATTTCTCCCTGCACCAGCCCAGGTTTTTGGGGGAAAAGAAAATAACCTTCCCCGACTGAGGGGGGCAGTGCGCCTATAGGCCTTTTTTTCGGGCCGACAAAAGAGAAATGGGAAGGCCTCTTTTGGAGTAATTTAAAAATTAAATATGTACCCCCAAAATGTTAAAACTGCTTGGGAGGGGAATTTAAAAAGTTGAATGCTACGAAGATACATCTCATTTTTGTGTAAATTTTTGGAAAAATTGGTTGGGGGGATGGAATTTTGTGGGTGAAAAAAAATGGGAAATTTTTAGAAAGTGTATTTTATATTTTTTTTTATTTGTTTATTGATGGTGCTTTAAGGCGAAGTGGCATTTTTGGGGGGGGGAAAAACCAGTCGGGGTTTTACTTAAAGGGGAAGGAAAAAAATAACTTATATTATCTTCCCCGGGGTTTTTTCCCCTCGCCTCTGAATCCGGTTTAAAAGGGGGGGTTTAATTTTGCCAGGGGTATAGGCCAGACGAAAACGGAGGGGAAAAACCATGTAACCTTAGAACCCGTGCCCCCCTGGGGTCCCCTGTGGGGGGGTAAATTTTCTCCCCCTTGGAAAAAGGCCCCAAGGGGGCCGTTTGGGCCGTGGCCAGGAGGTCCAAATTAGAGGGGTGGAACTAAGCTTTTACGCCACCCGGTGGGCAAGGAGAAAAAGGCAGAAAAGAGGAGAGGGGAATTTTGGAAGTGTGTAGACTACATATATAGGATAGGGTTTTGAGCCTGCGGTGGTATCTTTAATGTGGTAACAGGCGACTAAAGTTAACAAAGAAAACGAACTACATTAGGATAGAAACCCGACTTGAGACTACGCGTGCGTATCGTTAGGGGATAAAAAGATTTAGAATTAAAACAATGTGAAAGTATACAAGTTAATTATTGATACAGCAAATTTACAAATATATTAGTGTTATTAAAGATTATTACTAACCCAACCCGTACTTTACTATTTTCTCACACTTTTTTTTTTATTCATTTAATTTTTTTTTCCCCTTAAAATTTGGGGGTGGCAGAGAGTAAACCCGGACGTGGAGCACAAGTCAATGTGGGTGGTGGGGCAGAGAAAAGGATGTGGAGCACCATCAATGTGGGCCACACATACCCCCACAAAGCCCAAACACACACACCCCACACACACACACACCAACACCCACTGCCGCACACACCAACAAAAACCACACAAGGGGGGAACCCCTATGTGGGGTTTTGCCACTGGGCTCACAATAGACAACCCCGGTTTTCGACCCCCGGGGGGCGAAGACGATGGGGGGTTTTTTTTTAAAAATAAAAGCCCCGTCCCCCCAGCATAAAGGGTCCGGGGGTTTTACCCGGGGTTTTGTGCCTCCCCGGGTGGTGGCTTCCCCAACATAAGAACTAAGGAAAAGAAAAAAATGTGATATGGAGTTGGCCATACGAGCGTCGCTTGGCCCTGTAATAAAAAAAAATGGGATAATTAACAACAACACAAAACACCCCACACACACACCCCCACACACACACCCACACACACCCCACACACACACACACACCCCACACACCCCCCAACACACCACCACACAAAACCCACACACACCCACACCCCACCACAAACACACAACACACTGTGCCACACACACACAAACACAACACCCGCCCACACACACACACACACACCGCCTGACACACACACCACACCACCATACACACACCACCCCCTGCCTACCCCACCCCCCACCCCCAACCCCCCAACACACTGCCTACCACACACACACACACACACACACCTGCCTACACAAACACACACTCCCTTGACACACACACCCACACCACTGCCACACACACACCCACCCTGCCCACACACACACACAAACACACACACAAACTGCCTACAAACACACCCCCCCTCCTGCACACACAC
The DNA here is from genome assembly GCA_016584305.1 of Chionoecetes opilio. Taxonomy (NCBI): domain Eukaryota; kingdom Metazoa; phylum Arthropoda; class Malacostraca; order Decapoda; family Majidae; genus Chionoecetes; species Chionoecetes opilio. The sequence continues at coordinate 22,596 of JACEEZ010022964.1, read as the reverse complement.
AACCTGCCTAACACACACCACCACACACACACACACACACCCCTACCACCGCACACACCACTCCACAAAACGCACAACACCACACACCACATGCCTACACACCCCCACACACACACCCACAACAACACACACCACCCCTCCCTGCAAAAAAACCCACACACTGCCTACACACACAAAAATCGCCTGAACACACACCACACACACCACACCACACTCCCTGCACACACAACACACACCCCCAAACACACACACACCACACACCACCACCAAAAACCCCCACTGCACACACCACACACTACACTACCTGCCCACACACACAAAAACCACACCACACACCACACACACCACACACCCCACACCAACACAAAACCACACACAAAAACCAAACACACGCCCGCATAGAAATTTTTTCTAGGCTTGCATCCTATAAAACTTTAAATAAGGACTATAATTCACTTTTAAAAGAATAATATAACTTACGCATACCCTAAAAAAATATATAGTTTAGTTAAAATTTTGTCGTTTTCTAAAATTACGTTTCTTTTATACAATTTTTAAAGGACTAATTTTAATTTCTCGACAATTTTGCTCGCCTCTTTCCCATCTCTCTTATTTACCTTTATAGTCCCCAAAATCCCGTAAAACCCCGAAACCTTGTACTATTCCCAATCATCAAATTGTGCTTTAATCTCTGTAATTTGGCTATTTTCCCTTTCCTATTTTAAGTCCGTAAGAAACAACTCCATCTCTTATACATAAAACCCCCCTCACACATTCCATAAACGAACCACGAAAACCCCCAACAAGCAATGCGCAGGCCGTCATGGTCGGTTTGGATCCATCGGACGATCGTGACGGTCGTGACGCGCTCGGCCGGGCCCCGAAAAGTTGTGCTGCCTAAAAAATCGGGAAGTTCCCCCATGTTTACCCAAAGCGCGCTATTAAAATTATCGTGACGCTATCGTTATCTAGAGCGCTTGTGACCTACCGTGATCGTTTATGTCTATCGTGAGAAGAAACCCTTTCCGAGTCTTGTTCCCTACCTTCCCCCCCTTTTTTTCCCCCTCTTCCGTTTTCCCCCCCCCCTTTTCATTTACCTCCCCCCCCGCTCTCTATCCCCATCCCCATCACGTGAGACCCACCCCCCTACTTCACCCCCTTTCTTTCCCCCGCCAACGTGCACCACCCCCCCCCTCTCTCTTCCCTTACTCCCCGCACAGGGTTTAACCCCCACCCCCCTTTTAACCCCTCAATCCCCCAAAATACCAAAACGCCTTTACAGCCCAACCCCCGTTTCCCCCCTTTTCCCATCACCAAACTACCCACCCGTTCTTGTTTGGGGAGTGATAAATTTTTTTATAAACACAGCTGAGACCCGGGGAAAGCCTTGTGATTGGCTGAAACTTTTGAGAAATACTATGCGATTCGCTGGCGAGGCTGTGACGTCATTGTACTCGCTCAGCCAATCAGCTCCCGAAGCCCATAGCGACACCGTAGCGCCACCCCATATCTCATACCAGAATCCCCGCGAGCCCCGGGGTTCGTACAAATAGGGGAAAGTTAGTTAAGCTAATCACCGTGCCCTTTAACTCTATCTGAATGTCTGCCCGGGGCTACTTTCAGAGAGGCTACGTCCATGCTTCACGACCTAGCGACATCCATCAGCTGTTTTGGGCAACTTTTGGGCATTCTGCGGGCAGATTGTGACGAAACTAAAGACGTTAGGGGCCTTTAAACTTAAAGACTGCCTAAGGGGTGGTGTAGAGGACGTAACATATATAAAAATACTCATACATTGAGTATATATGGATGTTTCTGACTCAAGAACTGAACAGGGCAAGTATACAAATGAAATTAGGCCATATAAAAATGCCATGCGCTCGTGATGAGTTTGTTATGGGGTGATGGCCGAGTGGTGAACGGCGGCATCTCACCCCGACCACCACACCATACACCACCACGCAGTGGCACGCACGGCTCCGCGACAGACAAGTACATATTTTCCTTCCCTTCCTTTTCCTTTCCTTCTTTTCTCCTTCTCCTTCTCCTCCCCCTCTTCTTCCTCACTAGGGCTAACGTCTTTAAGTAGCTACGTCCAATCTGCCCCCAGAATGCCAAAAAGTTTCCCAAAACAGCCTTCAGTCGACCTTTCTTTGTGGAGTGAGGTTGTTTGGCTTGGTTTAGCTCTCAGAATTAGAATGGCTACGTCTGTGATGGGGAGTGTTGTGTAGGCGGAGAGTGAAGTGGTGTTGTGTGTTTGGTGCTGGGGTGAGAGTGGTAGTGTGGTAGGAGTAAAGGGGAGGCTGAGGTTAAGGGAGGTAGAAGGGCGAGGGAGAGTGTAGTGAAGGGTGTGGTGAGGCGCTTAAGACTATTCTGGAGGCGATCGAAGACCTGAAAAGGAGCTTTGCAAGTGAAGTGAACGATTGGAAAAGCGTTGTGAAGAAGCAGGAAATAGAGATACGTTCTCTTAAGTGTGGAGGTGAAGGTCCAAGTGGAGCGAGTGGAGGGGCACATGCGAGTGATGTGCCAGTAGGGGTACCAGAGCGAGATGTGACTCAAGCGACTACTAAGGTTCCTAGTAAGTCACCAGGGATTGGTGTTTGGAAGGTAGTTGATGATGGAGCCCGCTCGAAGGAGAAAAAGGTAAACAATGACCATCTTGTGTGCACGAACTCATTTCAGGTACTCTCGGGGCTGCAGAAGATGATGATACGGAGGTTAGGAAGGTAGCGATACATCATTACCGAAGGTAAAATCTTGGTTGTTGGTGACAGTCAGGTTAGGCATCTTGACAGCAGGTTCTGTGACAGAGAAGGGATGCGCATGAAGTCGGTGAGTTACCCAGGGAAGGATAGGTCATGTTAGTGACAAAATAGTTGAGTGCATGGCGGACCAAGGGAAAAAGCCCATCGTCTGCCTGAGCGCTGGGGGAAATGATGTTGAGTGTGTAAGAAGTGAGGAATTGCTACGGCGGTTCAAGGGAGCTGTAGGTAAAGTTAGGGACAGGGGTGGGTTCCCTGTGGTGTGTGGTGTCCTTCCAAGACGCTTTGTTGACGACATGTGTTACTCAGGCTATTGCTGTGAATTGCCGGCTGGCACTTCATGCAAAGCCAATGTTTGGGCCTTTGTCGACAGCTGGGACCTCTTTTTCGGGCATAACCACCTCTACCGCAGGGACGGGGTGCACTTTTCGAGGAAAGGAGGATTCAGATCTTGTCTGAATCCCTTGAAAGGGAGGTAGATGCACTGCAGGCTTTTTTAAGATAGAGAACCGGGGTTTAGACACGGGGGTCGGGGTAAAGGAAACTTGCGACACTAGGAGGAGTTTCAGAAGGCAGGGAACTAAAGTGATTCGTAAGAAGAGAGAGAGGAGGGGTTTAGTTAAAGATAAAGGGAAAATTGACAAAAAAAAGGAGTTTGCTTGAATTGTACTATACAAAGCTGTAGGAGTATTTAAAAAAAGATGTTTCCTGAAGAGGAATAAATAGTGTATGAGTTTTTGATATATAGCAATTAACGAAACATGGTTGGACATGTCATGAAGGTATTCGATCACGGAAGTCCGAGATAGCCTGGTATAAGTCATTTCACAGAACCGAGTAGTCAGACGAGAGGAGGAGTTGCGCTTTATGCAAGAGAGTCATTGCCGTGTTGTGTTAACAGTGATTTATAAAAACAGATGGCAGCATAGGTCTATATGGGTAGAGGTTATGAGGGACTGAGAAATGGTTTGGCTGTAAGTGTATAGGCCTCCAAACTTATGTAGGAGCATTCAGCTCCTATATGGGAAGAAATAACAAGGTCCTGCAGATATAATCGATTATGCGTTGTGTGGGAATTTAATCTTAGGAATATAGACTGGGATTTAATCATAGGTGACAGCGATGCAGATGATTGTTTAAATATAATCCGATAACTTCCTACGTCAAGCATCAAGGAGCCTACTAGAGGAGAATAATATTCTAGATCTACTTGCTGACAAATATAGACATATTGGTTCAAATGTGGAGTCGGTGGGGAAATTAGCTAAATAGCGACCATTATGAGATCGATTTAGCTTAAAATGGGAGTTGGAAAATAGTGGCAATAGGCATTCGAATACCTAATTTTAGAAAGGCCCTTAATGCGGATTAAGAAGACACCTGGAGGTTATTAATGAGGTGTGGGATGATGAGAAGAGAAATTTTCCCAGGACCAGGGCGTTGACAGCTGAAAAGCATTATGAAGGATTAGGAGAGGCACCTGGAGGGTTGCGCGTCAGATATGGTAGTGAGGTCGAGGCTGAGGAGATAATTTAGCGGTTAGACAGGGAAGTGAAGTCAGGGCTGAGGAGTGTAATTAGAGAAGGTTGAAGGGGAATGAGGTCGGAGCTGAGGAGGATATATAACCTTATTGTGTAAGGGACTATATAGACGACAGAAAAGAATCTTCCTTATCCCTTTAATGGGCACTTATTAGAGTTTTGTTTAGAATAAAAATATTTCCTGACATTTTCCTTCATTTTGATATTAAGAAAACAAGTTTTTTCACCTAGGAACGTTTGTTTTAATACATCATATTTTCTTAATGTTAACCTCTACAATTTTTGGTGAGACCTGCCTCACAGTTATGGTTTACTTACTCAATTTTTTATTATATTGGTAACTAGGCAAACATAAGAAAAACTAAGTTTTTTTTAGGTATTTGGATATCTCCATCGGCTGATGTTTGTATTTTTCTTTGTTTAAGTAATGAAACAACGACATATGGAAATGCAGATTCGTTTTTGAAAAAATAAATGTACTTCTCTTTTCCACAAAATGCTATATAAATTTTTGTTGATCCCAAAATACATAATTGGCATTAACAACTATCACTATATGTAATAATGAGAAGTCAAAGAATTTTGAGGCAACTTCTGATTTTGACATGAAAGACCCTGTGTTTGATATTGTAAGATCCAACATTTTTCGCCAATAAATGTTGTTTTTTTTCGTCGTTTTTTTCGTTCAAATCATTTACATACCAGTACTAGTAGTTTTGCGGGTATGGAGCAAATCATCGAATGATTCAGAAGAACATGACTGCAACACATTTTGGTAACACAACAAGTCAACAAATTTTTTACCATAACTGGCCGCTCAACAAAATTGTGACTAACACTTTATGGGTGCTTGGTATTAGATCATCAGTCATCACAATTCAAGCACAATGACTACTAATTAGTGTCACCGACTTTAAATGTTCAAAATATGACAAGAAAAGAATTATTACTTAATATATCACAGAAGATGAGGGAGAAGAAACACAAAGAAATCTACAGAGTCCCACCTGGCGTGTGCCCTTTTCTACAATGAGTACCCTATCCTCAACGCAAGCCCATAATTGGGAAACTTATACAACTAGCTAACATCTTAATGCTGTGAACAGCCTGAAAACGGATACTTCCTTCAGACTGCATTTAATATGTTTTAAAAAGGCTGAATGTGCCTCAACAATTTGTTTGGCAAACCTGCTAGGGTTATAGGGAAAATAGTCCAGAAGTGATCCAAAATGGATGACCAACTAAGTTAAAACACAACATTGGAGTAAAAGAAACATTTAATTTAGGTTCCAGGCAGGTTTGTAAACAAAGACAGTATAAGGGTGATGGCGAGGCAGTGAAAAATTAACTCGAGTTGCTAAAGAACAATTAAGAGATTAAAGTAACAGAACAGGCGAAAAGGACCCAAGGGGTTTCTTCAGTTTTAATAAAACAAAGACAAGGGAATTAGTTGGGCCCGGTTAAGGTCAGGACAGGTGGGTCTTAATACGGATGAGATGTGTTGTAGTAGTCTAATGATTATTTCTTAAGTGTTTTTACAGAGGAGGATCACAGACGATACCTGATAGTGAACAGATGTTTCAACGGAAGCGATGAGAGAACTCAAAGATATGTGATAACTAGAAATGGGGGAGGAGGGTAATAGAAAATATGCACAAATTTAAATCGCCGGACCAGATGAAGTGTACCCAGGTATTAAAGGAATGCAAGGAGGTTGTTAGTGAGTCGTTAGTGCACATTTTTAGGAAATTGAGTTAGATAGGCGATGTGCCTTATTGTGAGGAAAGGAAATGATGTTCCCAATATTTAAGAAGGGAGACAGAGGAGCTAAAGTCAAATTTCGACCCGTAAGTTTAACATCAGTGCGTGGTAAATTTTGGAATCTTTTTTGCAAAAACATTAGAGAGCACTTAGAATAACTAGTTTGATCATGATTCCACACATGATTCCCAAGGTAGGTATGTCTCACCAATTTATTGATTTTTTATAGGAAAGTTTATGATACGGCAGTAATGTAAGGATTATGATATAATATATCTGGCCTTTCAGTAGGCATTTGACAAAGTACCACGAACGCCTCTTAAATAACGTTAGGGCTCATGGGGTATAGATGGAAGGTTCTTCATTGGATCAGAGCTGGCTAAGTATAGGCAACACAGGGGTGTAAAAGATGGTTCCACATCTGAATTTGGGTCTGGTGACAAGTGGGGAGTTCACAAGGGGTCCTGTTTTGTGGCCCCATTACTATTTTTGATTTACATCAACGACTTGGATAGTGGGATTAAGCAGTGATATCAGCAGGTTGCTTGATGAGTACTTACGTTAGTAGGATGATTGATCACAGTCTGACGTAAACATAATTGCAGGGAGCTTAGAATATCTTACGATGGGTAGTCAGATGGCAGATGGAATTTAATATATGATAAATGTAGCGTTTATGAATGTTGGTAGCAAACCCTGGGAATAGATACCCTAACATGTATCGCTGAATAAGATCAGAAGGTGAAACGAATCACTTGGAGTGAGGGTGGCCCAGACCTCCGACCTAGGAAACAATGTATTTGAGGCCGTAGAATAGAGCTAGTAGATTTATTTGATTCATTACAGAAGTGTTACAGTAGAGTGCGGAAGTTTATTCTAAAGCTTTATCTGGCTCTAGTACAGGGCCCTCAACTAGACTATGCATTTCATTTTTGGTCTCCTATTACAGAGGTGATATAGTGTTTTTAGAAAAGTTGCGAGAAGATCACCATAATGATACAGAGGGATGCGTAACTTTAGTTATGAAGGATATTGAAGTTATAAATTACACTCACTCGAGAGACGCCAAGTAAGTGTCGATCTCATAGAAGGTTTTAGTGGATAAAGGTATTTAAATACGGAGAGGTAGGAAATTTTACGGGCTTTTATCGCAGGGTTAGAACAGAAGCAACGATTGTCAAGCTTGAAAAGCGTAATTTAGAAGGAAATAGGGAAAACTGTTCTAAAAATTAGGGTGGTGGATGAATGAATGGTCTCAGTAGACAAGGTAAGTTAGTGCTGAGTCCCTTGGGGATCTTTAAAGGGCAGCTGGATAGAGGTTCATGATGGCGATGAAGGTTGGATGTAGGTATTGTTGTGAAGGGAACTACCAGTGTAGGCTCGCGGCCTCTGTAGCTTCCATTATTTCTTATGTTCTTATGTTCCTAACTTCTTTCTTATACAGTTGGGTAATAGTTTGTAGTAGTAGCATGGCCAGAGTAATATATTAGTAGTAGCGGCATTATAAATATAAGCCGTGTTTTTGTTGTCCAAGCTCGTCTTGTACAAGACGATGTACTAATGGTTCTTGTGCTAAGACCGTTTTTTTCTCGCGCATTGAAAACGGATTGGTTTCTGCGACACACAACAGCCTTGGTATGGAGGCCGAATAATAATCAGTCCAAAACATTGCAAAAATTCACAAACGCAGCTATAACACACATTTCAGCAATTGTTATTGGAGTAGTCTGCGTACCAAGACGATGCTTGTACGACAAAACACGGATTATATTTTCTTATGCTGCTCACTACTCCTACTATTACTGCTGCTACTATCTACAACTCTACCAACTGCTATAGAGAAAAGGTTAATGAGGAGAAGAGGCGGAGGATAAGGAGAATGAGGAAGAAGGGTGAGCTTTTGGTGGTGGATGAATAAATTGTTTGATAAACACGCTGAGAGGCCGTGGAGCTTGTGATGGCTGAACTTTTGAGAATACATGTGATTCGCTGGCGAGGCGTGACGTCCATTGTACCGCTCAACCAATCAGCTTTCGAAGCCATAGCGACACGTAGCGCACTCCCATATCTCTTACCAGGGCAGACATTCAGAGGGTTTTTAAGGGGCAAGCATCGGTGTTTACTTAACTACTTCCTCTGATTTCTACAACCCTGGAGCTCGCGGGGATTCTTGTACGAGAATGGCGTGGCGCTACGGTGTCACTATGGGTGGATCTTTTTTCCGCTTGATAATCTCTCTATTCTTAACTGGGTCTTCCTGGCCATTTGGGGGAAGCAACCACCCCGGGAGGCGGGTCACAAACCCCGGCTAACACTCGGTACCCATCACGGCTGGATGGACCAAGGGCTTGGATTTTTATTAAGGAAAGGGAGCCATTATACCTTCAGTCTGATGCGGAACCGTGCGCGTGGCGGTTAGTGGCAACTACCCGCCGGTGTGGTGAAGCGAGGTGATCTCGGTGAGGTGCCACCGTTCACCACTCGGCCCATGACCCCATAAAAAACTCATAATAAACTCACCACGAGTGTAGGGATTGTTTTATGGCCTAATTGCATTTGTTTACTTGCCCTGTTCAGTTTTTTAGTCAGAAACATCATATATACTCAATTTATGTATTTTTATGGATATTGCGTCTCTACGCCACCCCTACCGTGGTCGCTATGTTTTGACGCTTAACGTCTTTAAGTACGTCATCAATGTGGCCCGCAGAATGCCAGAACAGCTGATGGATGTCGCTAGGTCGTGAAGCATGGTCGTTAGCCTTTCTGAATGTAGCCCCAGAATCCTCGCGAGCTCCGGGTCGTACAAAATAGAGAAGTTAGTTAAGCTAAACACCGTGCCTTTAACTCTCTCTGAATGTCCTGCCCAGGACCAGACGGCACTGCGCATTGCATTGGTTCGTGGTTCGATTATGGAATGGGTGACGGGGGCTTTATAAGAATATAAACCTTATTGATTTCTTCCAAGATGGCCGCCACCTTTCCGCTATTTTTAACCTCACTAAGGACTAGAGTTATATCAAATTAAGATACCAATATAGTCTTTATTGATTTTCTCTCCCATATCCACTTTTCATAAGGGTCAGAGTAATATGTTATTTATTACTATTATAGTCTTATTGGATTTAACACGATGGCCGCACAATATGCAGGTTGTGGGACATTTTGTTGGAATTGTGGTGATGGTGGTGGTTTTTTGTGGGAATATCTCTCAGTGCCAGTAGTAGCAGTAGTAGCAGTTGTAGTATAAATATATCACATGTTTTTATATATCCATGTCTGTTAATTCATTATTATCATTGCGGGAGGTATTACTGTAGATAACACTATAGGTGTCTTGTACGTGACGTCACAGCCCTTGTTGTGGCTGCGCCCAGGCGCGGGAAATACGAGCTGGAGGACCAACAAACTCCACTTGCCGCCCGTGTTTGCCAGCTTATGGTAATTTTCCCCTACCAGATATAGGTTTATCAGTATAAAAAAAGTTTATACTGTTATCTTCGGAATGTTTGTTCTATAATATTATCAAATAAAAACCGTAAAACCACTTAGGAATGGCCATTATGAGACCCGCAAGAAATTTGCATGAACTAAGTTCATGCTAAGTTATGCATGAACTAAGTTATGAACTATTCACCAACTCCAGCTCCCATTTAATATTTTGCTCGAAACTTTTTACATGGACAATATCAAAAGAAGCGGAATTTCATTAGCTTTCCATTGATATATGTCGTTATCTGATAAATTTAAATTTGAAGCATGCATAAATTAGCGTTAACTAATTTGTTTAAGCATCAATAAAATCATGAAATCGGGTAATTTTTCCAGATTGATGAGGTTATTTATTTAGTTAACGCTAATTTTTTACATGGTTTTTAATTCATTTATCAGATAACGAAATATATCAATGGAAGCTAATGAAATTCCGCTTCTATTGATATTTTCCATGTAAATGTTTTTGAGCAAAATGTTAATGGGAGCTGGAGTTTGGTTTTTAAGTTCATGCATATTTCTTGAAGGTCTCATAATGGCCTTTCTTTCGTGTGTTTTTACGGTTTTTTATTTGATAAAATTATAGAACAAACATTTCCGAAGATAACAGTATATCTTTTATACTGATAAACATATCTTTGGTAGGGAAAATTACCCTAACTGGCAAAAAACGGCGGCAAGTGGAGTTTGTTGGTCCTCCAGCTCGTATTTCCCGGCGTCTGTCGCAGCCACAAAAAGGGCTGTGACGCTTATTCCCTCCCGCCGACGGAGAAGGTTAAGGCACAATACACTACGCCCATACGTTACACATGCTCCTCATGGTGACACACACAATTTGAAAGTCATACAGGGTTCCCCAGAAGGGTTAAATATAGTAAAGCAATATTTTTCCTTTACCCATGCCAACAAGTTAAACCTATCATTACAGTTCCATACTACAGAACAAACATTTACAGGGTACCTTTCGTATGACATTACTGCAAATGATGATAACTTAGATGAGGTATTTATAGGTACAAATACTTTATATAAAGTTCTTACTGTACCTGTCATTCACAAAGACAAGCAATTAACTGCTTTTTTTGGACACAGGTGCGGGAACAAATATTATGGACATAGATACACTGAATGTATACGTAATGAGACGAAATCTGTCCTTTTCTTAGAACCGTCCGTCCAATCAGACTGACAGGTTTAGATAGCAAGAAATTCCCTGTCATTGGTAAAGAATGGCTTCACTTAAAATTTGAGGAATTCGTGCCTGCAACTCCTATCTTTTTCCATATATCACAGGATTACCCACTGGTTAACAAAATCAAACTTTTTTTTCACATCACAGACTAAATAGCTTTTATGAACGTATTTTTGATGCTATTCCAAAATCGGTTACGTTTTTCTCTAGCACGTATAGTTTTTGAATTATTTTTTTTTTTATTTTATGAAAATTTTCGTAATTTTATGAAAATCTAAGGGGTGTAATAAATTACATTTCATGAAAAATCATTTACTTGTAAGAACAAAATATACATCATATACTAATTAATACAACGCAATGAATTGTAAGCAACAAATTTACATCATCAAAGTCATTGAACATACTTGTAAAGTAAGAATATCACAGTACAAGATCTTAAAAGCGTTGAGAGTACGCTTTTTCTTTTAAATTTTTGGTCTGGATTTTACGATACAACATCCAACATGGTCAGCCATCATGCTTTCGTTCCAAAATCCTTGGTAGCGAACTTCCATAGTCTGAATGTTTTGGTGAAAGCGTTCCCTTGCTCGTCACCCACTGCACCAAGGTTTTTGGGGAAAGAAATCTAATGGGAATGCAGGAAGTGCATTTTTAAAGACATTCGACACTCCATTTCTTTATAAGCATTGAGGAGTTTCTCAACTCCATCCTTATATGCATGAGACTTGTTATTCCCCAAAAAGTTTGCGCATATCCATTTGAAAGCCAGCCAAGCTTTCAATTCCGCGGACTGAGGGCCCTTTGGGAAATTCCATATCCATTAAAACCTCCCTGATTTGTGGCCCAACAAAAATTCCCCCCTTCAATTTTGCTGCACTAACTTTCGTAAATTTCTTAGAAAGGTATTGGAACCCTTGTGAATTTACTTTACCCATTGCTTTAACAAAATTCTTCATTAAACCAATTTTAATGTGGAGAGGTGGTAGGAAGATCTTTTGGGGATCAACTAAAGGGACAGACTGGACACTGCTTGTTCCTGGGACATATTTTGGCCTTTGTGGCCAGTCACGTTTGTGTTATTTTCCCGTTTTGGCACGACTGCCCCACAGCAAAGGAAAAAACCCAATATTTGGTAAATCCTGCTTGCATACCCATTAACATACCTATACCTTTAAGATCTCCGCAAAGGTTCCATTGATGACTGTCGTATTGGATTGCTTTAATAGTATATCCATATTGTCATATGTCTCTTTTAGGATGGATAGAATGGACAATAGGGATGGATGGCTTTACATTTCCATTCTGCAAAAGAAGGCTTTCGGCTTCTCTGCGATGAATCAATGAAGAGACGCCAGTCAGATGCCACATACGTCTGAACAAATCTGTGAATAGTCCATGTTATCATGGCAAAAACAGAGAGGACCATCTACTGTAAAGAATGTTGCTAAATTAAAGTTCCGCTTTCGGTAGTAACTGACACAACATTATTTTCAAGTAAATTGGGTTTTCCTGTAGTTTTGAGGCTAGAAGCTCTGCTTTCTCTTTAGACGTGACAAGCCTCTAACAAGATCTTCAAATTCCTTGGGTGATAGCTTTGGCTCGAAATTTCTACCTTCCGATGTGTAATCTTTGGGTCTGCAGATGGTCCGGGAGCGCCACCAATTGCCCTTCATCACCATCCATGTCATCTTCATAGAATCTACACCATCATCTGGGGGAATTGGAATGGGCAATTCTTTACCATGTTGCACTGGGCTACGTGCTGAATCCATGGTTGGATAACAATCTTGTTTTGTTTTTTGTAGAAAACACTATTATGTTTACACTACAAAAATACAGTCTCATGATGATCTCCCGACTCCCTCCATATCATGGGGTTGGCAAACGGCATTGAAACTTTTTTTTGTTCACGCCAATCGCGTAATCCGTTTGAACAAAGAACAAAATTTTATGTGGCGCCCATGGCTTATCTTGGTCACCTAGGTGGCAATCAAAGTATAGCTTGTATTTTTCTTAAGGTCGGTTGTAATAGTTCGTCGTTGTAGTTTAGTTGTGAAATTACCCCATACATAACAAACTTGTCTGGGGGATTCTTAATTTTCGAGGCATGCTGATTGATTTGACGAATTATTCGAAACGAATTAACATCAGCACAGCACTTCACACGACAGTACCCGAGGCAGAATGTGCACGCTGTTCTCAGAGACGGGAAGGGATCAATTGCGCATGTTGCCAGACGTACGATAAGATGCCTGAAATAAATAGAGAAATAAACAGATAAAATAAATAGATAAATTAATACATAGACCAGAATAGACAAGACTAACAAGATAAAACCCCATCAAATTTTAAACCATTATAACTTTTGCCAATATATTACCCGTAAAACTAAGAAATACATAAGATAAACCAATAAAATGTTGAAAAAGTAGTACTTTTGCCCATATAAAGGTTTAAATCTGTGTATTTACTAATGCCTTCATAATAAAAACTATACGTGCTGAGAAAAATCCAATTGCAGTTTTTGGGAAACAGAGTCAAAATGCTACCCCAGCCACACACAATTATCTCTGATGAAAAAACTTTGTTGGCCCGTGAATTCTATTATCATTCCCTGCTGCCTGCTGATAGGTATATCAAAAAATGCGAGATGAATGCATTGAAGTGTGTCCACACTAACACGGGATTAGGTATTTATGGAACATTTTATACCCGAAGTCAAAAATCCTTCCCAGTGCTAACATTTAGTTCTGCAATAGTGCAAGCTCCTGAAATTAACGTAAATGTAATTACTAGCGTGCCCGAGCGCCATCACAGGGGACAGCTCACAGTGTAATAGATTCACTGAGTAACACTGAACCTGATTCCTGTTCTAAACCCCCACTGTTCTCTGTCCTTCGCAAGATTCTGAGACACACCGTGCCTGTCTAGTGGAAGACGTTTCACTAAATGGTCGCGAATCTCTTTTGGTATCTCTGAAACGAGGTTGAATATGAAGTTTGATATGCATATTTTGGTGAATCATAGAGTAAATATTTTTCAGGGAATCAGCTTTGTGCAGTTTTAAACGCTAGGGCATTACAAAAATGTCATTATAAAAATCACCGTGCACTCAAAGCTGCACACAGGAAGTACTTCCCGATTTGTATCCCCCCATGGTGGGTCTGATTGCGACTTTGCCAGTTTTCCATTTTATCAACGGGAGACCCCTGCCACTGACCCTGTAAGTGTGTACAGGATCACTTAGTCCTCCCTTAAGGAAATTTGGATTTCCGATCAAGAAAGCACTATTGAAAGTACTAATTGCAAATCATGACACAATTGCCTACAAGGGGATTCTTTAGGTACGACAAACCTTTTTCACATCACATTCCTTTGCACCTGTTGATACCAACCTATCTACATTCCACATATAGGTTCCCCCACTCACAAAGGTCTATACTTGTTGGCATGATTAAGAAATTTTAGGGGATGATGTTTTAAACATCCACCAGCCTATGGAATTTTCCATTATTTTTGTCCTAAAAAAACAGGAGTTTGGCGACCGGTCGAGAAAATCGGCGCCTCAAAAATGTTTGTAAAGAAACCCGGGTACCCTTTTACCATTTTGAGGATTTTCTGATGCCCTAGGGCTATAAGAAATTTCTCTACACTCGACTTGTCATGGATACGGGCAGGTCCCATTAATGAGGTACTAAGGACCTACAGCGTTCATACTCCCTGCAGGCCATTACGCTTTAAAAAAGCTACCTTTTGGGAATAGCAGGGGGCACCATTAGTTTTCAGTACTAATCAACTGTTTTCTCAGAATTACTAGGCGATACAGTTTTTGCATTCCGGGAAACGACATAATTTTTTGTACCCCCGAACAAACTCTCACCTCGAACACTAGGAGGGTACTTTCAAAATTTAAAAAGTGCTAATTTGAAGATTAAACTAACAAAATGTTCCTTCTGAAGAAACAAATTTCTTTTTGGGTCATGTTTTGGATCCCACGGGTTTTTTACATACTACCACGTCAAAGTAAGCAATATACATTTTCCAACCCCTAAGAATGTCAAAAGCCCTCGAATTTTTTTTTGGGCCTCATGGTCTTTAAGACAATTTAATAAAAAAATGTTCCGAATTGCAAGTCCACTATCACATTTTTTAAAAGAAAGTTAGAATTTTCATGGGGCTCCAAAGAGCAGGATTTTCAAAATTTTTAAAAGGCTTGTTTTGTATGCCCCAGTCCTTGCTTACCCGATTTTACACGTCTTTCCCTTTCCCCCTCATGCATCAATGTAGGCCTTGGTGCGTTCTGATGCAGGGGATAGAGGTAAATGGCGTGCATTAGCTTATGAAAGCAGAACCTTAATCCGGCAACCCATAGTTTTTCAACCCCCCATAAGGAAGTTTGGGCGGTCGTAGGGTCTTTTAAAGCTTTTAAAATATGAAATTTATGGGTATAACACTTTTTAAAAACAACCATGCACCTGCGTAAATTTTCAATTAAAAGGGAATTGTCAGGAAATTAGCACGTTGGCGCCTGAGATTAGACGTCCACCAAAAATTTGATACGCCGGGCAAATGAATTTCGTTGTGATTCATTATCACGAATATTCACTTGTAACCGAAACCCCCTGAACCAAAAACTGAAAACCAAATCGTTTTCCCCCAACATTGAGGAGGAACACGAAATGATTCCTTCTGTGCTCCCATCATTTTCTATTTGGAGTCGGTGATGATACACATTGCCAAAATTACCTGTCCCACTTACTGATTTAGGCTCAATACAACCTTTTTGGGTGCGAGAACTATCTCCGACAGGCAGGAACCAAAACGCCGGGTTCACAGCTATAGTCCCTTCACTTTTATACCCAGTTCTTTCCCTTTTCCCATGATTCTACCCTTTGCAGGTCACCCGGGGAAAGATAGGTTTTTTGCCCCCAAGCCTTTTTAAAATACTTTTGGCCATTCAGCGCCGTGATTTTTTGCTACAAGATGATTCAGTCATGCGCAGAAAAAAAGGGGTTCAGTTAGTAAACCTGCCCCTATGCTATCTTATTCTACACCTAAAGGACCTTGGAGCAATACCCCAAAATTTGCTAAAAAAATCCCACTAACAAACGGTTTTTCAAAACTGTTAGTGCCATTGATCATTTTTCTAGGTTTTTTAGTTTTGGCCCACGAAGGAAAAACGGGTCTAACAGTTTCTAAAGCACTTACGGATAAGTTTTCTTTTAAAATTTAATACACATCCACATTGCCCTTTGGACAATGGTCCAGTTTTTTAATCAAAAAACTCACTGAAAACTGCAAAATTTTCAAAAAAAACAAAAAGAACAAATTTGCTACATCCAGCACAAAGGGTGGAAAAACAAAATAGGGAAAATTATCCAAATCCTGAAGTCTTAGCTCAAACCTATAGTTCCCACTGGGATATGGACCCCAAATTCTCCAACCCCAAACTCTTCCCACACAAGTCCACATAGAAAACCAATTTCATTGTTTTGGGCAAGACAAAAGACACCTTACACTCTTCTAGAGCAGAGTACACAGCCCAAAATATAATTTTTATGACTACGTAAAGTAAAAGTACAGCGTTTTTAGAAAATAACAAGGGGTCACAGCCCCTATTGTTTTTCCAGAGGGGAAGATTAAAGTATAACGCCCCTACACAGAAAAAGCCAATTGCTATAGGGATGTAGTATACTTTCAGGTCAACAATTCGTCAAAATTAGATTCACATTTGAAGGACCTTACAGAGTCATTGCCCTTTAACTGGACACAAAATAAAATACAGCTATTTAAAAACCATGCAAAGACAGTCCCTATTGGGCCGGTTAAACGAGCGCTAGAGGATTAATACAGGTGAAAATTGCCTCCCAAATACTTAAACAAGGACAAACCTTTGTTTTTAAAGAGAAACAAACACTGTAAAATGATACCGTCAAAAATGCGTCACACACGCAGAAAACAGTAGGTCCCTTCCTCCATACCATTCCCTACTTACATTTTATTCATTCACCTGTTATTTCAATTACCAGCATTCGAATTTTAATGTGTGTTTTTCTTTTAGAAAAGGTTCACAACACACTAAGCCAATTTTTTACCTTAAAATACTTAAAATTGAAATCTTACTAATTTTTTTTGGGTTTTGCTAATTGTTCTGACCAACTACTAGTAAAACTATATGTTTCCATGTTTTTCCTTTTTAAAACTTGCACGATGAAAAATCTTGGATGCAGAAACCCAGTAACCCATTATATCTCTTCACATTAGAAGACTATTGTGAAATGTTAAAGTTGCACCACAGGTTTGCAGACATTCTTTCTTCCCCAATTTAAGGAAATTTTTACGCCTTATTGTGAAAAAACATTATTTACTTGCATGAAAAAACTAACCCCTTGCATTAATCTAACCATGTATTAAATGCTACGTGATTTCATTCACTTTCAGGAATGAATTACTTATGTCCTTCCTGTTGTACACGATCCTATTTGAATGTAGGATTTTACTTTCTAACATATAATCTAGGTACATATGCAGACCAGCAGTTCCTCCAGAACTATTTTTAAACATGATTCCAAAGTATTCCCTAGTACAAACTAAAACCCTTTTTTCATTACTTACAACAAATTTAACTCTCAAGAAATTACGAAGGACTTCTTTTCTTACTACCAGACCTCAAAACATTGATTGATCCAGATAAATTTCGACCTGCCTCCTTTCATGCAGATACGGTAAATATCATGTCCAAAATGTGCCCAATTATTTTTTTTTTTAAATTTAAAAATTTTTGCTTTAGCAATAAAATTTGCCCTAAATTTGGGAAAACGTATTTTTCCACGTCAAAACCAAAAATGCCCACCTTAATTTATATCGAATGCTTTAAACCCGCTACCGGGGATTTTCCCTTGATAAAATTTACTCCATAGGAAGCTTTCCCCTTCCACTTGGGGGAAAATTTCATTTTGGGGTACTTTTTTTATCCTCTGTGGAAACCCCCAAATCAACATTTTTTTCCCCGAGTGACAGTTTTTTTGTTCATCTAATACTATTTTAATGGTTTAAACAGCTTTTTTTTAGATTTTTTCTTAAAAGATCAAAACAAGAGTGTCATCACTCTTCCCCGTTATACATCACCCTTTTTCCCGAAGTTCATTCAAATGTGGGAAATTCATTTATTTCTCTGCCAGTCAGTTTTTTACACCCGATGATGTAAGAATATTTTTACAATAGGGTTGATTTATTATCATCTTTATGATTTTTTTCAAAAATTGGATTTCCACAACCCTTTCAAACACAGAAACGCTCTACAGTCGGAGGATTCGTCCCTTACTTGACAATTCAGGGTTTTTAACGTTTACTTGAGAAATTAAATTTTCCAATTTTTTTACTTTAAATTTTAAGTTTTAAATTTTTTTTTCCCCCTAAATTTTCACAGCTACCTTGCGACTGTTGATTTGCCAGCTCTCTACGGGACACCCTACACTTGTTTCACTTTACACTTGACTTTTTAACAGTGACATTTTCCATTGTGGGTTTCCACACTAGTACTGACACATATATATATATATTAAATACCGCAAAACCGCCCTCCGGGCGGACTTTTTGCTAGCTCCTGCGGGGCTATTGGTGGCCTTCGGCCCACCACCTTTTTTTGGGGGCTTCGGCCCCCCAAACATGGACTCTCCAGATACCCCTTTTAACTTTCCGAAATCTGGTTTTAAAAAGTATGTATTTCCCCCCCCCCTTCACTCACCCATTACCCATCACCCCCCACCCATTCACTTTCCCTTACCCCCCCCCCACCCAAATTTACTCACCCCTTACCCCCCACCCCCCACCCCCTTCACTCACCATTACCCCCTCACCACAAACCCATTCACTCACCCATTACCTATCACCACACACCCAAATTTACTCACCCATTACCCATCACCCCCCCCCCATTCACTCAACCCCTTACCCCCTCACACCCCACCCATTCACTCACCATTACCATCACCACACACCCATTCACTCACCCATTACCTCACCCCCCACCCATTCACTCACCCATTACCCATCACCCCCCACCCATTTCACTCACCCATTACCCATCACCACACACCCATTCACTCCCCATTACCCATCACCCCCCCCCATTCCACTCACCCATTACCCATCACCACACACCCATTCACTCACCCATTACCCATCACCCCCCACCCAAATTTACTCACCCATTACCCATCACCCCCACCCATTCACTCACCCATTACCCATCACCACACACCCATTCACTCACCCATCACCCCCCACCCATTCACTCACCCATTACCCATCACCACACACCCATTCACTCACCCATTACCCATCACCCCCCACCCATTCACTCAACCCATTACCCATCACCACACACCCATTCATCACCCATACCCATCACCCCCACCCATTCACTCACCCCCCCCCATTCACTCACCCCTTTCCCATCACCCACACACCCATTCACTCACCCATTACCCATCACCCCCCACCCATTCACTCACCCATTACCCATCACCACACACCCATTCACTCACCCATTACCCATCACCCCCACCCATTCACTCACCCATACCCATCACCACACAACCATTCACTCACCCATTACCCATCACCCCCCACCTATTCCCTCACCCATCACCCCCAACCCATCACCCCCCACCCATTCACTCACCCTCACCCCACACCCCATTACCCATCACCCCACCCATTCACTCACCCATTACCCATCACCCTACATCAAGGCTTCCTCAATTCTCGCAACCCACTTTTGTTTTCACAATTCTCGCTAATAGCTGCTTAAAAAAAGAGAAAAATTGATCGGATCATCTCATAAGTGGGCTTATGACCTTCCCCTGGTCAACCTGATTACAAAAATGTGCCATATGAGGTGTTTGCGCCACGGGGGGCGGAACCTATACCACACACAACCACACAGACAGACAGACAGACAGACAGACAGACACACTTTCGCTTATATTATATATATTATATATAATATCATATATATATATATATATATATATAATATATATAATATATATTATATATAATTTTACCATCGGCCATGTCATTTTCTTTGATGTTTGAACATCATGTATTCCATTGTTTTCCATATTTTTCTGTGTATTTAGCTCAGAGTTACTCACTTTTAGCGATAGATTATGCTTTGGGAAGTTCAGAGTTTATATTTTATATATATATTTAGCCTTTAGTTGGTGTACCATTTGTTATTCCCTAGCTAATTCCTTATGTGCCTAATTTGAGGACAAATTATATAGCGGCCCGAGCAATGTCAGTCAGTTTTACTCCTAACATATATATAACTTCCATAACTATTACTAGTGAATTACAACTATATCACACAAGTGTCACCTTATTATAACTTCCATACAGGAGATGTGCATGTACTTTAACATCAAAAGAAACATAATATTTTTAGGAACATATTAAACATATAATTATATATATAGATATATATTATATATATATAATTATAAGATAACTTTCCTCCTATGTTCCTCCTGAGAACCTGTGATAGCTTGCACTCTCAAGTATGTCACAGGACAAATGCCTAGTTTGTCAGCATAAAGTAAAGGATCAGCAAGAATTGATAAGAAGCCAGAATCACGAGGAGGAGGACAGAAAGCCTCGGAACACACTCGCTACAACAATTCATCCCTGGCACTTCCTGGCTGTGTTCAAGACAGAAGAAGTCGCATCTTCACGCTACCAAGACGCTCCTCACAAGCATTCATCAAACACTCCCTGGCTTGGTATCACTACATAATTGGTTTAAATATTCTATGTTCATTATTGGACTCTAAATAAATGTGTACAGTTGGACGTACTACATATTTAACTCACCCACTAAATCTCTACAATATACCGACTTATATGCGTTTTCCTTTGGTGAATCCTGTTTGCTCCTCTTTTTCTTCCTTATTTTTCTCTAATGCGTGTCTATTCTGTCTCTCATTATTTTCATGAATATTTTATAGGATAGGTTGGTAACGCGTTCTGCAGCCTTGTTTTAGCGTGACAATAGGTGACCCTAGAGCACGCCTTGGTGGCCGCGGTGAGTGAGAGTGTGTGGGAAGGTGTGGGGCTGTGTGAGGAGGGCGGGGAGGGTGTGAGGAAGGGGTGAGAGGGGGAAATAGCCAGCTGGCGTGTGTGTGGGGAGGGTGTGAGGATTACAGGAAGTTTCGACGGAATGCACTTACGACGGTAGAAAATGGAGGTTTCGAGGGTACCGTCGAACTCCGTCGAAACTTCCAATATGTCTATCATAGCAGTAAAACCTAAATGTATTTTGTCATTGAGAAGATTAAACCTTTCATGCCCAGATCTTTCCTTTGCTATATGAAATCGTCTGTTATTTGCCATAAAACTACGAAAAAGTAACTAAATAAACCAAATTAGCTAATGGACAAAGATATTAAACAGGTCATATCTATATAATATTGCTTATGTTCATTAAAATCGTCGAATGGTGGTTATATTACCATGAAAGTTACGTTCTGGGCCTCAAGGGTTAATATAAAGTACAAGGTTACTAGATCTTGGTTACTTGGGTACTCCGTAGTGTAGTGGTTAGCATGCTCGGCTCACAACCGAGAAGTCCTGGGTTTCGATCCCCGGCGGAGCGAAGATAGATGGGTGGTATTTCTTAAACCCGAGCCCCTGTCCCCCACCCGTGAATGGGTACCGGGTGTTAGCCGGGGTTTGTGACTCCCCACCCGGGTGGGTGGCTTGGGCCCAACACTAAGCTGCAGCGGTAGATCACTATGGCTCTGAGGAATTATCCTCTAAACAAACAAACAAAGATCATTGCCCACCAAAATTTAAGTGAAAAGCATATACAGCCAAGATCCCCCTATATCTTCATTATTTCCCACCCTAACATGGTAAAACCTATCAAACTTAGATGGCCTGTCACTAATATTGTATTTAATAAAATCAATTAGCGATAAGGACTAATAAACAATGAACAACAGTACTGTGTGTGCGGCTTCATCCTCAGGCTAAGCAGTGCCCTCCTGATGGTCACAGTTAGACCTAAACTGCACCTCAGTTTGTGGGGAAACCTGGGAATCCTGACTCAATATTCTCCATTATACTCTTATATACTTTGTAAGTGTCATATGTTAAATATTGTTTACAAATTTCAATTTACAATTATATCAAATTTACAAACAAATTTTCATTTATATCAACGATATGTTTAAATTGCGCATGATGAAAGATCTACAATATTATGAAGGGATTGAATGAGAGGGTTCGACCGTGGCCACCGAGATGACAAGGCCTGCTACATCGCCCGTGACTTCACACCATGCGGATCCCACCCGCTCCGCTCCCCGTACAAGTTACCTACCTAATATAATGTTTATCAGTTTAAAAGATATACGGTTATTTTTGGAAATGTTTTTTTCTATAATATTATCAAATAAAAAATCGTAAAACACAAAAGAAATGCCATTATGAGACTTTCAAGAAATATGCATTAACTTAAATTCTTCGCCATATAATATTTTGCTCGAAAACTCTTTACATGGTGAATATCAATAAAGCGGAATTTAATTAGCTTTCCATTGATATATTTCGTTTAGTCATAAATGAACTACCAGTATGCATAAATTAGCGTTAACTAAATATTAAAATCTGAAATCGGGTAGTTTCCTACCTAATATATGTTTATCAGTATAAAAGATATACTGTTATCTCTGGAAATGTTTGTTCTATAATATTATCCAATAAAAAACCGTAAAACACAAAAGAATGCCTTATGGCTTCAGAAATTCATTAACTTAAACCTTCGCCAAATTTCAGG
>JACEEZ010022963.1:12500-20877 GCA_016584305.1 Chionoecetes opilio | reverse complement strand
GAATAAATGCAATTACAGACGGAAAACTATAATGGGACTCATTTAAATCAAGAGGGGGGAGGGGTTTGAGGGGGGGGGAGGGAGGGGGGAGAGGGTGAAAGGAGGTAGAGGAGAATGTAGAAGGGGAAGGGAGGGGAAGGAGGTTAGGTGGGGAGGGAGATGGGGATAGGAGTAGGGGTGGGAAAAGGGAGGGGGGGGAGGAGATGAAAGAGGGATAGGTGGTAAGAATGGGATGGGGAGAGGGGGGGGAGAGGGGGGAGGGGAAGGTGTGGGGGGTTTGGAGGGGGGGGGAAAGGGGGAAGGTAGGGAGGGAGGGGAAAGTGGGTGGGGGGGGGGGGGAGGGCTGATAGCGTAATTAGGTGGTTGGAGCTCATTAGGGGAGGAAATATGAAGGTTCTTATTACAGGATAATGATCTTGAGTTTGCCAATGGGTGAAAACATGTGATGGGGGGGGGGAGGAGGAGGGGGGGAGGGGGGGGAGGGAGGAAAGAAGGAGGAGGAGGAGGAGGAGAGGAGGGAGGAGGAGGGGAGGAGGAGGGGAGGAGGAGGAGGAGAGGAGGAGGAGGAGAAGGAGGAGGAGGAGGAGGAGGAAAGGATATATTAAAGAAAGAATTGAAAGATGTTAGATTTTAGTACCGCCACACATACACAGGCACACACACACACACACACACACACAACACATACACACACACACACACACACACATACACACACACACACACACACACACACACACACACACACGACCCTATATATGGTTCGAATTATGTGTTCAGTCTACCGTACATAAGCTGAGAAACCCTACACACACATACACACACACATACACACACACACACACATGTTCCGTAGTGTAGCGGTTAGCACGCTCGGCTCACAATCGAGAAGTCCCGGGCTCAATCCTCGGGCGAAGCGAAGACAGACGGGCGGTCTTCTTAAAACCCGATGCATGCCGCCCCCCTGTGTCCTCCGATGCACTCGTAATCCAAGGTAGAGTTAATGGACAGCATGTGGGTGTTCTTAGGCCACTCGACGGTGCAGAAAGATTTTAAGTGGAGTTTGGTTCTCATCAGGGATCGAACTCCGGTCATTGAAAACGCCACTCGGAGACGCTAACCACTCTGCTACCGCCTCCCCTCCCCATCTAGACCTCCTTCACCTCCCAATCCTTTCCCCCCTTTTTCCAAAACTATTCTAGACCGTTCCCCTCTTTTCCAAAACACCAGAAGGGGGATTGGTGCATATGAAAGGGGCCCCCACACTTCCCCTAGAAACAATCTTGAGCCCACCTAAAAAGCGCGGAAAAAAGAGGGGAAAGGAGGGGGAAAAGGGGGGGAGGAGGAGGAGGGGGAGGAGGAGGGGGAGGAGGAGGGGAGGAAGGAGGGGAGGAGGAGGAGGAGAGGAGGGGGGGCGGGATTTTGGTTGCAATGTGTTTGAATTATGTTTTAACGCTTTGGATGGATACACGAGGCAACTAATGATAAGGAGATAAGAACATGTGTTTTTGGATATAGGAACACACACACACCACACCACAACAACACACCCAACACCACACAAAACCACAAACCCCACACACCCACAGACAGACACAGACAGACAGACAACAGCCGACACACACACCAAAAAGACAGATAGAGACAAAACACACACACACAACCCCCACACACACACACCACACACACACACACACACACACACCACACACACAAACACACACACACACCACACACACACCACACACCACACACAAACCCCCACCACACACACACCCCCACAAACACACACACACACACCCACACACACCACACACACACACCCCCACACCACACCACACACACCAACACACACACCCCACACCCACACACCTTTCCTATATCAAAGTTTCTATATTCATTTTTTTTTACAATCTAATTCATCGATTTTTGTGAATAAGATATTTTTCATCATTTATTAAATTTATACATTTGCCATATTTTTTTTTTGAATCAGTTTTTATATTTATACATTTTTTTCACTCTACAATTTTATTTCATATTTCTTGTATATATTATTTTGATCATTATTATTATTATTATTATTTTGATCATTATTATTATTATTATTATTATTATTTTATTTATTATTATTATTATTATTATTATTATTTTATTTATTATTATTATTATTATTCATTCGTTTAATATATTTTCATTATTTATTTACGATGAGTCTATGAATGTATATCTATTTGCATGTGTGTATCTAAATTAAAAAAATATATATATGTTGAAATACGGACTCCATCAATGTTTCTAATTACTCTCTCCTCTCTCTCTCTCTCCTCTCTCTCTCTCTCCTCTCTCTCTCTCCTCTCCTCTCTCATCTCTCTCATCTCTCTTCATCTCTCCTCTCTCTCTCCTCGTCTCTCTCTCTCTCTCTCTCTTAACAAGTCTTTCACACGGATTTTCATCACCTCCGAATTTTCTCATAATTATCCCTCTCTCTCTCTCTCTCTCTCTCTCTCTCTCTCTCTCTCTCGTCTCTCTCTCTCTCTCTCTCTCTCCTCTCTCTCTCTCTCTCTCTCTCTCTCTCTCTCTCTCTCTCTCTCTCTCTCTCTCTCTCTCTCTCTCTCATTATCCCTTCCTTCCCTTCCCCTCATTTGCATACGGTGGGAAGTGAGGGGAAGTGAGGGGAAGTGGAGGGGAAGAGGGTGAGGGGAAAGGCAATAAGGGGAGTTAAGGAAGGAAGGAAAGGGGAAGAGGAGGAGGAGGGAGGAGGAGGAGGAGGAGGAGGAGGAGGAGGAGGAGGAGGAGGAGGAGGAGGAGGAGGGTGTGGGAATAATTAGTCCAGAAAGAATGAAATATGAGTGGAAGTAATATTCTCTCTCTCTCTCTCTCTCTCTCTCTCCTCTCTCTCCTCTCTCTCTCTCTCTCTTTTCTCTCTCCCCTCTCTCTCTCTCTCTCTCTCTCTCTCTCTCTCTCTCTCTCTTTTCCCCTCTCTCTCTCTCTCTCCTCTCTCTCTCTCTCTCTCTTCTTTTTCTCTTTATTTTCATTTTTGGATAATATGATTCTCTCTCTCTCTCTCTCTCTCTCTCTCTCTCTCTTCTCTCTCTCTCTCTTCTCTCTCCCCTCTCTTCTCTCTCTCTCTGTCTCTCTCTCTCTTTTATCACACAGGTAGGGAGGGGTGAAGGGGTTCACGTGATAAGGACACCTAACCTCACACACACCCCAGCCACCCCCCCACCCCTCACCCCAACCATCACCCCATCACCCCAACCCATTCATCATACCCCTCCAACCATTCCTTATGCCTTCTTTAGCACCCCCCTACTTTACAACCCCCTACTTTAACACCCCCTACTTTAACACCCCCTACTTTACACCCCCTACTTTAACCCCTCTCCTTTAACACCCCCTCCTTTAACACCCCCTACTTTTACAACCCCCCACTTTAAACCCCCTACTTTACAACCCCTACTTTTACAACCCCCTACTTTAACACCCCTCCTTTAACCACCCCTCCTTTAACACCCCTACTTTACAACCCCCTACTTTAACACCCCCTACTTTAACACCCCCTACTTTACAACCCCTACTTTTACAACCCCCTACTTTAACACCCCCTACTTTACAACCCCTACTTTTACAACCCCCTACTTTAACACCCCCTACTTTTTAAAACCCCCTACTTTACAACCCCCTACTTTAACACCCCCTACTTTAACACCCCCTACTTTAACACCCCTTACTTTACAACCCCCTACTTTACAACCCCCTACTTTTACAACCCCCTACTTTTACAACCCCCTACTTTTAAACCCCCTACTTTTACAACCCCCTACTTTACAAACCCCCCACTTTTACAGCCCCCTACTTTACAACCCCCTACTTTTACAACCCCTACTTTCACCCCTACTTTAACACCCCCTACTTTTAACACCCCTTACTTTACAACCCCCTACTTACACCCCCTACTTTTACAACCCCCTACTTTCAACCCTCCACTTTCAACCCCCTACTTTAAACCCCTACTTACAACCCCTACTTTTACAGCCCCCTACTTTACAACCCCTACTTTAAACCCCCTACTTTTCACCCCTACTTTACACCCCCACTTACACCCCTACTTTACACCCCCACTTTACAACCCCCATTTTACAGCCCCCTATTACAACCCCTACTTTTACAGCCCCCTACTTAACCCACTTTTACACCCCTACTTACAACCCTACTTTTACAACCCTACTTTATAACCCCTACTTTTACATCTCCCTACTTAACCCCCTACTTTTACAACCCCCTCTTTTCAGCCCCTCTACTTACAACCCCCTTTTTAATACCCCCTACTTTAACACCCCCTACTTTTATAACCCCTACTTTTTCATCCCCCTCCTCACCCCTCTAACCCCCACCTTTAACACCCCCTCCGTCCCTTCTCACCCTTTTTAACGCATCTCACATGTTATCATAACTCATATATATTATTAAAGTTGTCACCACTCTCTCTCTCTCTCTCTCCCCCTCTCTCTCTCTCTCTCTCTCTCTCTCTCCTCTCTCTTCTCTCTCTCTCTCTCTCTCCCTCTCTCTCTCTCTCTCTCTCTCTCTCTCCTCCTCTCTCTCTCTCTCTCTCTCACTACAGATATAAGAATATGTATAAAAAAAGAAGAAAACAATGTGAAAATAAATGAAGAAGAAATAAATGAAGAAATAAATGAAGAAGAAATAAATGAAGAAGAAATAAATGAAGAAATAAATGAAGAAGAAATAAAATGAAGAAATAAATGAAGAAGAAATAAATGAAGAAGAAATAAATGAAGAAGAAATAAATGAAGAAGAAATAAATGAAGAAGAAATAAATGAAGAAGAAATAAATGAAAAAAAAGAAAATAAAAATATGATAAAGAAAAATAATAATAATAATTCTGAAATAAACAAGACTAAACAAATACAAAATTTACACAGACACACACACACACACACACACACACACACACACACACACACACACACACACACACACACACACACACACACACACACACACACACACACAGAAAAACACAAGAAAATATAAACAGGTAAATGTGAAGACTTGTAATTAATTAAGGAAGGAAAGGAGAGGCAGGTAACTTTAACCCTCCTCCTCCTCCTCCTCTCGGGTCGCCACCTCTCACCTTCTCGGGTAATTTCGCCTGATTTGAGGTAATTAAAACCGAGAACTGATTTAATTGCAGGCTAATTATTCCCCGGTAACGTAAGGTGTGTCTGTGTGTGTGTGTGTGTGTGTGTGTGTGTGTGTGTGTGTGTGTGGTGTGTGTATTCATCTAGTTTGTTATTCATCTAGTTGTATTTTACAGGGCCAGAGCAACGCTGTGGTGGCCGCCGTCTCCATATCAACATTTTTATCATTTCATCCTTAGTGCTTTTGTGTTGGCCGAGGGCCACCACCCCGGAAGCGGGTCACAAACCCCGGCTAACACCCGGTTACCCATTCACTGCTGGGTGGACAGGGGCTCGGGTTTTAAGGGGAAACAAACCATCGGGTTTTCGCTCCGCCCGGGGATCGAACCGGGATTCTCGGTTGGTGGACCGAGCTTTGTAACCCTACATACGGAGTACCTGTGGTGGTGTGTGTTGTGTGTGTGTGTGTGTGTGTGTGTGTGTGGGGTGTGTGTGTGGTGTGTGTGTGTGTGTGTGTGTGTGTGTGTGTGTGTGTGTGTTGGGTGTGTGTGAGGGTGTGTGTGTTGTGTGTGTGTGTGTGTGTGTGTGTGTGTGTGTGTGTGGGGTGTGTGTGTGTGTGTGTGTGTGTGTGGTGTGTGTGTGTGTGTGTGTAATTGTAGTAGTGGTTATTAAAGGAAGTAGAGAAGGAGGAAAAGGAGGAGGAAAAGAAAGAAAAGTTATAAAGAAAAGAGAAAAAGGAGGAAAATAAAAAATAAGAAGAAATAATAAAAAACATTAGAAGGAAAAAGGGAAAAAAAAGGCAAAATGTAACTTGTTCTTAATTATTAGTGTCATCATCATCATCATTTTATTATTATTTTATTTTATTATTATTATTATTATTATTATTATCATTATTTCATTATTATATTATTATTATTATTATTATTATTATTTTAATATTATTATTTTATTATATTATTAATTATTATTATTTTATATTTTTTATTATTATTATTATTATTATTATTATTTATCTATATTCTCATTATAGTAGTAGTAGTAGTAGTAAAAATAAATTAAACGATGATATACTAAATAGTACACCACCACACACACACACACACACACACACACACACACACACACACACACACACACACACACACACACACACACACATGGATACTCCGTAGTGTAGGGGAAGCACGCTTGGTTCACAACCGAGAAGTCCCGGGTTTGATCCCCGGGCGGAGCGGAAACAGATGGGTTGTTTCCTTAAAACCCGAGCCCCAGTCCACCCAGCAGTGAATGGGTACCGGGTGTTAGCGTGGCCACCGAGAGACAAGGCCTGATACATCGCCCGTGACGTGACACCATAAGGATACCACCCGCTCCGCTCCCCGTACAAGTTTTCCTACCTAATATATGTTTATCAGTATAAAATATATACTGTTATCTTCGGAAATGTTTGTTCTATAATATTATCAAATAAAAAACCGTAAAACACACTAAAGAAATGCCATTATGAGACTTTCAAGAAATATGCATGAACTTAAACTTTTCGCCATTTAATATTTTGTGAAAAAACTTTTTACATGGAGAATATCAATAGAAGCATAATTTAATTAGCTTTCCATTGATATATTTCCTTTTCTGATAAATGAATTAGAACCATGCATAAATTAGCGTTAACTAAATAAATAGCCTCATCAATCGGGAAAAATTACCCGATTTCATGATGTTATTTATTTAGTAAACCCTAAATTATGCATGGTTCTAATTCATTTATCAGAAAAGGAAATATATCAATGGAAAGCTAATTAAATTTCGCTTCTATTGATATTCTCTGTGTAAAATGTTTGCGAGCAAAATATTAAATGGCGAAGAGTTTAAATTAATGCATATTTCTTGAAAGTCTCATAATGGCATTTTTTTTGTGTGTTTTACGGTTTTTTATTTGATAATTTTATAGAACAAACATTTCCGAAGATAACAGTATATCTTTTATACTGATAAACATATATTAGGTAGGTAAACTTGTACGGGGAGCGGAGCGGGTGGGATCTAGATGGTGTAACGTCACGGGCGATGTATCAGGCCTTGTCTCTCGGTGGCCACGGTGTTAGCCGGGGTTTGTGACCTGCTCTCCGGGGTGGTGGCTTCGGCCAAAACTAAGCTCTAAGGATGCATGATAAAAATTTTGATATGGAGACGGGGCCATACGAGCGTTACTCAAGCCCTGTAAAATACAACTGGATGAATACACACACACACAACACACACACACACCAGAGGTGGGCACTTCCACAAACCGCAACTTCAACTTCATCCATAACAAAGTCCGAATTCGTTTGCGAATGTGCGGAAGTGTAAATGTTTGAGGATTTGCGATTGCGAAAGTACTTCCGCAATCGCAAATATGTCAAAAATAATATTAAATAGCGTCTTAATATCACAGATATTTCACCCAATATTTCCTTATAAAAGCATTTTACACCGTAACTATTAGGCCGAGAGTAAAACGGTATAGAAGCAACGTTGTTCAGGTCTATGTGTTCTATCCACGGCCATTATCAAAGTCAGTGATCTCTTGTAGATTTTGATATATTTAATAGTATGTCATAAAATACACCAATATAATTGTCTCCCTTATTTAAACTCCAAATTCATTTTGTTAGGGCTCATTAGAAAGGCCTGTTCAACCTCTATCTTTATTTTATCGTAGTATTTTCCTGAAAACCTCATAGTTTTCGAGGTATTTAAAAAAAAATTTTTTTTTACTGAAAATCAAAGGTGTTTGCAATTTTTGCGATACCTATTACATCAATAGGTAAAACACTTCAAGCTTAACGTTTGTTTGTTGTTACCCTATTAATGTTTCCTCTAGGAGTAGTGATTTCATTGGCAAAACAAATAAAATTAAACCTAACCATAGACTACTATATCTCTGGACTGTTCACGCGACAATGTTTTGAAATTGCGGGGCTGCATAGTGGCCTGGCCCCGTCCGACAAAGAGATATAGTGGTCTATGGACTATCATATAGACTGGTTTATCAGTATATATGATATACTGTAATCTTCGTAAATGTTTGTTCTATAATATTATCAAATAAAAAACAGTAAAACACGCTAAAGAAATGCCATTACGAGACTCTGATTCACTTCAACTCTTCGCCATTTAAAACTTTGCTGGTCATATTTTATCATGAAGGGTATCAATAGAAGCG
>JACEEZ010022963.1:0-2500 GCA_016584305.1 Chionoecetes opilio | reverse complement strand
GTCTGTCTCGTCGTTCTGTCTGTCTGTCTTTGCTTTTCCTGTCTTCTGTCTGTCCTGTTCTGTTTTTAGTTCTTTGTCTGTCTGTCTGTCTGTTGCTGTCTGTCTGTTTGTCTGTCTTTCTGTCTGTTTGTCTGTCTGTCTGTCTGTCTCTGTCTGTCTGTTTTTGTTCTGTCTGTCTGTCTGTCTGTCTGTCTGTCTGTCTGTTTTCTGTCCGTCTGGGCTTGTCTGTCTGTCTTCTGTCTGTCTGTCTTGTCTGTCTGTCTGTCCTGTCGTCTGTCTGTCTGTCTGTCGTCTGTCTGTCTGTCCCTTTTTGTCTGTCTGTCCCGTCCTGTTGTCTGTCTGTCTGTCTGTCGTCTCTCCCCGTTATCCCATCCGTCTGTCTGTCTGTCTGTCTGTCTGTCTGTCTGTCTGTCTGTCCTGTCTCTGTCTGTCTTGTCTGTCTGTCTGTCGTTCTCTCGTATCTATCCTCTGTTGTCTGTCTGGGCTGTCTGTCTGTTGCTGTCGTCTATCCTGTCTGTCTAGTCTGTCTGTTGTCTGGTCTGTCCCGTCTGTCTGTCTTTTTCCGTTTATAATTACTCCTGTCTAAAGAAGGTAAAGAAGGAAGGAAGAAAGGAAAGAAAAAAAGAAGAGAGAGACAGAGAGAGAGAGAGAGAGAGAGGGGCAGGAGAGAGAGAAAAGGGGGAGAGAGAGAGAGAGAGAGAGAGAGAGGAGAGAGAGAGGAAAAGGAGAAAAGAGAGAGAGAGAAGGAATTACACAAATAATAAATTTTTTCCGTGCTTTTTTTTTTTTCTCTCTCTCTCTCTCTCTCTCTCTCTCTCTCTCTCTCTCTCTCTCTTTTCTCTCTCTCTCTCTCTCTCTCTCTCTCGTCTCTCTTTTACCTGACATTTATCTTAATTGAATCAGCGATAACGTATCCACCTTAAGCCATTTCTTTATTCAGGAAAGGATGGGAGAAACGTAATATTATGCTTATTTGTGTGTGTGTTGTGTGTGTGTGTGTGTTTTGTGTGTGTGGTGTGTGTGTGTTGTGTGTGTGTGGTGTGTGTGTGTGTGTGTGTGTGGTGTGTGTGTGGTCTTAAGAGGTGATAGCAAGGATAGTATAATAATAATGTAAGAGGAGAAAGAGGAGGAATACAAAGGAATAGAAAGGAAATAAAAGACTAAAGAGGAAGAGGAGGAATACAAAGGAAGAAATAAACAAGGAATAAACAAAAGGAATAAACAAGGAATAAACAAAGGAATAAACAAAGGAATAAACAAAGGAATAAACAAAGGAATAAAGGAATAAACAAAGGAATAAAGGAATAAACAAAGGAATAAACAAAGGAATAAACAAAAGGAATAAACAAAGGAATAAACAAAGGAATAAAGGAATAAACAAAGGAATAAAGGAATAAACAAAGGAATAAAGGAATAAACAAAGGAATAAACAAAAGGAATAAACAAAAGGAATAAACAAAGTAAGAATAAACAAGGAATAAACAAAGGAAGAATAAAAAGGAAGAAATAAACAAAGGAATAAACAAAGGAATAAACAAAGGAATAAACAAAGGAATAAACAAAGGAATAAACAAAGGAATAAAGGAATAAACAAAGGAATAAACAAATAAACAAAGGAATAAAGGAATAAACAAAGGAATAAATAAAGGAATAAAGGAATAAACAAAGGAATAAACAAAGGAATAAACAAAGGAAGAATAAAGAACAAAATACCTGTTGGTCCTAACTTACTTTTACTTATTTTACTTTTTATTTTATTTTATTTTATTTTATTTTTATTATATATTATTTTATTAAATTGTTATTATATTAAATTTGTATTATATTTTATTTTATTTTATTATTTTTATTTTTCATTTAATTTTTATTATATTTTATTGTATCATTTTTATTATATTATATTTTATCTTATTTCATTTTACTTTTATTTTATTTTATTTTTAGTTTAATACTTTTTTAATGCTATAATAAACACTGCTATAATTAAAGCCTCGTAATAGTTGTAATGTTTCTATCTTTTTATCTATCTATTTATTTACCTATCTTTTTATCTATCTATTTATTTACCTATCTTTTTATCTATCTATTTATTTACCTATCTTTTTATCTATCTATTTATTTACCTATCTTTTTATCTATCTATTTATTTACCTATCTTTTATCTATTATTTTCCATCTTTTTATCATCATTATTTACCTTCTTTTATCTCTATTTAATTTTCATCTTTTTCATCTATTATTACATTTTTTCTCTTATTACTATCTTTTATCATCTATTTATTTACCTATCTTTTATCACTATTATTTACCTATCTTTTATCCACTATTATTTACCTATCTTTTATCTCTATTTTTACCATCTTTTTATCCATCTATTTATTACCTTTTAAAACTTTTTATTCCCATCTTTTTTTTATTTACCCTTTTTCTTTTTATTTCCCATTTTTATTTATTTTCCTATCTTTTTACGTATTTTTTTTATCCTATCTATTTTTACCCA
>JACEEZ010022960.1:84502-108423 GCA_016584305.1 Chionoecetes opilio | reverse complement strand
TAGAGAGAGAGAAATAATTCAGGCAGATTTAAAACGACCAATAAGCAAAGTATGTACCGCTTATACCGTGCGGTTTTCCCTCGCCGTAGCTCTCACTCGCGTTACTCTCGTTCCACGTGTGACCTGCCTACCTGCCTACCTTCAAGAAGCCTTACCCTACTCTACTTTACCCTATCCTACCTTACCCTACCCATATAGAAGCAAGAAGACCGTTCCCTCAGATTCAGCTGCCCCTTCTACTTCTTCGGATATAACGGATTATCACTCAGCTCAGAGTTGAACTTGACTACTAGAGTTACGAAACGACACCAGGTATGTACGAAAAAACTCAAAATCAGTGTACGAAACAATTAACAAAACCTGCGTACGAAGCAACTTGTGTACGAAACTCCCTGTAACCATTTTTTGATTGGTATTATATAACCAGGACCAGAATTCCCGATAAAATTTTCGTTATTGGGCGACCACCGATATTGAGGCCGTATACAACGTTTTTATCGCAGTACAGACGTGTGGTGGCGTTAATACTTACATTTCTACATCCATGATTTCAGGAAAGTTAGAAGGGGCTATCTGGAGAGTCTGTGTCATTTTGTGTCTTCATCTGTGTCATAGTAGGGCTATAAATGAACACATTACAAAAATATCATCAGAGTGGCGTTTTCCTGCATAGTTCTCATGTGTTTTGGATGAATCTGGCACTCGTCTTTGTACGAAATGGTTGTTTATAGGTGTGAACTACGGTTACAGGGAGTTTCGTACACAAGTTGTTTCGTACACTGATTATGAGTTTTTTCGTACATACTTGGTGTCGTTTCGTAGCTAGTAGTAAAGTTCAACTCTGAGCTGAGTGTACGAAACGACTGGTTTCCTATAGACTACGAAACAACTTTTTGGTGTACGAATCTACTGGTGTACGAAACAACTTGTGTACGAACTGACTGTTGGTAGTGGTGGTGGTAGTAGTAGCCTAGTAGTAGTATAGTAGTAGTAGTAGTAGAAGTAGTAGTAGTTGTAGTGGTAGTAGTTTGTAAAATCGTTATATGAGAGAGAGAGAGAGAGAGAGAGAGAGAGAGAGAGCTGGAGAAGTGATATAAGTAACAGGAAGTGGAGAGAGAGAGAGCTGGAGAAGTTATATAAGTAACAGGAAGTGGAGAGAGAGAGAGAGAGAGAGAGAGAGAGAGAGCTGGAGAAGTGCCATAAGTAACAGAAAGCGGAGAGAGAGAGATTTATGACATTATTTGTTTATTAGTATTTTTTTTACATTGATTATATATTTTTTTCTCGTCTTGATTATTTACATTTATTTTCTTTGTTTCTGGTTCTTCCTTTTTATTGCATTTCCTTCCTTCATTCCTTCCTTCCTTCCTTCCTTCCTGCCTTCCTTCCTTCTATCTTTTCTATATTTCTTTTTCTCCAACAAGAAATCTCTTGCCGGTCTGGCAAGCATCTTCTCAGGATGATTGAACAGCAAGCAAATTTTTTTCTCTTGCAAGAGAAATTTCTCTTGCTCCCCCGCAGAAAACGCCTTTATTCATATACTCTGCAGGGCTATAGCGTTGCCTAACAAGCTATTAAAAAATTAGTTTTTCCTTAACAGGAACTAGCACGTGTAAGTCTCACAGCCTCTTGTAGCTTCCTTATTTTCTTATGTTCTTATGTTCTTACTCATGGCAACTCAGAAGCGTCATCTGAGTAGCTCTGGGCCGGTCCCGCCACTCATAGCATTTTGGCCACTTGAGAGTATCTCATAAACATTCTTTGCCACTCAGAGCAACTCAAAGTGCTCAGAGTGGCTAAGAGTAGCAAAGATTCTTTATAAAAACCACCCCTGATCTAAAACAAACTACACAGACGCTTTTGCACTCAAGTGCTTTTCATATTCAACAGAAATTTTTTCAGGAAATATTTTTTCTATTAATTATATTAGTTATTTTTTTAAGTGAAAATGTGATGTCCGTGGCAAATCAGCCCTTATGGACAGGTGGGCTGGAGGGAAGCGGTCACTTGTCTGTATCCCATGGCAGGGATTGACCTCTTCCCCCCCCCCCCCTCTCTTTCTTTATGTGTATGTATTGATTTAATGGAAAGTATTCACTGTATAGTTTTGTTTTTACTTATGCACTGTATGTACACATTCCTGAGCAAATTTCAATTGAATAGAAGGATATTCATGTTTCATATTCTGTCCTTGCCTGTTTATTGTGAGAGAGAGGAGCCAGCCCCTCTCTCTCACTCCCCCATTACTCCCCCATTCCCCCTTATTGGTTTGCCTGGGAGTAAGGGCTTACCCATTTGTTTATTCGGCCCAGGCCGAAAAAACAAAAAGATAAGTATTGTTAAGGTACTTAGCGACAAAATTTGTATCTTACACCTAAATTTTAAAAAGTTTTAAAGAAATTTTCCAAAAAATGCTTATCCGTTTAATATTTTAACGGGCCCAAAGTTAAGTGTCCTTCAGGGGCATCTCAAGTCTTTTCTCCAGCCTAAATTTTCCTGGGCCAAGGGACGCACAAAAACAAGGAAAAAACCCCCCGAGTCAAAAAATTCAGCCTAGAAAGACGTTATTAATGTATATGATGCTGCCCTTATTAAAAGGTACAGGTGGATCGCGAAGGAAAAATGCGTTTGGGGAAAATTGCATTTCGGGAAAATATCAGTTTAGGGAAAATTGCAGGCGGGAAATATGCATTTCCCGGGGAAAATTCGTTTCGAAAAATTGCATTCGGGAAAATAGCATTTGGGGGAAAAATGCACTGGGGGAAATATGCATTTTCCGGGAAAATATGCATTTTCCGGGAAAAATATGCAGTTTCAGGAAAATGCGTTGGGGGAAAAAAGGATTTGATTGAAAATTTTTTAGGGATTTTGGGTTTTTTTTAGTTAAAATTTTTGTGATGCTTTCCTAAGGAGTAGTTTTTTTTACTGTACAAAACCCAAAAAAAAAATGAGTGTTTTGCAAACGAAGAAGTGATGACAAATTTTACTAATAAAATTTTTAGACGTTTTTTTCGGGGGAAAACACTCAATTTGCAAAAACATCAAATATAAAATAATCAAACCATCAAATAACCTGTATAACTTTTTAACTAACCTAACCTAATCGGGAAAATGGAGGGGGAAAATTTTTACGTTCTTTTCAGACACCAACTTTTTTTCTTGGGCCCACAATAGGTGCTTGTTCTAATGGGGTGTTTCATTTTGCGCAAAACAAAATGAAAATGGAAAAAAAAAAATGAAAAACCCAAACCCAACCTTTTTTTAATGAAACCTAACCCAACCTAACCTTGTTTTAATGAAACCTAACCTAACCTAACCTAACCAACCTTACAGTTTTAAAGAAACCTAACCAACCTAACCTTACAGGTTTTTTAAAAAAACCTAAACCCAACCTTAACCACAAATGTAATATTTTTTTTTTTTTTTTTTTTTTTTTTTGGGTTTTCGCAAAATAAAAATACACATTAGAACCAAACACCTATTGAGGGCCCAAAAGAAAATGTTTGGGGTCTTGAAAAAGACCGTGAAACTCTCGTCCTTATAACCCCCAACCCCTAACTAACCTAACCAACTAATCTAAACATTAGCCTTTTTAAATTTTCCGACGGGCGTAATACAGGTTAGAAATATTCCTTATGGTGAGAACGAAACGTTTAGATTTAAAAACCACCAATCATATTTTGTTTTAAACTGCACATATACCGTCACAAGTCATTATATTACCCATTTGGTACATTTTCGTTATTGGACCCCCCACTGATTTTTTAGGTAGAGTCTTTGCTTACCTGAAATTTTTTTGTGTGTATTGATTTAACGGGTAAATTTAGAGTCCTATCCCGCCATTATTAGTGTTTTTTTTTCTCTCTCCAGACCTTCACAGATCCCTTCACATACCTCTAAAACGTAATTATGAATTTGGGGAAAGAGATACCCCCCAACCAGCCTAAACAACTCCCCCTTGGAACTAAAAAAATAAGTTAATCGCTATAACCTAACCTACCTCTTAGCGAGCACCCCCCCAAAAAGAAAAACAAAACCTAACCTCAATAAAACTTAACCTAACCCTGGTAAAATTTTCAAGTCCTTTCCCCCCTCTAGATCTCGCATGGAGATTATTGGCAAGGGTAGGTTAGGTTATAGTGAGGTTAGGTTGGTACTATTTTTGGTAATTGATACTTCCAACCAGGAATTGAGTATGAGGTTAGAAGTGCTCTTTTCCCGTGTATTTTTATGTATTAAGAATGATAGTTCCCATTAAAAATCGGCGGATGTATATACCTTACAACTCGTCCATGTATTGTATTAAGCAGCAGTTTTACCATGTAAAGATTTAACGAGAGATTTTTACAAGAATAAGTAGGGAATTCCCCAAAGATCTGAAACTCGAGAAATGCCCGTGGTCGCTGGCAGTTTTAACTCAAAGGTTGGTCTACTGTGTTTTGGCTTCCGCGACTAATATTTTTCATAAATTAAATTTCGCGATAAACATTGATGCACCGCATCTGAATACCAAAAATATAGTTTTTCTGTTGTTCTACTAATTATATGGATGACAGCATTACGATGGATGGTTTATTAATGGCAATTTAATGCAAATTACTCGCCTCGAGTAGCAAAGCTTAATATATTTTTTACATGTATATTGTGGCATGTAAAATTTGGGGGGATTTTTCAAAACTGTTTTCTAAGACAGTACTGCTGCGTCTGGCAAACGCTTGTCAAAATACAATAAGCAATGCCTTGGAAAAACGAAGAAATAAAGAATGCCGAAATCGGCTTGTTGCTGCGACAATGTAGGTTATCATTGTGGAGGCGACACGCCGCGGCGGGAGTTAGTGTGGTATGCCATGGGATTCCCGTAGGATTTTTGTGCTAAAATAAAATTTTTTTGCAGTTCTGGCTTCTATAGGTATCAGATTAACAGAAAAAGATGGGGTCCCATTTTCAGACCCCTCACCCCTTTCTGGGGGTCATTCCTCTTTTGGCACCCCCAGGATTGGGCTCTGGTACACTAACAAAAATTTCAAAATTTCTTGTTACAGACCGTGAAATCTGACCCACTAAATTGCTGATGCTGATGTCAGGTCTGTATCTAATTTCTCTATCACGTCCAGATTTGGTAAATACCGAAACCTCTATTNTTTCAGGGAAGCACTTTCGAGGGTAGAAAGATTTCGACGGTACCGTCGAACTCTGTCGAAATTTCCCATATGTCTATCATGAGTAAAACCTAAAGGTATTTTGTCATTGCAAGGATTAATATAAAATGGAAAGTTACTAGATCATTGCCCACCAAAATTGAAGTGAAAACATATACAGCCAAGATCCCCCTATATCTTCGTTGTTTCCCAGCCTAACATGGTAAAAACCTATCAAACTTAGCTTGCCTATCATTAATATTGTATTAATAAAACCAATTAGCGATAAAGACTAATAAACAATGAACAACAGTAGGCCTACTGTTTGTGCGGCTTAAATTCATCCTCAGGCTAAAGCAGTTCCTTCCTGATGTTCACAGTTTGAGACAACAGAAAACGGCACCTAATTAAGTTTGTGGGGAAGTTCACAAATATTCAATTTTCAATTATAATATCAATTAACAAACTAATTTTAATTTATACCAACGATATGTTAAATTGCACATGATGAAAGATCTAAAATATTATGAAGGGAATCAATGAGAGGGTTCGACGGGGCTGACTTGGAAGGTTCGACGATGCACTATGTTGGAAGTTTCGACGGTATTGTCGAAAAGCATTCCGTCAAACCTTCCTGTTACCCTCACCCATGGACGTTTATGGTAGACCCCGTGGGCGTTTGTACAGTGGACGTTTTCACCCGTGGACGTTCTGACCGGCAACCGCATGCATACCCAGCAGACAGGGCAGTTTCGCGGTCGTTTTCAGAGACACCGACTATTTTTTCTTGGCCTACAATAGGTGCTTGTTCTAATGGAGATAGTTTTATTTTGCGCAAACCCATAAAAAAGGAAAAAAAAAAAGGTATACTTTGTGGTTAAGGCTAGGTTAGGTTTCATTAAAACCTTTAAGGTTAGGTTAAATTTAATTTTTTTTTTCTTTATTTATCTATTTTTTTTTTTTTTTTTGTTTTTTTTTTTT
The DNA here is from genome assembly GCA_016584305.1 of Chionoecetes opilio. Classification (NCBI taxonomy): domain Eukaryota; kingdom Metazoa; phylum Arthropoda; class Malacostraca; order Decapoda; family Majidae; genus Chionoecetes; species Chionoecetes opilio. The sequence continues at coordinate 102,304 of JACEEZ010022960.1, read as the reverse complement.
GCGCAAAATAAAACTATCTCCATTAGAACAAGCACCTATTGTAGGCCAAGAAAAATAGTTGGTGTCTCTGAAACGACCGCGAAACTCCGTCCAGTATGCATTTATTATAGGCGGCCTGATTCAACTGGCGGCCCGAATCAACTGTATCCGTGTTTGCCCATACTCTCTCCCTTCCCCCAAACAACACACACACACACACACACGTTGGCTTCGGCCAAAATTAAGCACGAAGGATGAATGATAAAAATGTTGATATGGAGACGGGGCCATACGAGCGTCGCTCTGGCCCTGTAAAATACAACTAGATGAATGAATATGCATGAATAAATGAATATGAATGAACATAACACACACATGCAAGACCCCACGGCACTTCAGGCACACTTAAATGAGCGGACTGGACGGGGAAAAGGAAGGTTCGATGGAATGCGTTTCGACGATACCGTCGAAACTTCCAACTTAGTGCATCGTGGAACCTTCCAAGTCAGCGCCCTCGACGGTCGAACCCTCTCATTCATTCCCTATCATAAATATTTTAGATCTTTCATCATGCGCAATTTAACATATCGTTGATATAATTTTAATTTATTTGTTAATTTGATATTATAATTGAAAATTGAATATTTGTAACTTCCCCACAACTAAGGTGCCGTTTTCTGTTGTCTAAAACTGTGAACATCAGGAGGGAACTGCCTTTAGGCCTGAGGATGAAGCTGCACAAACAGTACTGTTGTTCATTGTTTTTTAGTTTTTTATCGCTAATTGATTTTATTAAATACAATATTAATTATAGGCAAGCTAATTTTTGATAGGTGTTACCACTTTAAACCCCTTCACTGCGGCTGGTACAAATACAGCCCTCTCAGCTACTAAGAGTTCACTGCGGCGGGGTACATATAGGGTTTTCTGTATTTAAACTCCGCGCCCCAATGATATTGTGGGAAAATATTCGCTGTGATAGGCTTGTATGGCAACAGTGTCAAGTGTTGCGATATAATATAACCTCTTTTTCTGCTTGAGTGAGTTAGTGTGACTAAAAAGGTCAAGCGGTACAGTACGACGTGTTGACCCTGCCCGCGCCTCCACTTCAATGGCGAGGCAAAATAGTAAAGATATTCAACCTATTATTGATGGATATATAACAGAAGCATGAATGAATGAAGTAATTATGTCCCCAAAATAAGCTGTATTATGTTGAGTAGTAAGTGGTTTTTCATTGTGCGCCTGGCAGCACAGTCACGGCTCTGTAGCTGCACTCTGCCGAAACTCCTCACTTAGCGGGTTAGCCTCCACCAAGACGAAACATAGATTTTCTGGTATGGAATGAGCATCCTATTCATTTAGGCATTTTTAAATATGATAAGTAATTATTATTATATTTTAATTAAACCTGCCGCACAGGGGGTGGGCCCTATGAATTTTATATCAGCATTGAAGGGGTTAAGGTGGGAAACAACGAGGATATGGGGGATCTTGGCTGTATATGCTTTTCACTTTAATTTTGGTGGGGAATGATACCTAGGGCCCATAGTAACCTTGTATTTTATATTTAAACCCTTTTTTAAAGACAAAATACCTTTAGGGTTTTGCTCTATGATAGACATATTGGAAGTTTCGACGGAGCCCCGACGGTACCGTCGAAACCTCCATTTTTTTACCGTCAAAAGTGCATTCCGTCGAAACTTCCTGTAATCACTGGACGCAAGTGCAGTAGAAGAACCCTCCCCCTTTAAAAAGGCCCCGGGAGGTGCAACCTTACTGGCTGCCGGTGTGACTAAATCCGTCCGTAGCGCCCGGTACCGTCCGGTACCACCCCAGTACCGTCCGGTACACTGTACAGGATTATTTATATCATTAGTAAATGGTTTATGGGATATATTTGATGGGTAACGACGGGCAAACAGTTTTAAATTTTTACCTAACTCGTCCAAAAGGATTTGTACCGAACTGTAGGCCGATCATCCTTTTTTTGCGCCGTCCGTTATATTGCACGTTCCATCGTTCCATTTGAACGGGATGTCACCCATTTCACCACGTATATTCAAAATCAGAACAGTTTACGCGCCCGCTACTTTTTGTACCCTTGGCCGATATGAGTGATGGTTAACGAAAAAAATCTAAAATTTTGCTTTTAATTGCCGCCAGAAATTGGGGGCGAAAGTTGAGTGAATATATTTTATATAAAGTTTTTTTTTTCATGCTTTATGAAATAGTGGTTAACAAAAAAGATATGCGTTTTGCACTATACGTGTTACCGGACCCCCCCCCCCCCAAAAAATATATATATAGTCGCGCGTATAATTTCCTAAATCTCTGAATTATAAGATGGCGCTAGCTACACCGTCCGGTACATCGATACAGCTGCTTTATGCGGTTATGAGATGGTGGTAAACAAAAAAAATGCGTTTTGCTCTGAAATTGCCACCAAACACCGATCGCAAAGTCGAGCATATAATTATATCTATTCTAGGTCCATATTAAGCTGGCGCCCGGTAAACCGTCCGGCACATAAGTACGCTATTTATGGATAGTGATGGTGAACAAAACAAATTTAGTGCGTTTTGCACAGAGATTGCCATAAAAAATAGATCGCAAAGCTGCGCTTATAAATTTCTTGAAGCCCTGAATATATGCTGGCGCCCGATAAACCGTCCTGCACATAGCTTGATACAGTTGCTTTAGAAGATGGTGGTAAAAAAAAACAAATGTGCGTTTTGCACTAAAATTCCCACCAAACACAGATCGCAAAGTTGCGCATGTATATTTCTTATAGTCGATATTAAGCTGGCTTCGGTACGTTTTGTATATGGTCAATTATACTTGGTGGTCTGGATGGCGGAAGGGAAGGTTGATACTGATCCAGGAGAGCCGCCTTGATGGAACTTCTAGTTTGCATGTAAGCCAAAATCTACTGTTTCGGCCTGGATCATTCGTTCCAATGACATGGCGAAGGAGAAGTCTCCACCGGGATGCTGGGTGATACACCTCGGCCCAAGGAAATCCAGGTTCGCCTCTCCCAAGCTGCGTGTTGTGAGTCCGTCATGGGGACGCAACTAGCGTGGACCCAAAGAAGACATTCGTCACACTGGATAGCGGTAGTATTATCCGATTCACCATTGCATACTGCACATGGATACAGAGCCCGTACTTTACGAACAGTTGTCTTTCGAGAAGGCATTTTTGAGCACTGATCGATGCAAAGTAAAACGCTGCTTCGTGGCGATTGCTAAGAAACTATTCTGACAAAAAGTACTGACCAAACGGGTTACCGGGCGCCAGTTACAATTTTGTTGTTAACCATCATCTCAAAAGGACATCAGCTTCATGGCTATCTGAAATATATAGAGTCGAATAGAAAAAACTTCTATAGCCTACATAACAAATAATGCTCATCAAATTTTGGATACTGAAAAATACGAAGGAAATAGATTGACTTATCAAACGCAGCTATAGGCCACTCAAACACACCAACACCTCGTAGAATTTGCTCACCCGCCATCTTGTTTCAGCTCATTTATCACTTGTGAAACCAAGAGTTACATCAGAAACATTAATAATTACTGTGACTAACAAGAGAATATCACGTCGTCAAGACTAAACTATAGAATCGTAGCTGTACACCAAACAAGAAGTTTGAACGTAGTATCAATTAAACTTTATTAAAGAAGACACAAGATGAGTCATAAACCTATACTACTTCGCCATGGGGGCGCAACTTAGCGTGGACCCAAAAAAGACATTCGTCACACTGGATAGTCATATCATCCCCAGTCATCAGAAAAAATTTCATTTCTCGGAGTTGTTCAATATAAGGTCTGATCGGAGAAGTATACTGCGCGATTTTCTTTTCCCAATTTGGTAAAATTAAATTGTGAAAAGCAAAATATTGTTGTGTTTTTAATATCATCTCAAAAGATAAATGTATCAGTCAAAGTACCGGACAGTCGATCGGAGCAAAAATGTACCGGACGCACAAATGTACCGGACGGCACAAAATGGTACCGGACGGCACAAATGTACCGTACGGCACAAAATGTACCGGACGGCCCAAATGTACCGACGGCACAAATGTACCGGACGCACAAAATGTACCGGACGGCACAAATGGTACCGGACGGCACAAATGTACCGGACGGCACAAATGTACCGGACGGCACAAATGTACCGGACGGCACAAAATGTACCGGACGGCACAAATGTACCGGACGGCACAAAATGTACCAGACGGGACGAAAATGTACCGGACGGACAAAATGTACCGGACGGCACAAAATGTAACCGACGGCACAAATGTACCGGACGGCACAAAATGTCACCGACGGCACAAAATGTACCGACGGCAACAAATGTACCGGACGGCACAAATGTCCGGACGTTTACCGCACCACCAATTTTAAGAGCTTCTGAAATACTTAAGCACGACTATCCTCGCCAATTCTGGTGACAATTGAGGTGCAAAAGGTAGATTTTTTTGGTTAAACTCATCTCGAAGTAGCCAATGTACCAAAGGTACAAAGAGTACAGGGCGGTTGACCGAGGCGCCAACTTATATCGTAGTTTACGGTTAACGAAATCGCGCAGCTGCATATAGGTGCGAGTGGCTATATCGTTCCTGATTCAATTACGTAGTGAAGTACAGGAGGTCCTGTTTATATGAGGATTCGGTATACGAGAATCCGATGATACGAGATTGTAAATTTGGGTCTATTTTCAATATATGAGATCGAAAATCCAATGATAAGACATTCAAACTGGGTGAGTAAATTATCAAGCTCAAAAATTTGCTCCCTACCACTCCCGGGTGGACAAAGGGGGATTTGGTTGACCCAATGAGGTCACCCCTAGCAAGCCGTGACCTGTAGGGTTAATTAAGCATATGGCGCGGCCTGACATTTAGGGGGATTAGCAGATGTCGGCCCCCTCCTTGGACCGCAGTCAGGTCACCCCTAGCAAGGCTTGACCTGAAGGTAATTAAGCATATGGCGCGGCCTGACCTTTAGGGGGAATTAGCAGTGTGTGGCCCCAACCTTGGGACCGCTACACTACCTTCTCTTGTATCACGCGGCGTCCCCCCTACATTACAACTCTTTTTTTGCTTGTTATGCATGTTTTATGTTTAATTAATGTGCAGCTATGTTATTTTGTGTGCTATTTTTTTCTTTCAGATGCTTTTTCTACAGAATAGGTAGTACAGTGTGGGTAATATAGACGCTGTGTGTTTGTTGTGTTTGCTATAGTTTATTTTAGCTTGAAAAACTGTCTTTTTTTTTTCTTTTTTTTTTTTTCTTTTTCTTTTTTTATAATTGATGGGGTCCTGGAACCAAACCTATATTTTACCATTAGTTATGTGTTTTGTTATACGAGATTTCGCTTTACGAGTATGCCAGGTGGAACCTAACTGCTCGTATCTTCGGACCGTCCCTGTACACAAACTTTTCTGTTGAACATCGTTCAAGAACAAAAATGCAATGGACTAATGTATAGTCCAGACAGAAAACAGGATAGTTTTGTGTACAAGAGATAAGCTGAATACATACAACCCTCATAGATAATTAGGCCAAATTACGGTTTTCTCGTCGTTTACCATGAAAAATATTCACCAAGGGATGAATAATCCTGTACAGTGTACCGGACGGTACCAGACGCTCCGGACGGTTTTTAGGGGCCGTACTATTAAACCTTCTGCCCGGGCTGGCGATCGCCTGGGGATGCTGCGCCAGGGGAACACCCCGTCAGGAAATCCTTACTTGTAAACACTGGCTTCCGCCAACCCTGGCGAACGCCAGGTTGGCGGACGTGAGTGTTCGCCAGCGCTAACCTTCTCCTATTCTCGCTCGAAATCGGGGGAATGGCCAGGAAAATTGCAGGGAAAATTTAAGTTTTGTTTACATCTACAGTCGACACCACGGCTACGGGTGACGATGCTGGCTCTCTTAAGGCAACTCCTATATCCCTGTGGATAAGGGATGCTCATTGACCTCATCAAGAAGTATATTGAGGACATAAATACAAAACTACCAAGTTATATGCCGTGATTGCACTTGTAGCGACTCTTCCAGACAGTACTGTTATTTAAACATTAAGTTCGTTCATCACTTACCTAACGTGCAACAATATGTCATATGCTTCCTAAAGCATTGTGATATTAACCTATAACCTTACTTACACCTAACTCGTGCAAGATAGGGTATTATTTCGGTAGTGGGCTTCCAAAAGTCCTAGGATTCTTACCTACATCTTCGTGTAGATTTATTCATTCTGAATATTTCATATCTCATTTCCCATGGCGCAATCGAATAATAATGGTGTTACATGTAATACCGAAAATATACCGTTATTTCAGCCAGAAATGGTTAAGTTAGGTTAAATTAGATAAGGTTAGAGGTGAGGTTTGGTTTAGTGGCAGATGATATCAAGAAAAAAATAAAATGAACCAAACTATGGCAGTGCGAAGCGGAGCAAGGTTTGCGGGGCGGGGCGGGCACCCCCACACCTGTAAACAAACATTTATTTCCGACAAAAACTAGTGCAAGATTCATTCAAAACACATCAAAACTATTCAGGAAAACTAAGTTTCGACCTCGAAATCAGTAAATGCTCACCTACGAAATTTTACCAAAGATAGTTTTGATATTTATAATTTAAACTTACTAACTACTTATCTAACGTGCAACAATATATCATATACTTCCAGTAGTGATATTAAAGATCATTCACCACTTAACCTAACATGCAGCAATCGATCATACTTCCAGTAGCGATATTAAAGATCATCACTTTTTAATGAGGATTTGGCCTTAGTACCGTAGGTTAAAACGTGGGGTTAGGTTAGTGAGTGTAAAGGTAGGGTTAGGTTAGTTCATTTTCATATCTCCTATAGGTTACAGGGAGTTTCGTACACAAGTTGTTTCGTACCCAAGTTTTGTTAGTTGTTTCGTACACTGATTTTGAGTTTTTTCGTACATACGTGATGTCGTTTCGTAACTAGTAGTAAAGTTCAACTTTGAGCTGAGTGTACGAAACGACTATGGTTTTATATAGACTACGAAACAACTTTTTGGTGTTACTAATCTACTGGTGTACGAAACAACTTTTGTACGAACTGACTGCACCCCCTCCTATACACTCCTTCCTACTAAAAACATCTTATATCTCCGAAAGTAGTGATTTACGACGGAAATTAATTGAGAGAATGTTTCTCAGAATCTATTAAGGTAAACGAAACCATACTCCCAAATGTGTTGAAAATTCTGGTCCTAGTGTAAAAATTTACCAAATAAAACTAATTTACAGTGTCGGAACACAATATTATATCTAATATACCACACAAATAAAATATTTTAGTGTGGCGGGAGCACAATGATATTATAATCACGTCTCACTGTAATGTTTATGAGGGTGAGAGGCCTCTAATATAGCTCATGTAAGGATGCCATCACCAAAACATCCAATGTATACATTATATTGTGCAATATGGTCTCTAAAACGCAAAAATACTGGACGAAAGGCAAAATACCCTCACCTCGGGGGGTGGAGGTGTCTGATCTGTCTGCTGTACTGGAACCTCGATGGTGTTTTGAAAATAATATACACGACTTATTTTCCATGAAAAAACTTGCCATACACATATTTACCGTCGCAATAGGTTTTCTATCTCATGAAATGCTTAATAGTATTGTAAAAAGTATAAACTGAATGCAAAAAATGTTGATCGCCCAGTGAGAGAGAGGTCTCACCAGAACTCATGTTCGCCAGGCTATTCCAATACTTCTCCTCCGCCACCCTGGCAGAGCGCTCGTGGCGTTTAAAGTAAGAATCACCGAGCGCCTGGCGAACGCTTTCCCCAGCACTGGCGAAAGATTTTTAAAAGTACGGGCCTTAGTCACACCAGTCACCACACTTGTCTGTGTGCTGGCGTTAATACTTACATTTCTACATCCATGATTTCAGGAAAGTTAGAAGGGGCTATCTGGAGAGTCTGTGTCATTTTGTGTCTTCATCTGTGTCATAGTAGGGCTATAAATGAACACATTACAAAAATATCACCATAGTGGCGTTTTCCTGCATAGTTCTAATGTGTTTTGGATGAATCTGGCACTCGTCTTTGTACGAACTGACTGTTGGTAGTGGTGTAGACTCTGAAGTAGTAATAGTAGTAGTAGTAGTAGTAGTTGTAGTAGTATAGTATAGTAGTATAGTGTAGTATTGTAGTAGTAGTAGTAGTTTTATGAATGGTTATATGAGAGAGAGAGAGAGAGAGATAACGTGCCATAAGTAACAAAGTGGGAGAGAAAGAGAGAGAGAGAAGTGCCATAAGTAACAAGTGGAGAGAGAAGAGAGAAAAAAAAAAAAATGATGACATTATTGTTTATTTTAATTTTTTTACATTGATATATATTTTTTTTCTCCTTGATTACTTCATTTTTTTTATTGTTTCCTTGTTCTTCCTTTTTATTGTATTTCCTTCCTTCCTTCCTTCCTTCCTTCTTATATTTTCTATATTTCTTTTGTTTCCAGCAAGAAATCTCTTGCCGGTCGGGCAAGCATCTTCTCAGGATGATTGAACAGCAAGCAAATTTTTTTCTCTTGCAAGAGAAATTTCTCTTGCTCCCCCGCAGAAAATGCCTTTATTCATGTACTTTGCAGGGCTATAGCCTTGCCTAACAAGCTATTAAAAAAACTTGTTTTTCCTTAACAGGAACTAGCACGTGTAGGTCTCACGGCCTCTTATAGCTTCCTTATTTTCTTATGTTCTTATGTTCTTACTCATGGCAACTCAGAAGCGTCATCTGAGTAGCTCTGGGCCGGTCCCGCCACTCATAGCATTTTGGCCACTTGAGAGTATCTCATAAACATTCTTTGCCACTCAGAGCAACTCAAAGTGCTCAGAGTGGCTAAGAGTAGCAAAGATTCTTTATAAAAACCACCCCTGATCTAAAACAAACTACACAGACGCTTTTGCACTCAAGTGCTTTTCATACTCAACGGAAATGGTTTCAGGAAATATTTTTTCTATTAATTATAATAGTTATTTTTTTAAGTGAAATGTGATGTCCGTGGCAAATGAGCCCTTATGGACAGGTGGGCTGGAGGGAAGCGGTCACTTGTCTGTATCCCATGGCAGGGATTGACCTCTGGCCCCCTTCTCTCTCTCTTTCTTTATGTGTATGTATTGATTTAATGGAAAGTATTTACTGTATAGTTTTGTTTTTACTTTTGCACTGTATGTACACATTCCTGAGCAAATTTCAATTGAATAGAAGAATATTCATGTTTCATATTCTGTCCTTGCCTGTTTATTGAGAGAGAGAGAGAGAGCCAGCCCGCCCCTCTCTCTCACTCCCCCATTATCTGCCCCATTACCCATTATTGGTTGTGCCTGATGTGCAAGGCTTAGCTACACCTGCCTGCATTGAAGGTCACTAGCCACTCACCACTCCACTCCTCCACCATGTAGAGTGGTGGCGTGAGGCTCCTGTGCTGGCCTTACTCCTTGGCTGCAAACACTGGCTGGGTGTTAGCTGGAGGGTGAAGCAGGAAGCACCCTTCAAGGAAGCACTTGCCTGCTTGTGTGCTGACGGCCACCAATTTTACAGGTGCTGAGGTGAAGAGTCCAGGTCGGCGCTCACGCCAGGACTCCTCCCGGCTTCCCTTGTATGTATTAGGGAACGCTTGGTTCATCCCCGGGCCTCCACCGGGGTTCCTGCAGGACCAGCTGACGCCTCCCACCACAGGGGTGCTGGCAGAAGTAGTGCTGCAATGGAGGGCGTGAGGACCTACACTTGTGATGACTGTGGCAAAGTGTGCTCCAGCAAGGCTGGCATTAATGCACACATCCTCACCCATACACGCAAGACAGGGCTGAGATGTGACCACTGTGGCAAAGTGTTACAGCTCGTAAGGAAGCTATTAGGAGCCACATGCTCACCCACACTGGTGAGAGAAACTTTGAGTGTCAGGAGTGTAGGAAAACATTTGCCCACAAGAGCAGTCTTAACAAACACATCCTCACCCACAACTGGTGAGAGAACTTTGAGTGTCAGGAGTGTAGGAAAACATTTACACTGAAGAGCAATCTTAACACACACATACTCACCCACACTGGTAAGAGAAACTTTGAGTGTCAGGAGTGTAGGAAAACATTTACCCAGAAGGGCCATCTTAACACACACATGCTCACCCACACTGGTGAGAGAAACTTTGAGTGTCAGGAGTGTGGTAAAACATTTACCCAGAAGAGCAGTCTTAACAGCCACATGCTCACCCACACTGGTGTGAGAAACTTTGATGTGCCAGGAGTGGTAGGAAAACATTTACCCCAGAAGAGCATCTTAACACACACATGCTCACCCACACTGGTGAGAGAAACTTTGAGTGTCAGGAGTGTATGAAAACATTTACCCACAAGAGCAGTCTTAACACACACATGCTCATCCACACTGGTGAGAGAAACTTTGAGTGCCAGGAGTGTAGGAAAACATTTACCCTGAAGAGCAATCTTAACAGCCACATGCTCACCCACACTGATGAGAGAAACTTTGAGTGTCAGGAGTGTAGGAAAAAATTTACCAACAAGAGCCATCTTAAACAGCCACATGCTCACCCACACTGGTGAGAGAAACTTTGAGTGTCAGGAGTGTAGGAAAACATTTACCCACAAGAGCAGTCTTACAGCACATGCTCACCCACACTGGTGAGAGGAAGTACAAGTGTGATATTTGCGGCAAGTGTTTTCCTAGCAAGGGTCGTGTTGCCAGGCATATCCAGACACACCTGTGAGGAGGGAGTGGCTGTGTGTGGGTTGTGCTTGTGGTGGTGGGTGAGGGGCTTGCCAGGCATATACAGCGCCACTTGTGAGGTGTTAAGAATATCAATAAAGCCACTCCATGAATAATGGTGTTCAATGTTTTATTTTACAGATTACAGAGGGAAAAATGAGAGAGAGAGAGATGATAATAGGTTCAACATGCATCGCCAATGAACAGACGTAGAAGAGAAATACAATATTATTATCATTACTACTCTTCCTCCTCCTCCTCTTCTTCATTGGCACTTCCTCCTCTTCTTCCTCCAGAAAGTAATATTAGTGATGAAAGAATTAATAAAACATTTTTCTCATTAGTATTATTATTATTGTTTATATATTTTTGCCACTACAGTTTGTTTTATATTGTTTTATGCTTTCAATGATAAAAAGTCAAGAAAGTAAGAGAGAGAGAGAGAGAGAGAGAATAATTCAGGCAGCTTTAAAACGACCACATAAGCAAAGTAGGTACCGCTTATACCATGCGGTTTTCCCTCGCCGTAGCTCTTACTCGCGTTACCTCTCATTCCACGTGTGACCTGCCTACCTGCCTACCTTCAAGAAGCCTTACCCTACCCTACCTTACCCTACCCTTATAGAAGCAAGAAGACCATTCCTTCAAATTCAGCTGCCCCTTCTACTTCTTTGGATATTACGGATTATCGCATATATCGGATCACCCCTCCCCCCCTAATTGTCCGTTATAGCGAGGGTTTACTGTGTATTGCATGGAAACAAGACCCTAGTAGTAAAATTAAGCTGAAAAAAGTAAATACATAGAATACAGACACAAAAATATGTCACTGGTTGAGATTCCCAGCCAGAAAAACAATGAAGTGCTTCCCATAAAAGTGTAGGAGTGGTAAAGTAACATTTTGTGGCAGCTTTGTGGAGACGAAGATCCCAGAGAGTGATGCAGAAAGGCAACAGCATGTTACTATAGGCAATAAAATGTTATAAAAGGCCTATATAAAAGGCTTATAAATGCACTGTTACTATAGAAACACGTCGCTCAGTCCATGAACCTCACCTGTGTGGAAGTCTGGGAGCACCAATATCACCTGCAACAACAACACTAACAACAACTACAACACATAATGATGTCAATAATAATAGTGGCCCATAATTATAGAAGGATTTAACTCCTTGAGGTCCAGAACGTAATTTCCATTGTAATCTGACCACTATTAGAAGATTTTTAATGAACATAAGCAATGTTTTTTAGATTTGACCTGTTTAGCATCCTTGTCCACTAGTTAATCTGGATTATTTAGTTACTTGTTGAAATGTTATGGCTAACAACTGACAAATTTTTATAGCAAAGGAAATATCTGGGCTTGAAGGGGTTAAAGTAATTGTCCAGACCATTTCATCATTCCTGATTTAATGCAATCAAATTATAGCCATTAACAAGTATATCAACAATATGTCGTCACTTTTTGCATCCAGTCAGCCGTTTTTAAATAATCCGCAATCAAAATTGCAAATTCCCCCCATCTTCCAAAACACCCCTCACGACAAGCAGACGATGCGCCACGCTCGGTGACGTCACAAAAGGAGGCGCGCTGATCAGAACACGTTCAACACAAGAGAGTAATATAGTACTTGAAGATTTTTGGGTGGTTCTGATATATTTTTTTTGCGATATGCCACATGCATGCATGCATCCTTTATGGGTGCAGCAAGACAGTTGTGCCTTCTCTCTCTCTCTCTCTCTCTCTCTCTCTCTCCCCTCTCTCTCTCTCCTCTCTCTCTCTCTCTCTCTGCTCTCTCTCTCTTTCTCTTTCTATCCTTCCTTTCTCTCTCTCTCTCTTTCTATCCTTCCTTTCTCTCTCTCTTTCTCTCGCTCTCCTTCCTTTCCTTCTTTATCTCCTTATCTTTCCTCTCCTTTCTCTCTCTCCCTCTCCCTCTCTCTCTCTCTCTCTCTCTCTCTCTCTTTTCCCTCTCTCTCTCTCTCTCTCTCTCTCTCTCTCTCTCTCCCTTCCTTTCCCTTTCTCTCCTCTCTCTCTCTCTCTCTCTCTCTCTCTCTCTCTCTCCTCTCTCTCTCTCTCTCTCTCTTCTTCTCTCTCTCTCTCTCTCCTTCCTTTCCCTTCTCTTTCTTTAATTTTTCTCTCGTGAAGGATGAATGGGGAGAAGAAATAGATGAAAAAGAAAGAAAGGAGAGAGAGAGAGAGAAGGGAAAGGAAGGAGAGAGAGAGAGAGAGAGGAGAGAGAGAGAGAGAGAGAGAGAGAGAGAAAGGAAAGGAAAGGAAGGAGAGGGGGAAGGGAAAGAGAGAGAGAGAGAAGGGAAGGAAAGGAAGGAGAGAGGAAGGGAAAGAGAGAGAGAGAGAAGGGAAAGGAAAGGAAGGAGAGAGAGAGAGGGACTTACTCTTCTGACGTCATCAATAACATTCGTAACCCTGTTGGCGGGAAGAAAAAAAAAATACGCGCGCTTTTTACAAAAGTCGTGTTTTTACGGAAATAAGGCCTGGAAATCAATTGTTTTTGGTGGATTAGTTTTTTTGAAATATACATTCAACAAATTAGGCAAATAAAAAATGGGTCTGGACGATTGCTTTAAATGAGAAGAGTACAGTATATTGCTTTGAATGAATACTGTACGTGTGTGTGTGTGTGTGTGTGGAAAAGAAAAGCTTGTAAAGCGTACTGTAGATTTAAAAAAGAAATAGGGAAGAAACAGGTTCACAAAATGGGTGGTAAATGATTGGAATGGACTCAATTTATTAGGTAGTTAGTGCAGAGTCATTGGGGAGTTTTAAAAAGGAGGCTGGACAGTGTTATGGATGGGGATTAAAGGTGGATGTAGGTAGTGTTGAGTAACAGGAACTACCACTTTGTAGGATGTAGGGCTCCCCAGCCTCTTGTAGCTTCCTTATTTTCTTGTGTTTTTATGTGTGTGTGCGTGTGTGTGTATAATGAAAGGAAAGGAAGGATTAACCCCACATAAACATCTTTTTAACACCCCATTTACCTTTCGGTGAACTTGGTGGTGGTGATGTACACACACACACACGCACACACACACACACACTCCACTCCACCCCATAAAGAGATCCCTGCTCGACTCAACACCACGTACACACACACGCACATACACATTTTATGCTATTAAGAAGAACAGTTTATTTTAACCCCCTTGAGGCCCAGAAAGTTATTTCCATTGTAATTTGACTACCATTAGACGATTTTTAGTGACTATAAGCAATATTTTAATAGCTATGACCTGTTTAGTATCCTTGTTGTCTAACTAATTTGGTATATTTAGTTACTTTTCCTAATTTTATGGCTAACAACAGACATTTTTTTATAGCAAAGGAAAGATCTGGGCGTGAAGGGTTAATGACTATTTATGTATATCGCTATTTCTCCCCCTCTCCTATAGGCAGCTGTGTACGTGCGTGCGTGTGTCCGTGAAGTTACAGGTCTGCGGACGATATGTTGTGGAGAGTGTGTGGGCGTGGCGGCATTTTATTTATTTATTTATTTGCAATTTTAGTATTATTATTATTAACTTAATTAATTTTTGCTATCATCCACTAAGGCTTTCATATTTTTTCGCTAATTTCACATATTTTCTGTCACTCATTTCCTCACTTTCTCTAACTTTCTTTAAATTTTCTCACAATTTTCACTCATTTTCTGTCACTTGCACTAATTTTCTCACTTTCTCTAACTTTCTTTAAATTTTCTCACTTTTTTCACTTCACTCACTATCTTTTTTTTCATATCGAAGAAATTAAAGAAATTGTCAAGATTATCAATTATTTTATTAATTATCCAGGAATATCCAGGTTCATTCCTGTGGTATGATCAGAAACTGCATAGGGGAGTGTCCGATTGAAGGGCTATGTGTGTGTATGTGCGGTGTCTGTCCGGTTGAACTCCTCCGAGATGGCTGAACACACAGACTTCATATGCAGTCAATATACTGTCTATGCCTCTGTGATGGCCGAGAAGTGTGCGAAAAAAGAGAAGAAAAAACCGCCCACCAAGGGAGGAACGGGCATTCTTCGTGTCCAAGGTGGCAAGCATCCCCTTCGAGCGACGCAAGAGTGCAGCACGGAAAGTGTGGACGCCATTCGCTGCCTCATGGGTGCCATTAAGGTGGCCAAGCTAGACTTCTAGGACAGCGTGAACACCGTCCTTGTGGGTGTCATCAGGGTGGCCACCATGGTCGACTCCATCTACAGCTTGAAGCTCAAGCTCATCAGGGAGGTCAAGCTTTGCTGCCCGGAGCTAAAATGGCCTCTTGTATGGAGTGTGGTCAGGGTCGGCAATAATACATTTATCAAAGTATATGTGCTGGAGTCCTTCTTAATGTAAGGCCATTCCTGGGTATGCAGCTTTCCACTTAAGACTTCTGTTTCTGACAAGGATTTAACATTGATTGGTGTACGGAGAAAGCTGCACGTCTACCTAGTTATTTTATATCTTTTTATTTTACTTTATTTTTGTATTCTGTGTAAGATATTTCTTTCTTTCTTTCTTTCTTTCTTTCTTCAGGTGACGTCACTGTTAATGTCCTTGTATTGTATTAAAGTCATTAGACCAGTAGTTAGAGTTATACTTTAGTTATTAGTTAGCTGTAGTTGTACCGCTATTTTCAAACTTATTTTTTCACTCATCTGGGCAGACAGTCTGAGAGAGTTAAAGGCCACGGTTGTTCACTCGACAACATCCCTCTATTTCTACACCCCGGATCTAGTGGGTATTCCAGTACGAGATATGGCAGTGGCGGCACATGGTCGCTATGGGCACCGATAGCTGATTGGCTGAGCGACTACAATGACGTCACAGCCTCGCCAGCGAATCACAAATGTGTAAAAACAAACGTGCCAGCCAATCAGATTGTGTCTCAAACGTGTCAGCCAATCACAAGGCAGCAGCCGCGGCCTGCATTTTCAAGGTCGTTGTACTTATTTCTATTTTCTAGCTTATTCCATCATTCTTTCATCCCCTATGTCACCTCCGTCGCTTCATCACTTGTTTCTACCTCCACATACAAGCGGGTAACACGCTGGTGGCTGTACTTCCTTGTATTCTAGCTATTAATTATTCCTTCAGAGTAATAGGGCGCTCTTCTTCTTCTTCTTGTGATCTTTTTCGCTTGATAATCTATTCGTAGCTCGCCTTCCTTTAGTGTTGGGGGAAGCCACCACCCCGGGAGGCGGGTCACAAACCCCCGGCTAACACCCGGTACCCATCACTGCTGGGTGGACAAGGGCTCGGGTTTTAATTAAGGAAAAGGGCACTACTATACCTTCAGTCTGCTACGGAGCCGAGCGTGGTGGTGTCTGGCATCGCTAGTCGCTACCCGCCGGTGTGGTGAGATGCCGCCGCTCACCACTCGGCCCATCACCCCAGGTTATTTATTTACTTATATATTTCGTTTTCTGATAAATGAATTAGTACCATTTATAAATTAGTGTTGACTAAATAAATAACCTCATCAATCGGGAAAATTACCCGATTGATGATTTTATTTATTTAGTTAACGCTAATTTATGCATGGTTCTAATTCATTCATCATATAATGAAATATAGCAATGTAAAGCTAATAAAATTGCGCTTCTATTGATACCCTTCATGATAAAAGTTGACTCGCAAAGTTTTAAATGGCGAAGAGTTGAAGTGAATGCATATTTCTTCAGTCTCGTAATGGCATTTCTTTGAGGCCCTGGGGCTCAAAGCCCCAGGGCTTTCGTTAGCCTCTCTATTCAGAGAGGCTAACGTCCAATCTTCACGACCTAGCGACATCCATCAGCTGTTCTGGCATTCTGCGGGCACATTGATGACGTACTTAAAGACGTTAAGCTGTCAAAAACAGGCAACTGCCTACAGGCAGTTGTGGAGCATGCAATATACATAAAAATACTCATAAATTGAGTATATATGATGTTTTCTGACTCAAGAACTGAACAGGGAAAGTATACAAATGAAATTAGGCCATAAAACAATCTCCTACACTCGTGGTGAGTTTATTATGAGTTTGTTATGGGGTGATGGGCCGAGTGGTGAACGGTGGCACCTCACACGCAGACCACCTCACTTCACCACAGCGGCGGGTAGCTGCCACTAACCGCCACGCGCACGGCTCCGCATCAGACTGAAGGTATAATGGCTCCCTTTTCCTTAATAAAAACCCAAGCCCTTGTCCATCCAGCCGTGATGGGTACGGGTGTTAGCCGGGGTTTGTGACCCGCCTCCCGGGGTGGTTGCTTCCCCCAAATGGCAGGAAGACCAGTTACGAATAGAGAGATTATCAAGCGGAAAAGATCACCCATAGTGACACCATAGCGCCACTGCCATATCTCGTACCAGAATCCCCGCGAGCTCCGGGTTGTAGAAATAGAGAAAGTTAGTTAAGCTAAACACCGTGCCCTTTAACTCTTTCTGAATGTCTGCCCTGTCCCACCAACGCCCGGTACATCCAGAATCACGCCGAATTGAGTTACTTATGCACGCGCACGGTAAAATCGGCACTTGTCTACGGTCACCGAGCGCACATCTTGCCACGCCGGCACGCACCTGCTAGCGGCCAGAAAAGTCGCAGTCGACAATAACTTTTTTCGATAGTTGCCCGGCAGAATTTGTAATGGCGAGATACCGTGCTAACCCCGTACAAAGTTCATCATTACCGTGTCTCTGCCGGGCAAGCACCGTGCATGTATTGGCTCTTCCCAGACGCGTATCGGCCTTTATCGGGACAAAATTTCGCCCCCGGTGTGAGTACGGTGTGAGTACGGTGCCCTAGGAACATGCACGGCAAATGCCGGTGCGAGTACGGTGTGAGTACGGTGCCCTAGGAACGCACCCGGCCGAGTTAAACGTTGTACTGGCTGGCTGCCAACTCACTGGCCCAGGCCTATTTATAGCCGGCCGCCCAAGTATATTATATTTCCCGCCTATTTATAGCCCGAAGAAGACGCCCAAGAAGACCCCAGGATGCCCAGAACACCCAAGAGACCCTAGTTGGCATTAATTATGTGCAATGTTTA